>CM035164.1:112512243-112931248 GCA_020205615.1 Panax quinquefolius
AAAGTTCAATAGGAGCCATTCGATATGGGGTTTTAGAAATGGGCTTTGTACCAGGTTCAAGATCAATAAAAAATTTAACTTCATGTTCTGGGGGTAGACCAGGAAGTTCTTCAGGAAATACGTCAGGAAAGTCAATAACAACAGGAATATTATTCAAATCTGACGTGTCTTTATTCAAATCCATAACATGGGCTAAGAAAGCTTGACATCCATTTTTCAATAAACGAATAGCTTTATGACTTGATATGACAATGATTGATTTTAATGGTTTAGTTGCTTGAATTCGAACAACAGGTTGATTAGGAATATGAAAACTAACAACCTTATGAAAACAATCAATTTTGGCATGATGAATAGTTAACCAATCAATCCCTAAAATCACATCAAAAGCAAGTATCTTTAAAGAGATAAGGTCAATAGGTAATGTGATGGTGCCAACTTGGATCAAACAAGATTTATAAACAGTGGATGTGATGAAAGTTTCTCCTAACAGAGTTTCCACAGATAGGTCAAAGTCTAATTTCTCCGGAGTCAAGTTTAAACGTTGAGCACAAGCAGGAGAGATAAATGAATGGGTAGCACCGGTATCAAGTAATGTATAAACTTCGTATGAATTTATGATTAGCTTACCCGTGATCACCTCGTTTGGGTTCCTCGATGTTGACCGATCACGATAAACGCTTCTTCCAGAACAGATTGACTTTGAATTTTTGGGACGATCTTTTGAGTCACCATCCCTCATTGGACTTGGTTTCGCTTACAAAGGCAATCTCTAGCTATATTTCCTTCTTTTTCACTGCTTATAACATACCTTAAACTGTTGTTGGGGGTTTCATGATATGTCTTTCTTTTCCAGACTTATAGATATATATGACCGGTGGTCGTTCTCCTCCCTTGGAACCAGTTGCTGCTGGTGCTGACGTCTTCACATTGTCATTATTGAATCTCCTCTTTTTAAAATCTTCCCCCGACTCGCTTCTTCTATTTTCATGGCCACGATTACCACTAGAGTGGTTACCGCTTTTATTTGAATGTTTTCCTCTCCGCTGGTTTTCATTGCTCCGATGACTGCTGCCACCGGTATGACCCTGGTTGCGGTCCCTTGGTTGAACGTATTCGCTATCTCGCTCTAATAATTGAGCCCTGTTGACAACATCTAAATATAAAGAAAATTTATGAGAGATAAGATATTGTCAATCGGGTTTTAAACCTCTCGAAACATCCTCGTCATTCGTTCCTCATTCTCTACCAAATGAGGTGCAAACTCGGATAACTCGCGAACTTCGCCAGTATTAGGACACCGTCATATTATTTTGTTCTAGTCTAATAAACTCTACCTCCTCCTATATATGGCGAATACTTTCGTAAAAGTATTTTTCGTTGAAAAGTTTCAAATGTTTTCAAGACATGCCGAAAAGCGGCAAGCAGGTGGGTCCGTTTCACATGTTTCCACCATGATCGATCCGCTTTCCCTTAAATTTCGTGGTCCCAACTCTTTGAATCGCTTGGATGTGACAAGCGTATTGCTAGCATTTCCACCGTATTTTGTGCACGAGTCTCCTCAAATGCGGTTTTTGTATGAACTGCAAAAAGCTCCTAAACATCCCGTCGTTCATCGTCTTCTCAGTGGTGTTGTTTACAGGAGGAATATTTCCTTCCTGTTGCACGTTCCCCTGGGTGGTGATTAAAGGTGTTTCCACGGTCTCATTAACTCCACCGTTAATATTCTCAGCTGCCATCTTAAATACTGCCACAAAACAAGGGTTAATTAAACAAATTAACATATCACATATTAACCATATGCTTCGACTGACCAACAAATAAGCTTAGGTATGACACACTAGCGAAGGATTACTCGTCTCTCCCCTCCTAGTACTATTCCTCGATCTCCGCCAGAGACCATATCCCTAAGCTCTGATACCAACTGTGACTTTGGACACCAACTTGTGTCAGCACCTCTCTAGGGTACCTATCAGCTTGCCACCGCAGAACGGCGTCCCCTACGGAGAGTCTGGCTTCGGTGCATCCCTCATCAATAGGAAGTCACCAGATAGAGGCTCGGGGCTCTTTACTTATGGCTCTGATACCAACTGTGACGCCCCCAAAACAGGTATACAACACCCATTTTGAGTTGTCAAAATACATGGTACAGAAACAACTACAACTTTATTAATACAACATAAAAACTGTGAGTTTAAATACAAATATTGTCATCTAGATAATATCCACACTCAAATAAGTCCTCATTTCAATTATTGATACATTATTTTACAAAAATGGTGAGGACTACTAAAATAACTTCTAGAACCATCATTCCATACCCCCCATTAGTACTCGCTACATTCTCGCCTCCTGAGAAGAAAAATGGAACAAAAGGAAAAGGGTGAGCTCAACTAGCCCAGTAAAGAACATTATGACTAAGATAATACAGAACAAATTATCGTTAGTCTTCAACAGGGAAAAATCTAATAGAATACAATAGACAACAAGTTTTAAATCAATATTCGTAGCGGAAATAATAATTCATTAGAAGGGTGAAGTAGAGAATGAAATCTACTATCTTCTATATATGAATATAAAAGTTCATCGTCTATCTTTTATCCCTGTAACATCAATCAATATATATCTGGAATCAAATATTCATCTTTGCACTACAGGCCAAAGATATTCATCAGAAATCATTCATCTTTGCACTACAGGCCAAAGATATTCAGTAATATCATCATTTAGGACTGAGGATGATGACAAATATTTTAAAGAAAATGAATCCAGTGAAACAAAAGAACAAGTATTAAGGATTCATACTTTAAATAACCCAAGTTCGAAAGTACTTCATAAATAACCAGAGTGGAGTAAAATTCAAGAATGAAGACCAAAACATAGATCCAATCAAAGTTAGGAACTATAACAGACAATCTTGGACATAGAAAAGAAAATTTAATTTTTCTGTGAATAGTGTCGTATTCGTGAATAGTACCATATACGTGAATAGTGCCGTATACATGAATAGTAACTCCGACACCAAAAGATAAAAAATTCACAAAAAACATCATCATGCTTCGTGAATAGTACTCGTGAATAGTAACTCATGAATAGTAACTCGTGAATAGTAACTCATGAATAGTAATCCCGACATGAAAAGTTCCAAATTCGATAAAAAATTTCCACCAATATTTCGGCATAATGATATTGAAGAAATAATATCATTTTTGAATAAAATAACATCCCTTACCTAAAAAAGAATAGTACTTACATTGACCGAATATTGGATATAGTCTTTAAAAGAACTTTGCACCAGTATATAGCAATACTCAAAGTACTAAAATACTCATAAAATACGCTCGATATTATAGAGAGAGAAAGAGAGAGAAATCTTTAGTTTCTGGTGTGATTTTCAATTCTAACCTAAGCATCCTATTTATAGGAAAATGCTTAGAACACCAAAGCAAAAAATTTAATATAATATTAATATATTATATATAAATTCCTACGCACACATTCTAAGATCTGAACTCAGCCACCTTGCACATGTTAATGATGCCAACCAAGTATAAAAAACGTTTTTGTTATTAAAAATAATTAAAACTTTCAAAAATAAATTATTTCGGGACTTCGGAACTTCAATAATTCATAATAAATAGCTCTTTTATTAGAAAATTCGAATCTTGCCTCTTTTTATAGGAAATTCAATTCTCTACAACTTTGCAGAAGAAAGTTTTTCCAAATTCCAAACAGAAATTGACCGAAATCCATAAACGAGCGATTTTACAAGCTATAATCAAATTTCAGTCAAGAAATGGGTCCACCAACATGTTTAACATGTTTTAAACAACTTTTGCAACAAAAATACTCTTCCTCCTCATATACTCATATATCCCACATTCATTGTAAAAATATCATCATTATTATATTATAATAATATAATAAAATATTATTTTATCAGAAAAGATAAAATATCAATTTTTAACAATTGTCACTTTAAAAATTTTATCCATCTATATCCACATAAAATGAATATTTTCCTCATCATATAAATCTATAATTTAATTATTCACAAATAATATTACAGAATCACAATACTGACAACCAGGCAATTCCTAGGAAAGAGGGGGCTTTCCAATAAAAATTTCTCCTTACTGGCGCGTAATTAGGTGACCAAACCTCTCCTTAGACGGAACTTTCTAGACATTGCCAGTAATGTTATCTAATAATATCATTCAGATAATATGAATTATTACTTTGATAATGGAAAATACTGTGTATTGATAATTATTGAAACAACAGTAATATAAAATATCAACGCAGCAATTATTGAATCAATAAAATAAAATACTGAACAGTAATTACTGTAACAATTATTGAGTAATGCCTTCTTACGTAAGAATCAATAATTGGTGCAATATCAAGTGCTTCTCTTGCGGCAACGACGCATATTACGTTGTGTTTTAACCACCGGTATTCCAACAAGATAATTCAGAATAACTACGTCGTTATTTATAAATAACTTATACTTGTCGTTTTCTTCATCCAATCGCTTTTTCGTTATGGTCCCACAAAAGATGCGGCAGGTCGCATTTAATATTCCCCGACAAAGAAGAATATTCCACGACCAAACGAATATTCCCTAAACAACAATGAATATTTTATAACCACCTACTTATTTGAAATATTTGTGATTTTACCTATAACTAACCACATTAATCAATTCAACCCTTACTATTTCAAAATAATAAATAGAAGAAATTTAATTTCATTTATAATAAGTTGGGGTCTTACAGTTCTTGACTGTCGCCTCGACTCGACTTGTCTGGTCCATTGGAAACTCATTCCTGATTCCATTATCTGGCCCATTGGAAAGGGCTTCTTCCATCTTATTTTTCATCCTAAATTTTTGTTTCCAAGTAGTTAGGACTCTCTTTGCGCCAACTGAAATTAGTAGGAAAGGATTTTCTCCATCATCTAATGTCATCCCATTGGGCATATTGGTTGAATATGTGGCAAATGTGTTTTTGACACACAACATATTGATCTCACATCTGATCCACCTACATGTTCCCCTAGAAATTTTGAAGCAGTCCAATTCTCAACACCTGGAGCATACCTGAATCATTAATAACACTATCAGTTGGCCACACTACTCAAGCATCACATCAGTCACAACTTATTAGAGTTAGCATGTCATTGTTCTAAGGCGGCGGTGGAAAAAGGAGGATAAAAGTCAAACATATCAATACTGTACACATGTACACATGAGTTGACTCATGACTCATGAGCATATACCTCCACACTCGAGCTTAAAGACCCCAACTATAAGTGAAAAGACAGTGCTCTAAGTCACCACCAAAATAGGTAATTTAAGTTTGACACTGTATTTAAAAATCATCAAATGTTGAGTTAGATTACGAAACAATCATATATCATACCTAGTCATCCTCACAGTTCCATCTTCACACCCTGTTGCGATCCAACATGAATTAGGAAAGAGACTCTGCTTTCCAAACCTTGAATTTTCAGAGATAAAACATAGGGAATGCATCTCTCTGCCATGGAATTGTAGATGCATGTTTTGGGGATATATTTACAACTATGGTTGTTGAACAATGCTCAGATTCTCTGTAATACAAATAATCAACATATGATCACTTTCAAGAAAACTGTAAATGAATCGTTAAATTATAGTACAACCTGTAAATGAATCGTTAAATTATAGTACAACCATTAGCCAACAAATTGTCACAATGTTAAGGTAAAACAACTACTTTCAGAAACTTCTTATTGTGGTAACAAATAAAATCGAGGATATAAATGCCAACCGAACTAAGTAACAATCCTATATGAATAATTCTAAAAATTTTAAGGTTTCACTCACAGTTGCTAAATTTTAAAATATCAGTGGTGAACTTCTAAGTCAAACTCTGCTATGGATTGAAGTAATGGAAAATACCCAAGAGCATAGGCTAATTTAATGGTTGTAACAATCCTTTGATGCAACGAAACCTGTTTCAAACACAATCAATATCTTCAATTGTTTTCGATTGTTATCAATATCTTCAATTGTCATACTTCTTTACTAAAGGAACCTAAATAACTAAAGGAATCTTAGTTTATCATTACTCTACTCCCTAGATTAGTTGGCCTTTGCTGTGGTGATAAAAAAATGTGAGCCATTAGAATCATTACTCTGTAGTTTTAGATATGACTTGTCCATACAATCAATAACGATTCTCCTGCAGATATTCAAACATAAGTTTGACACTACGAATGAAGAAAACATCTACTTCTTTACTAAAAAACGTAAATAATTCAATTAAACGACGAATATCATTCCATTTTTAAAAGAAAAACTGAGTAATAGTAGTTAAACAAAATTTTCCAACCTACCGTAAATCCGTTATTCTAGTAAACAGTAAATGACTTTAAATTTCTTTCAAACCGCATTTGGAATAGTACAATTTTATAAAAATAATACATCAACTTCATTCTTCTATAACTCCAAATTGATCAGAAAAAAAATCCAAGTGTTAACTTATGATAAAGAAAGGGTGTAAAAGAAAATCTTTGTATGTTGGCATCTTTCTGCTAACTAAACCAAGACACTGCTAACTAAACCAAAATCCAGGCTTTCTCATGCATTGCAGCATTACATTACAGATAACTTTGAAACCACTTCCTCCCTTACAACAAAAACTACTACACAACTGAATTTATGAATTATTATGAGGGGGGAATTCAACTTACCACAGATGTGGGCATACAGGTTGCAGTGGAAAAGAGAAGATAAAGATATAAGATTCTAAGCACCCTCTGTAAAATTAGAGATTAGGACACGTCAGGGTTAAATGTTTTTTCATCATCATCGTCTTATAAAGTCAACTTACGGATGGATAATCGATTTTTTTTTTCTTACGATCATCAACTCATCATCTTTCGATTTTCTTAACAAAAATTAAAAAACCGTTAAGTCAAAGGTTGACTTAACGGAAATGTGACGTAATGGTGACTTGTCTTTAAAAAAAAAAGTATATGTGGCGATTAGTATGATGCATTAAAGCGTGATAATGTGGATTTGGAGGAAATTTTTATGAAAAAATGGAAAAAATATTTTAAAGTATAATATAAATTATAAAAATTAGACAAAAAAATAAGAAAATAAACAAATTAAAATAATTATTTTTAATAAAAATTTTAAAAAGCCGATTTTTATTAAAACAAATTAAAACGCATTTTTTAATAAAAATAATTATTTTAATAAAAATAAAAAATGCAGTTTTTTAATAAAAATAAAAAAAATGTAGTTTTTTAAATAAAAATAATTAAAAGTCAGTTTTTTTTAATAAAAAATGCAATTTTTTAATAAATTTTTTCCTTTTTTATTAAAAAAAAATAAAACGCTGAATTTTTTAATAAAAATAATTGTTAAAAATGCAACTTTTAAAATAAAAAAATTGCAATTTTTCTTTTTTTTTATTGAAAAATACTGAATTTTTAATAAAAATAATTGTTAAAAATGCAATTTTATTTATAATAAAAAAATTAATAGATTAATTTTTTATAAAAATATATATAATTTTTTTTAAGTCAAGTTTGACTTAAAATGCATTTTTGAATAATTAAAAAACTATTTAAACTATAAACAGATTTAAAATGCAATTTTTTAATCTCTAAAACATTTTTTTTTCAATTAAAAAGGCAATTTTTTTAGTAAAAAAAATTAACTGTTAAATTTTTAACAATTTTAAAATTAATTAATAGTTAAATTAACTGTTAAATTAAAAAATTAAAATTAACAGTTTTAAAAATTAACAGTTTTAAAAAAATTAACTGTTAAATTTTTAACAGTTAATAAAAAAAGAAAAAAATTATTAAAAAAAATCTACGTTTTAAATTTTTTTTAATAAAAATGAAAAAACCATTATTTTTATTAAAAAAATGCTTTTTAATTTTATTTTAATAAAAAAAACTGCTTTTAAAATTTTTTATTAAAAATAATTATTTTTATTTATTTATTTATTTTCTTGTTTTTTTGGCTAATTTTTATAATTTATATTATACTTTAAAATATTTTTTTCCATTTTTTCATAAAAAATTTATTCCAAATCCACATTATCACTGCCACGTCGCATACTAATTGCCACATATATTTTTTTTTAAAGACAAGTCAGCTTCCACGTCACATTTTCGTTAAGTGAACCTTTGACTTAACTGTTTTTTTAATTTTTGTTAGTAAAATCGAGTACAGTGAGTTGACTGTAAGAAAAAAAAATTCAGTTATCCATCCGTAAAGTCAGAAGTCAATTTTATAAGACGTACGATCGAAAAAGATTTAACCCGGACACGTCAAGGTCTTCTTCATGTATTCACATCAATAAATTAAAACATATGAATATTATCTCACTAGTTTTATCAAACACTTAAAATGCAATACCCAACCACGCATAAACCAAAAAAATATCTCAAGCAATTACAATATTTAACAAAACAGAAGGTCAGTAAAATCATTTCAATTGCATACTTGGATATATTACCCCCAAAAAAATACACCAAGTCACCAGAAATTAATATTATCTACATATCCAGAGTCCTCATTTGGAACAACTTTATCTATACCCATTTGCTTATATATTTCAAAACCCCTCTTTAAACCCAAATCCATAGCAACCTCTAATCCTAACGAACACAAATATAGCAAAACATTATAAAGGTGAACAGTAAGTGGAATATTATTTACCCTTGCTTCGTCGTAAAGGTGAATCGCTTCTGCAAGATTATTATCTTTAGAGCATAATCTCAGTCGGTGGTGAAGCAATCCTTGTGGGGATTCCCAGTGAGATTTTTTCTTGGAATTTTTGCAAAGCGAAGGGTTTGCAGAAGAAGGTTTACGGGTAAGAGTTGAGGCTGCACAAAAATGGGCTAAAGAGCAGGCCGCTTTGTCACCAATTGGGACTTCTTCACAGCCGCATAATTATTGTCCAGTGCGGACAAAAGCGGAGCTCTGATTGTAGTGGAGAGGTATTGAAGGGTTTGGAGAGAGAGATAGGAGAGTTGGGCAGTTTAGAGAGAGAAAGTGAGATTTTGAAACCATTGGGGTTTGGATTTGAGAAAAATGATTGGGTTGATTGAGAAGATGGAAGAGTGGGTAAGGGTAAGGGGAAGGGGAAGGGGAAGGGGAAGGAAAGGGAAAGGGAAAGGGAAATGGAAAGAAACTGAAAGTGGAAGAAGAAGAAGAAGAAGAAGAGGAATAGGAAGAGGAGCCACCGTCGGTTTTGGAAATCAAATCGGTAGACAGATTAATTACTTGAGCCAGATTAATTAATTGATTTTGAAATTGATTTGAAATTGATTGAGTTGGAGAGGTTGTGTTGTATTTATATATAAGGATTGATTAGTAGACATGGCTTATTCAATTGTAGTCAGAAGCTTGCTTTCGTTTTTGCTTGTCTTCTCAATATTGTCCATGAGTGCGCAAGGCAACACCAAATACTTCTTTGGTGTTGGAAGGTCCATGATAACTGTTCCTAGCGGACCAAATCCTATACATCATCATCGCGATTCGCCACCAACGAATTCCTTAAATGGTGGAAGGTCCATGATAAATGTCCCTAGCAGACCAGATCTTATACATCATCGCAATTCGCCACCAATGAATTTTTTAAATGGTGGAAGGTCTATGATAAATGTCCCTAGCGGGCCAGATCCTATACATCATCGTAATTCGCCACCAATCAATCTCAACGACTTTTTTTAATATATACTATACTTACTTTATTTATATATATAATATGCTTGTCCTATAATGTATTGTTTTGGTCGTTACGACTTACTAGAACTTTTCGTTGAAGTGGCTGCATCCAATAAACAAATATATGATTTAGCTAAGAATTTCTCATACTATTTTGATGAATGTGGCGTTTAGTTTTGTGTTCTCTTCATGAAATGAGAATATAGCTGGAACGAGTCGGGGAACGGAGTGATGGTCCTAGATGGTGTATTAGTAGTCCTCACTATTCTGTGAAATAGTGTGATAATAATTGTAATGAGGACTCCTTTTGAGTTTGTATACTCTCTAGTAGACAATATTTGTATTAAAACTCACAGTTTATATTTTGTCGTATTGTACATGAAAGTTGTATTATTAAGTTGTATTTGAATTCTGTACCATGTATCTGGCGATTCAAGATGGGTGATGTATACCTAATTTTGGGGGCGTCACAACAAGGCTTTGACCTAAAAATTCACAAGCACCACTTGTGCATTTTCTATCAACTTGGCACCCTGCATAATCTGCATCTGAGTATCCAATTAGTTCAAAACTTGGAGATATAGGATAATATAAGCCTAAATTAATTGTGCCAGCTAAATATTTAAATATTCTTTTTACCGTTGTAAGATGAGATTCTTTCGGTTGAGCTTGAAATCTAGCACAAAGGCATACACTATACATAATATATGGTCTTGATGCAGTTAAATAAAGTAAACAACCAATCATACCTCGATACATTGTTACTTCAACATCTTTACCTGTAGCATCCATCGTAAGCTTGATGGTAGTACTCATTGGTGTTGACTTTGGTTTGGTATTTTCGAATCCAAATCTCTTCAATAGCTCTTTCACATACTTTGATCGGTGAATATGAATCCCTTCATTGGATTGTTTGATTTGAAGCCCCAAGAAATAATTTAATTCGCCCATAAGGCTCATATCAAACTCATTATGCATACATTGGGAAAACCACCCACACAAAGAGTTAGTAGTAGCTCCAAAATTTATATCATCCACATAAATTTGAACAATTAATAAGTCCTTATTTTTGGTTTTAATAAAAAAAAGTAGAATCAATTTTTCCACGATTAAAACCATTGTCCAATAAAAACTTGCTTAATCTTTCATACCAGGCTCTTGGAGCCTGCTTTAATCCATACAAAGCCTTTTTTCAATTTAAACACATAATGTGGATATTTTTCATGTTCAAATCCCGGTGGTTGCTTGACATACACTTCCTCATTTAAGTAGCCATTTAAAAATGCACTTTTCACATCCATTTGATATAATTTAAATTATCAAAACACCATAGGCTAACAAAATTCGTATGGCTTCCAACCTTGCAACAGGGGCAAAGGTTTCTTCATAATCTATACCTTCTTGTTGAATATAGCCTTGAGCTACTAATCTAGCCTTATTTCTAGTAATTATGCCATTTTCATCAAGTTTATTTTTGAAAATCCATTTTGTACCAATTATAGAAGCATCTTTAGGAGGTTTAACAAGATTCAAACCTGACACCTTTCGAATTGGTTTAATTCTTCCTGCATGGCAATAGACCAACTTTCATATTGAATTGCTTCCTTGGCATTCTTTGGTTCTATTTGTGAAAGAAATGCGGAGAATGCACAATAGTTCCTTGCTTTCCTTCTTGTGTCAGGATCACCTATGATCATATTCGGTGGATGATTTCTCACTGTTCTAGATGGTCTAGGAAGCCTTACTGCAGTCATTTGTTCTTCAGGTTCAGGTTCTGAAATGTCATGCTCTACATCAAACTGATCATCAAATTTTTTTTCTAATGCAGATGGGTTGAGCTGTCTGACTTTAAGCATCTGCATGTCTGAGTTTTCAACTAAGGCAGATGACTCAGGTTGTCTAATTTTATTTGCTTGCTTTCCACGTTCATTTGATTTTCCTTCTGATGCAGACGGCTCAGACTGTCCGGATTGAGCTGTCTGTTTTCCACTAATCACAATGTCTTTTCCTGCAGAAACTTCATTTTCTTCTTTTGATAGGTCACGGTTAAATTCATCAAAAACAACAGGCACAGATTCTTCAACTTTAAATTTATCAAGATTATAAACCCTGTAAGCTTTACTATGCATTGAATAACCAAGAAAAATAGCTTCGGTTGATTTTGCATCAAATTTTAAAAAGATTACAATTAGTATTTAGAATGAAACATTTAGCACCAAACACTTTAAAATAATTAATATTTGGAATCCTGTTGTTTAGCAACTCATATGGTGTTTTCATTAGGATGGGTCTAATTAGTACTCTATTTAAAATGTAACATGCAGTACTTACAGCCTCTGCCCAAAAACTTTTAGGCAGTTTACTTTCATGTAGTAAAGTTCTTGCAGTTTCTTGAAGAGTACGATTTTTACGTTCTACCACACCATTTTGTTGAGGCGTTCTTGGTGCAGAAAACTCATGTGTAACACCTTTCTCACTGCAATATGGTATAAAATCTTTTCCAAATTCTCCACCGTGGTCACTCCGTATACCAATTAGCTTGAGGTTGTGTTTTGTTTCAACATTCTTTATAAGCTTTTCAAATTCTACAAAAGCTTGATCTTTAGTTTTCAAAAATAAAACCCATGCAAATCTTGAAAAATCATCAACAATAGCAAAGGCATAATGATTATTTCCTAGGCTAGCATATCTCTCGGGTCCAAATAAATCAAGATGCAATAATTGAAGAGGTAAAGAAGTTGATACCTGATTTTTGCTTGTAAAGGAATTTCTTGCTTGTTTTCCTAACTGACATGCATCACAAATACCTGTCTTTTCATATTTTAGCTTTGGTAAACCTTTAACAAGGTTCTTTGTAACTAACTTGTTAATCAATTTCATATGCACATGCCCCGACCTTCTATGCTATAGAATAGTTTGATCTTGAACAGCAGCTAAACAAATATCCTCATTTTGATTTTCAAAATTTATAGTATATATATTACCTTCTCTGTTAGCTACTAAAGGAACATTATGAGAGGCATGAATAATAGCACATTTATCTTTTTCAAAAATAACTTTATGACCACTATCCATTAGTTGACTTACACTAATTAAATTATATTTTAACCCTTCAACATGATGGACATTATCAATGTAAACCTTACCATTACCAATTTTACCTTTACCGATGATTTGGCATGTGGTGTCATCTCCAAAAGTAACCGTGCCTCCTTTCTTTGCAACAAGTGAGGTAAATTTAGTTCTATCACCCGTCATGTGTCTAGAACATCCACTGTCAAGTACCCATTTATGTGATGGTACTCTAGCTTTTAAGCATGCCTACAAAACAAAGAAGTAACTCATCGTTTTGGTACCCAAATCTGTTTGGGTCCGGTATTGTTAGTAGCAATTAAATCTCTTTTCTTTACCCAAACTTGTTTTATTTTAATTTTACTACAGTTTGTATCAAAATGTCCTTTTAAACCACATTTTCTGCAAGTAACATAAGGTGAAATATAAAGAGGCTTGTTCCTTGGTTTATTATTTATTACTCTAATTTTATTAGTCGTGTTTTTTATGTTTTTAACAGGATTATATCCAATTCCTTGTTTATCTAAGCTTGACCTTTGAGCACCCAACATTATATTTAAATTCTCTTCTCCTTGAACAAATTTAGCAAGATCCTTTTTCAGAGATATTATTTCTTCTTCATTGTTATTTTGCATGTTTATTATTTTTCATCATTAAAAGCATCTATACAAGTATCTCTCATTTTCAAGCTTTCTTTTAGATCATCATTTTCCTTTTTAAGGTTATTATTTTCTTCATTTAATTTGTTTGCACGATTATATAAAATTTTATTATAATTATCTAAATATCCAATTTTAGCATTTAACTGAGATACTTCACATGATGAGCAATCTTTAACTATTTCTTATTTTTCCTCAATTAAAGTTTCTACTTCCTTCAATAAGTCATTTATCCAACTTTTCAAGTGAGCATTTTTCTCTTTCATAAGAAGGTTTTCATTTTTTAAAACAAGATAATCAGAAATGGTAATTTCTCCAAGGTTAGGACTTACCTCAGATGTTTCTTCATTGTGTATTCCGGTGAAGCATAGTTGAGCAGTTTCTTCTTCTTGATCTTCATGATCAGATTCATCATCACTCCATGTCATTATCGCCTTCCCTTTTGAACCATATGCTTTGTTCTTTCTTTTTAGTTGGAAGCAATCTCTTTTGAAGTGACCGGACCTTCCATATTCGAAACAGGTTTCCTCTTGTGGCTTTTGCTTGAAATCTTTCTTGTTGTTGAAAGCTTTTGTTGGTAATTTTGATCTATTCTTCTTTCGGATCAACTCCCTCAATTTTCTGGTCATTAAAGCTATTTCTTCATCAGAGTCTTCATCATTGCCTTCTATGTAGCTTTCAGCTTGTAGAGCCAAGGTCTTCTTCTTAGGTGCCTCATCTTCTTCATCATACAATTTTAGTTGGTTTTCAAACTCTTCAAGTTCTCCAAATAAGGTAAGAGTTTCCATTGTGCTGATTGTGACTGAGTCTTGAAGTGTAGTGACCTTTGGTGCAAATAGCTTTGGCATGACTCTAAGAAGCTTTCGGTTGATTTCCTTTTGATCAATCTTTCGTCCGAGCATGCTTAGAGAATTCATTAGAGTAAGGAATCTTGCTTGGGCATCTCTAATTGATTCATTTTTCTCCAATTTGAATAGTTCATATTTGTGCATTAGTATGCTCAGCATGACCTCCTTCACTTTAGTAGTACCTTCGTGGCTCATGATTACTGTGTCCCAAATTTCCTTAGCCGTAGTGCAAGAGGAGACCTTATCAATCTCTGACTGAACCATGCCACTCAAAAGTGTATTCAAGGCCTTGGAATCATAGGATACCATATACGATTCATTTGAGTCCATTTCCATGAGATTCTTTGGCTTGCCATCATCGTGTCGCGGAATGGCTGGTCCATTTGAGACTACCCACCATTCCCATGGGTCACGGTTTAGATAGATCTTCGTTCTGAACTTCCAAAAGTTGAATTTTTCACTTCCGAGCAACAGCGGTGGCCTACTTGTTGACTTACCTTCTTGAAAGTTTAGGTGTGCCATAGGATCTTCCCCTACGACCTGCAACGATCAATATTAGTAGAGCCTTGCTCTGATACCAAATGTAATTCTGTATATGTGCACACCTAGAGGGGGGGGTGAATAGGTGTTTAAGCTAAAAGTGATAAACGCTGAAAACTTTATGAAATTTTGTGCTTCTGATTTAAATTGCATACTACACTACGCTCGCTTTAGTGTCTGTTCTTTATTTATGATTATCAGACAGCTAGACATGTCTGCTTTAGTGTCTGGATTAGCGTGATGAATGAAAATATGCAGAACGTGAATGGCAGTTAAAGAAATAAACAGAAGTAAAAATCACACCAAGATTGTTTACGTGGTTCAGCCCCTATCCTCTACCTAGTGGCGTAATCCACGTCCAATCCCAACTAGGATTGGAGACTCTTTTTATTACTATTTAAACCTCAATACAAAAATTACTCCCTGTTACAAAGAAGCCTAAAATATGATGTTGGACAACTATGCCCCCTTTTTGCACCTCAGCAACTTGTGCACCACTGCACCTCTTCTCACCTCTGAGACCCTTGAGCCTTCTATGAACAGACTAACTAAACTCGAAAACCTCAAGCCAAACCTATGCTTGAATACTTTGATTTACAATGAATAATATTTCCAGCACACAAGGATAAAACGATAAGAATAAATGACTGGAATAAAAACAGTTGATAAGCTTTGATGTAATCTCTCAACTTGATTGCTCGTTCTCCGTTGTGTATTGTTCAGCCGAAGAGAAGGAGTATATATAACAATACATGCAACGGCTATATCATAAGCTAGCTAAGATTTCTCAGTCCCGTTAGCAGCCACCCATAATTTCAGCAGCTTTGAATCACAAGAAAGATATTAAGCAGATATGTGCCAGCTATTTGATTTTGAAGAGCTGAAATAAAGGAGAGAAACTCTACCTACAATCAACTGTGTTAAACCGGAACAAAAAGAGATAAATAAAGATAATACTCAAAAGATTCAGTAGGACTCCTTTTCAAAATATACTAATAACTAATGTGGGCTCCACTAAGCAAGATAACATCCTTAATTAAATTATCACCCACGAGATACACTGATGAAACAGAGGAGCCAATTTGGGCTAGCTGGATTTAAGGACCATAATATCTGTTACTATTTATAAATACCAACATACCTTAATAAACTCCAATTCAATTCTTCCTTAATAAGCTCCAAATCAAATCTTCCTTAAGAACACTTCAATTCAAATGTGAACTGATTTTAAATCATATCAACGTAAGGAAGTCAACAGGAAATGTCCATGAAATAACCATAACTCATGCATATCAATTATAATATTATAACCCATAATCCATGCCTATCTAATAATATAATAACACACCATGAACCATGCACACTTAAATTAGTCATGAATCAAAACATCATATAATCAAAAACTAACAGATATTAAATTTAAAAATTGTAAAAGAATGAATATTAATTAAAAATGACAACAAAAGAAATACATTACTAATATTAAATTGTGAGTTTTTGATAATCATTTGTTTGATGACTCTACTTGAAGTGGTTTGATCTTGAAGAGTTGAAAGGTGTTTCGATATTAAAATTTGATTGTTGATATTTGTAATCAGGAATTTCTAAGTACTTGTTAACTTTTTATAACTTTTAAGTTCTAACATTTAAGAAATTATTTTTGGTTTTGGTCTTTTGGATGAATGATTATTACAATATTTGGTCTAATTTTTGATTGAATACTTAAACTCTTGGAGAAGACATTTTTGATATTTGTTTAACATATAAATTTGATAATAAATATTGTCATATACGGATACATGTGATAATATTGAATTAAGAACGGATCAACACTAAGTTATTCTATCTTTATCGCTTAGAATTTTACGTTATTTGCAATTCAACTTAATCATTAATGGATTTATCAACATTTAAATTTGATAATTGCATAAGATTTTCCTCACAAATACTAAATGGGACTAACATTAATGTACAATCTTGTGAGAATATAAAAATTTTCTTGTGAAAATAACATTCCTTAAATTTTAATTACTTACCATATATGCAACTTCTTGTAATTAGTTTTCAATCATAATTATTAGTCTTATCTGCATGTGTATAGTTTATCTAAAAGTCATATTCAACACTTAACACTTTTTTTTTGAATGTCCTAATCTAATACAATAATTTAACCTATACTAGGGTATCATATGTCCTAATCTATTATAATAATTTATCATAACATAGAGTATCATTCGTGTTGCCGTCTTTTGGACCTGTCATTGTTGAACCTTCTACAACACTTGTTGTCAACAAGAATTAAACTCTCGACCTCTACATCAATAAAAATGAGCCACCAGTGGGCCAAGTGGTCATCAGTCTTCATCGCTTAACATGATGAGACACCTCATTCACTTGCTAAATCTACTCGAGAAATTAGAATAAAGTTCATACTAAGTTTATTATTTTCTGTATAGTCACGATCCTTGAAATAGAGATAAAGCTCATAATCTCTTATATTTGTTTGAACTCAGCTAGAGATAAGTTCATACCAACTTTTGTAATCCTACCAACTAATTCAATACAACTTTTTGTAATCTAGTAATTAATTTCAGATCATAATCTTTTAGAATTTAATTCAAAATATACTCCTTATACATTAAAAATTTTCATATCTGTTTTAACTTAGCTAGAGATAAGTTCATACCAACTTTTGTAATCCTACCAACTAATTCAATACAAATTTTTGTAATCTAGTAATAAATTTCCGATCATAATCTTTTAGAAATTAATTCAAATCATAAATATACTCCTTATTAATTCATTAATTAATTTCATATCATAATTGTAGTTCTATATATCTCCCATTTCACAATCCTATTTATAGGAGCAATCGCTAGTGACAAATTAATTTAGCTATTTCATCATTAGTGTTATTAATAGACATGGCTTATTCAATTGTAGTCAGAAGCCTGCTTTCGTTTTTGCTTGTCTTCTCAATACTGTCCATGAGTGCGCAAGGCAACACCAAATACTTCTTTGGTGTTGGAAGGTCCATGATAAATGTTCCTAGCGGACCAGATCCTATACATCATTATCGTTCACCACCAATGAATTTTTTAAATGCTGGAGGGTCCATGAGAAGTGTCCCTGGCGGACCAGATCCTTTAGATAACCGTCATTCACCACCGCCAATGAACTCCATAAATGGTGGAAGGTCCATGAGAAGTGTCCCTGGCGGACCAGATCCTTTACATAACCGTCATTCACCACCGCCAATGAACTCCATAAATGGTGGAAGGTCCATGAGGAGTGCTCCTAGCGGACCAGATCCTATAAATAATCGTTATTCGCCGCCAATGAACTCCATAAATGGCGGAAGGTCCATGAGGAGTGCTCCTAGCGGACCAGATCCTATAAATAATCATTATTCGCCACCAATGAATTCCTTAAATGGCGGAAGGTCCATGAGGAGTGCTCCTAGCGGACCAGATCCTATAAATAATCGTTATTCGCCGCCAATAAACTCCATAAATGGCGGAAGGTCCATGAGGAGTGCTCCTAGCGGACCAGATCCTATAAATAATCGTTATTCGCCGCCAATGAACTCTAGAAATGGCGGAAGGTCCATGAGGAGTGCTCCTAGCGGACCAGATCCTATAAATAATCGTTATTCGCCACCAATGAATTCCTTAAATGGTGGAAGGTCCATGATAACTGTTCCTAGCGGACCAAATCCTATACATCATCATCGTGATTTGCCACCAATGAATTCCTTAAATGGTGGAAGGTCCATGATAAATGTCCCTAGCGGACCAGATCCTATACATCATCGCAATTCGCCACCAATGAATTTTTTAAATGGTGGAAGGTCTATGATAAATGTCCCTAGCGGGCCAAATCCTATACATCATAGTAATTCGCCACCAATCAATCTCAACGACTTTTTTTAATATATAATATACTTACTTTATTTATATATATAATATGCTTGTCCTATAATGTATTGTTTTGGTCGTTACGACTTACTAAAACTTTTCGTTGAAGTGGCTGCATCCAATAAACAAATATATGATTTAGCTATGAATTTCTCATACTATTTTGATGAATGTGGCGTTTAGTTTTGTGTTCTTTACTTTTCTTTTCTTTATTTGTTTGTTGAAACTGCTATTTGAGGTCTCGATAGCTCTTAACGTTGATATGTAATTCGAATTATCAAAATCGGTAAATAATTCCTAAAATCGACATAGATAACTTATCAAAATTCAATTTAAAAAAGTAGTAATTATGAGCTTCTCTTAACATTAATCGATTCAATTATTAAGTCGTTCGACTTGGATTTATTTTGAGCCAACAAATTTAATGATACTGACTCATAATATTCTAGTTAAATTACATTAAATCTTCTGGTAATCCTTACCAAATAAATGCTTAAAAGTACTTTACATTCAATTGTTTTTATTCGCAAATTCATTAGCAAATATGATTAAATTACTTTCAGCTGCTTATAGAGCTAGAACTTTTCTCTCCTAATCATCAATACTCGCCACATACAATTAGATTACTCTAAACTTTCTCATAATTAATTATTGTGAGAGAGATTCATGTGAAAATATCATTTTAACATGTGAAAATATCAGTTTCCTAATAATATTTGAGAAAGAAAACATACACTACATAGTTCAATTAATTACTTTACTAATTTAATAATGATATTTTCACAATCTTAATTCAATACATCTAACAATCGAATATCTTGTTAAAATTTTAATAACAAAGTTTTCCTACATAAAATTTGTCAAGATATATTATCTTAAATAATTTTTTAATAAAAAATCTATTAATAAATTTGGTAGAACGAAAAATAAAATAAAATCGTGTAGGTGTACCTTCTCCTATTAGAGATACTAGTTCTTACTTGCACACATTGTGTGTGCAAGTAAAAAATTGATAGTTAATTAGTGAAGAGATAATTTATGAATGAGAGAAAATAGGAGATAACAAAATTGTAATATTATTTTTTAAAACCATGTACATGTGTTACATAGCTTCAAGAACGGTAGCTTTTTTCTCCCTCTCCCTTTATAAAATAGTTAAAAACAAAAAACACTTTCTCCTTTCCTAACAGGTTGGGGTTCCTTTTGAATGCCTTGCAAATTTGGATAGTATATAATTATTACAAATTTAAATAATACTTATACTAATTTGGATAGGAAACAAAAAATTTGTGAAACCTTTTAATTATATACTCCCTCCGTCCCAGGATAAGTCCTGGTTGACTTTTCACGCATATTAAGAAGATGAATGAAATGACAAAATTGTCCATAATAATGTCATTAAATATGGAGAGAGAATTAGAATAAGAAAAGTATGAGATATTTAATGATACGGGTATAATAGGAAAATATGTGTAAAAGTTTGGTTATTAAAGGAAAATGGACATTTAGCATGGGACTACTCATAATAGTAATAAGGACTTGTATCATGGGACCGGGGGAGTAGTTGATAGATTCGATCAGTCTTACATATTTAAACCTTTTAATTTGTTAAACCTTTTAATAATATAGTTGATTGATTCGGTCAGTCTTACTAATTTGGAAATATCAATTTTCAAAAAAAAAAATCTTAATCATCGTTGGATTTGGTTATCTTGTTAGGAAACAAAGACATTCAATAGGATTCTAAATATAAACTCAAATAGATTAGGTTTTACGAAGACAATGAATAGTGTTAGTTGAACCATAAAAATTTCATGTTGTAGCATTTTCAACCAAATAACATCACTTTTCTACCATTGCACTTCTTCATTTTTTTACCTATAGATACTGGCAGTTATATTATTCTTAATCTGTTGGCTGCTTGTGTCATATTTATAGTATTGGAATCATATAAAAATTCTCAACTTCGTGTGTCCTTCACAGAAAAACATATTCATACAAGCAGGGCAGAGTAACATTGCAGGTTGAGGAGTCGTAGCCAAAAGCTTATGGGACGATAATATTCCCTTTGAGTGCCGAGAGATGAAGCAATTCTCTGGCTCAACACAAGATTAAGTTGGGAAATAGCACATGAGCCACTACATGTTGACATTGATGTGAAAAAAACTGGTGGAATTGGGCCAAGAATGACATTTGTAAATACAATTTTGGAGAGGAATTTGGGGCTACGGTTAGTCGGGTTGGAGGCTTGTGTTGTGAGAGGAACTAGTATTAGCAAATGGTCTCGTGGGAGTGTGTTTTATGATGAGTAAGTTAATAGGGCTCTGGTGGCTGTTGGGTGTGGGTGTATTAGGGGGAGATTTTGTGGTTTCAAGGCGAGAGAGATACGATTAGTTTAGAGGATACGTAGTTGTACAAGAATAAAATGGAGAGACTCATTCTTAAGATTTGGAGTCTCTTATGCTTCCTTTATTTTAGGTACATATATACTTATTTATTTTTTAGTTAAAATTTGATTGAGTGACAGCAGCGGCAGACCCAAAACTTTTAACAAGTGGGGTCATAATAGTCGTGAAAGTTAAATTAAAATAAATATAAAATATTTAAAACTTAAAGTTAATATCGTCATAACTTTAAGTATTGTTAAATCGACTAAACAATTATAATAAATAAGGTTCAACATCCCTAAAAAACTGAATAAAGAAAATTTAGCCTGACTGCCTCAATAAAACTCTAAATCTGTAAAAGTATGTATATATGTATATGTAATGATGTGTTCATAATCTTAATACAAGTGAAGGTATTTATAGGTAAATTTTCTAAAATCCTAAAAGAATTTGTTTTCTACTATAATTTGGAAAATCTAAGCAGATAGATTCAGTTTCCTTATCAACTTCAAACTTAGTTTCCTTAGCAGAATCTACTTTCAGAACTAGCTACAACTTCCATATCAAATCATAACTTTAATTATGATTCCTATTACGAATTGAAGTTCTCTGCTCCAGATCCTCAGATCCAACCCAAATCCATATCCATATCCATAAAGTCGATCCACGAACGTACAATGTAATCTCTGAACAACAAATCTAGAGTCTTAGATCCGAGGGTGACAAATCTTAGAATGCAACAGTTAGTTGTAGAGTGAATTTTTTTTCGTCAGAAGCCTGCCTAATTCCACGAATTTGAGTATGAAAATGACCTCAACAGGGAAGCCCTGTTTAACATGGTATGGAGCACAAAATTTCCTTTTTGAAAACATATTATAATAGGCAATCGGACACCTGATGTAAAAATTATGTTCGTTTCTTCGAACCAACTCTTTTACCCAATTTTGGTAGATTAACTTTACTTTGATCATAGACTGCTAAGCTAGATGAGAGTGATTTCACAATCGTCAAGTAACTCCATGTCAGCTCCAATCACTACGACCGTAGAGTACTTATGCAGAATAGCTGAAAACTAAGCTTTTTTACTTCAAATCTACTAGTTCATTTCCAAAGCTTCCTGAAATCACTAAATACCTCGAATCAAGATAGGGCTGCAAACGAACCAAACTGTTCGCGAACCGATTCAGTTCGATTTGAGTTCGGTTTGATTCGAGTTCGACTTGCTCGCCTAGTCCAGTCGAGTTCGCACATAGTGTTTCGTTCGATTGCTCGATCGAACATGTTTGTGAACCATGTGGTTCGGTTTGTCTTTGTTCGCGAACAGTTCGAGTTCGGTTTAGTTTGGTAAGTTCGAGTTCGGTTCGATAAGTTCAAGATCGGTTCGAGTAGTTCGATTTCTTAATTACTTGTTTAAATTATTTCTAAAATTTTAAAAACAAATAATTGAGTACGTAATTCATATTAAATTTTAAAATTTGTCTTATTAAGAATTGTTAAACTTGTAGTTATTTTTTTATTACCTAAACATCTTTTTCTTTTTTTAATAATTTATTATATATAATTAAATTTTTTTATTAAATAATTAATAAATAATAATGTGTACTTCTACGTCTCTAAATTCTAATTTAATTAAAATAATTTTAATATTTTCATAAAATTTTGAACATTGAGTATTCGAATATTATAATTTACATCCCTAATAATTTAATAAATTATAACACATGTCATAAAGCACATAAATAAAGTCATTAATCATCATGCAATAACAATTTGACATTAATTAAATAATGATGCAATACAGTTCCTTACATTTACATGAGCTATTGAAATTGTCAAGTCGAGATAGAGAATAGAGAAATCAAGTCTTTAATGTTCGTATCGAGACTTCAAATCATTAATATATATTGAATAATTTTGAAACTTTAAAAAACTATACACAAATTTGAAGATTGAAAATAAAAACTAGATATTAAATTTAAAAATTGTAAAAGAATGAATATTAATTAAAAATGACAACAAAAAAAATACATTACTAATATTAAATTGTAAGTTTTTGATAATCATTTGTTTGTTGACTCTACTTGAAGTGGTTGGATCTTGAAGAGTTGAAAGGTGTTTCGATATTAAAATTTGATTGTTGATATTTGTAATCAGGAATTTCTAAGTACTTGTTAACTTTTTATAACTTTTAAGTTCTAACATCTAAGAAATTATTTTTGGTTTTGGTCTTTTTGGATGAATGATTATTACAATATTTGGTCTAATTTTTGATTGAATACTAAAACTCTTGGAGAAGACATTTTTGATATTTGTTTAACATATAAATTTGATAATAAAGATTGTCATATACGGATACATGTGATAATATTGAATTAAGAACGGATCGACACTAATTTATTCTATCTTTATCGCTTAGAATTTTACGTTATTTGCAATTCAACTTAATCATTAATGGATTTGTCAACATTTAAATTTGATAATTGCATAAGATTTTCCTCACAAATACTAAATGGGACTAACATTAATGTACAATCTTGTGAGAATATAAAAATTTTCTTGTGAAAATAACATTCCTTAAATTTTAATTACTTACCATATATGCAACTTCTTGTAATTAGTTTTCAATCATAATTATAGTCTTATCTGCATGTGTATAGTTTATCTAAAAGTCATATTCAACACTTAACACTTTTTTTTTGAATGTCCTAATCTAATACAATAATTTAACCTATACTAGGGTATCATATGTCCTAATCTATTATAATAATTTATCATAACATAGAGTATCATTCGTGTTTCCGTCTTTTGGACCTGTCATTGTTGATCCTTCTACAACACTTGTTGTCAACAAGAATTAAACTCTCGACCTCTACATCAATAAAAATGAGCCACCAGTGGGCCAAGTGGTCATCAGTCTTCATCGCTTAACATGATGAGACACCTCATTCACTTGCTAAATCTACTCGAGAAATTAGAATAAAGTTCATACTAAGTTTATTATTTTCTATATAGTCACGATCCTTGAAATAGAGATAAAGCTCATAATCTCTTATATTTGTTTGAACTCAGCTAGAGATAAGTTCATACCAACTTTTGTAATCCTACCAACTAATTCAATACAACTTTTTGTAATGAACTCTATAAATGGTGGAAGGTCCATGAGAAGTGCTCCTAGCGAACCAGATCCTATATTTCATAGTGATTCACCACCAATGAATTCCTTAAATGGTGGAAGGTCCATGATAAATGTTCCTAGCGGACCAGATCCTATACATCATTATCATTCGCCCCAATGGATTTTTTAAATGGTGGAAGTTCCATGAAAAGTGTCCCTAGCGGACCAAGTCCTATACATAACCCTCCTTCACTACCAATGAACTCCATAAATGGTGGAAGGTCCATGAGAAGTGCTCCTAGCGGACCAGATCCTATACATCATCGTGATTCGCCACCAATAAATTTCTTAAATGGTGGAAGGTCCATGATAAATGTCCCTAGCGGACTAGATCCTATACATCATCGTAATTCGACACCAATCAATCTCAACAACTTTTTTTTTAATATATATATACTATATATATATATATATATATATATATATATATATATATATATATATATAATATGCTTGTCCTATAATGTATTGCTTTGGTCGTTACGACTTACTAGAACTTTCTGTTGAAGTTGCTGCATCCAATAAACAAATATATGATTTAGCTAAGAATTACTTAATTTCTCATACTATTTTGATGAATGTGGCGTTTAGTTAAATTACATTAAATCTTAAACAAGTAGTAATTTTAATGATACTGACTCATAATATTCTAATGATACTGACTCATACTCCCTCCGTTCCTAAAAGATTGTCGTTTTAGGAGAAAAAATTTGTTCCAAAAAGTTTGTCGTTTATAACTTTCGAGGAGAATAAATGATTTACTTTCCTATATTACCCCTACCTTTTTTCATTGTTCCAATAAATTCTCTCCCTTGTATTAATAGTTTTCAATTTTCCATAAAGGGGTAGTGATGTAATTTTAAACAAATTTTACTTGGTAAATGACACTTCCTTAATCCATGTGCCAAAACCATAAACGACAATCTTTTAGGAACGGAGGGAGTACTATTCTAGTTAAATTACATTAAATCTAGTTAAATTACATTAAAACTTCTGGTAATCCTTACCAAATAAATAATACTGACTCATAATATTCTAGTTAAATTACATTAAATCTTAATGATACTGACTCATAATATTCTAGTTAAATTACATTAAATCTTCTGGTAATCCTTACCAAATAAATGCTTAAAAGTACTTTACATTCAATTGTTTTTATTAGCAAATATGATTAAATTACTTTCAGCTGCTTATAGAGCTAGAACTTTTCACTCCTAATCATCTTTACTCGCCACATACAATTAGATTACACTAAACTTTCTCATAATTAATTATTGTAAAGGTAGTTAGCTACATTTAATTTTATTAATCAAAGAAATTTTTAATAACTATATCCTCAAAGTCATTAATTACTAAATACAATTAATTTGGGCAAAGGGTCAAAAAAGCCCATGATGTTTACCCCAATGTCCCACTTGCACCCTAAACTAATTTTTTTTTCCAAAAGTACCCTTAACGTTACATTTTTGGGTCATCCGTGCCCCTGCCGTTAACAAAAGATAAAACGGGGTTAAAATGTGATGACGTGGCAGGATTAAATATAAAATATATTCTAAATAAAACAATATATATCATTTAATCAAAACAAAAAATACTAAAATTCAAAATAAAAAAAGCATAACATATTTATATCATTTATTCAAAATAATAAAATTCAAATTATTTTGTTAACTAATCAAAACAACTAATTAAATAAAATAAATTGTATAACATATTTACATCATTTAATCAAAATACTAAAATTCAAAACATAACATATTTACATCAAATACTAATTTTAAAAAAATACTAAAATACTAATTTAAAAATACTAAAATACTAAAATACTAAAAAAAATCAAATTAAAAAAAATACTAAAAATACTAAAATTTAAATTATTTTGTTAATTAATCAAAAAACAAAAAATTTAAATTACATCATTAAAATACTAAAATCATACTACTAGCAAAATTCATTTAATATTATTATTACTGTTATGTATAAATTCCTTGGCTTCCCGCCAATATAGTACTCGAATAATTTTTACTTACATTTTAAACTTTAATATTACAGAAAGTCTTGAACAACAAGAATAAATACTCCATCTTCACAAAAAAAAATTCTCATTAATCAATTTTTTTATTTCCTAAAATAATCACTTTTTATTTATAGTAATATAAATCGATTCCATAATATATTAATCTCTCCGTCCCAAAATTAAATATATAATTTAATTTTGAAGTTAAAAAAACGACATATTTAATTTGAAAATTTGTATACTTTATAAAAGTTTATAATGAAATAAATTTTATGATGTAATAATGTATACATAATAAATATATGTTATAATTTGATGATGTAATAATATTTTAAAAATGTATTAAAAATTCAAATTACATCATAATATTTTTAAATTGATATGATTTTAAAATTAATATTAAAATTACTAAAATAATCATAATACTCAGCTTTTGAAATTTAAAATATTATTTAGTATTATGATTTTAGTAATTTAAGTATTTTGATTAAATGATGTAAATATGTTATACAACTTATTTTATTTAATAAGTTGGTTTGATTAGTTAACAAAATAATTTGAATTTTATTATTTTGATTAAATGATGTAAATATGTTATGCTTTTTTATTTTAAATTTTAGTATTTTTTGTTTTGATTAAATGATATATATTATTTTATTTAGAATATATTTTATATTTAAGTTTGCCACGTCATCACATTTAAACTCCGTTTGTCTTTTGTTAATGGCAGGGGCACGGATGACCCAAAAATGTAACGTTAAGGGTACTTTTGGAAAAAAAATTAATTTAGGGTGCAAGTGGGACATTGGGGTAAACATCAGAGACTTTTTTGACCCTTTTCCCCAATTAAATTACCTCCATGTGAGAGAGATTCATCTGGAAATATCATTTTAACATGTGGAAATATCAGTTTCCTAATAATATTTGAGAAAGAAAACCTACACTACATAGTTCAATTAATTACTTTACTAATTTAATAATGATATTTTCACAATCTTAATTCAATACATCTAAAAATCGAATATGTTGTTAAAATTGTAATAATAAAGTTTTTCTACATAAAATTTGTCTAGATATATTATCTTAAATAATTTTTTAATAAAAAATCTAATAATAAATTTGGTAGAACGAAAAATTAAATAAAAATCTTGTAGGTGTACCTTCTCCTATTAGAGATAATAGTTCTTACTTGCACACACTGTGTGTGCAACAAAAAAATTGAAAGTTAATTAGTGAAGAGATCATAATTTAGGAATGAGAGAGAAAATAGGAGATAACAAAATTGGAATATTATTTTTTAAAACCATGTACATGTGTTACATAGCTTCAAGAACGGTAGTTTTTTTCTCCCTCTCCCTTTATAAAATAGTTAAAAACAAAAAACACTTTCTCCTTTCCTAACAGGTTGGGGTTCCTTTTGAATGCATTGCAAATTTGGATAGTATTTAATTATTACAAATATAAATAATACTTATACTAATTTGGATAGGAAACAAAAAATTTGTGAAACCTTTTAATTATATAGTTGATAGATTCGGCCAGTCTTACATATTTGAACCTTTTAATTTGTTAAACCTTTTAATTATATAGTTGATTGATTCGGCCAGTCTTACTAATTTGGAAATATCAATTTCCAAAAAAAAGTCTTAATTATCTTTGGATTTGGTTATCTTGTTAGGAAACAAAGATGTTCAATAGGATTCTAAATATAAACTCAGACAGATTAGGTTTTACGAAGACATTGAATAGTGTCAGTTGAACCATAAAAATTTCATGTTGAGCTTTTTTTCATCACAAATAACATCACTTTTCTACCATTGCCTATAGATCTTCAGTTTTTTTACCTATAGATAGTAGCCAAAAGGTTATGGGACGATAATATTCCCTTTGAGTGCTGAGAGATGAAGCAATTCTCTGGCTCAACGCAAGATTAAGTTGGGAAATAACACATTGTTAGTTTTTGATTTTATGATGTTTTGAATGATGACTAATTTAAGTATATTAGACGTTTGCATGGTTCATGAATTGTTATTATATTATTAAATATGCATGGATTATGATTTATAATATTATAATTAATATGCATGGGTTTATAATATTATTAAGGAAGATTTGAATTGGAGCTTATTAAGGAAGATTTGAATTGAAGTTCATTAAGGAAGGTTGGTTTTCTAAGAAATCTGTTTTGGTTTTAAAATGTCCATTTATTAAGGAAACAAGTATTAACAAATCTTTAACAAATCATATCAATCTCCTTTAATAAAGTTTGGATATATATAGTTTTATGACTCCTAATATTGTGGGATTCTTTATATGATGTCAATATATATATATATATATATATATATATATATATATATATATATATAATCTTTAGAATATATACGGTCCTATTCATTTTAATTGCTTTCCGACTTCACACTTAGTTTAAGTGATCAACACCTGTTAAAGGCTTTAACATTAAATATTAAAACAGCAGGAGAAATTACACAAATGATTGAAGGTTCTCAACCAATTGCTCTAATCTTTAGAATTTATTATAAGACCATGAAAACTAATTTGAATGTCCATGCCCTTAATAAAAGCCCTAAAGATCACATTGTATTAATTCAAAGTTCAACCAATTGATGCTAATATCCGGATCCTAGAACAATTCTATGGAAAGATATTACATTACCGGTCAATGGATTTTACCGAGGTGAAATACCACAAGAATGACTGTAGTAAACAACGTAGTGAACATTGAAAACATAAGGCAATTTTTTCGATGGAACTGTCAAAGTTAGCTTTGAACGTTCTAGAAGACCGATTATTATAGAGGACTATTCTAGTTCTTGACTCCTTCTATGAATCTACCTAGAAGAGATTTCAAGTCCTTAGTAACCCTCTATAAGAGACATTAAGTTAAAAGGAATTTTAAATCAAGGTCAAGCAAGTCATCCTTGTTATTCTTGTCACCCTCGAATTACCCGGTATGAGGAAGAAAGCTCTTCTTCTCCAGGCTCCTTACGAGCTTCCTACTCACCGATTTTGATGTTCCAATTAATAATCAATTAAGAGTCATTAAGAAAGAATTTGTGTTAGATTGGATTAATCTTGTGAATGATTATAACTCCAAGTCTAATAAAATTAAAAGACATCAATTTAGAAAAATCACCCAACCGAGAAAGAAAGAGATAAAATTGTCAATAAATGGAAGAAATTTATTAATAGTGAAAAATTAATATTACCTTCTATGATTGGTATGAAAGCGATGATATCAATTTAAATGCAATGTTATAACTAAAACTCAATGGGTCAAAGAAGACAAGTCTAAAGTTTAAATCTAGTCACCCACCCTTAGAATCATCTTAATTTGAAGAAAAATACTTGAAGAATTGGCCACCCATTTAAAATCTCTAATGGAATTAATGATGATAAAAAATCATTGAAGCAGTTAAATTTTAGTAACCAATACCTAGCAAGCTGTAGGAAAAGCAGTTAGAGCAGGATTGAAGAAAAATTTGAAGAAAATATAATTAAAAAACCGAGTCAAAAATTGTTCAACCACTATTAAAACTACCGGAAAATAGAGAAAAATTAGGTTTACCTAATAAAGACGTTGATCTACACGAGTAGCTATTGATCGAGTTATTTAAAAATTAAAACAAAGAGAATGAGCAGGAACAAGCGGTACTATTATTGCTATTATCGATCAGATTAACTCGATAATGAAAGCGATGAGTCGATCGATAGTCAATCACTACTTCATCAATCTAAGATATTCATGAGCAGTTAAATAAGTTAACGATCCATAATACTAGTATGACCGAAATTGGTATTCTAGACCAACTCCTCCAGATTTACAATTTGAAGAGAGAAACCTAGATAAACAATTTTCTGTTTCGTCTAATAAGATTTATGAATGGAATATTGACGGATTTAGTGAACAAGAAATCCTCAATAAGTTAAATCATATGTCCATGGTGGCAAACAACTATCTAACTAAATTCAACACTCTTACTCAACCAGATATTGTTGAATTATTGGCAAGTGGATTTACAGGTATTCTCAGGTCTTGGTGGGAAAAACATCTCACTGATGATTCTAGATTATCTATTATCCATGCTGTTCAGTTAGATGCTGAAGGTAACCCGATTTTTGATGAATCTATAGGAATTGGGCCACCTGATGGAGTAAATACTTTGATTTATACTATAATAAAACACTTCGTTGGAACCCCCAGTAACATCACTGAAAGAATCCACGATCAGCTAAGTAATCTCACGTGTCCCACTCTAAGTGACTTTAGATGGTACAAAGATGTTTTTACTTCTAGAGTTATGATGAGAAATGCATGTAATAAACCTTTACGGAAAGAAAAATTTGTTAATGGTTTACCGTCCTTATTTGCTCACAAAGTTCGTGAAGAACTTAGTAAAAATTTAGGATATATTGATTATGATAATCTCACTTATGGTGACATAATCAGTTATATTCAAAAGTTAGGATTAAAAATGTGCATTGATTTTAAGTTAGCCAAACAAGCTAGTAAAGACAAGAAAAAAGCTAAATATGAGCTCGGTACATTCTGCGAGCAATATGGTTTACCTCCTGTGGCTCCTTCTAGACGAAAGCACAGGCATAAACATATTGGCTCTCACAAAAGTCATAGACGTCACAAGAAAAGACACAAAGATAAAAATCAAGATAATTATTATAATAAGCCCAAACCCATTAATAAAAAACATAATAAAAGAACTAAAAAATTTGATAAAAGTAAAATTGTGTGCCACAATTGTGGGCAAAAGGGTCATTATAAAAGTGAATGTAAAATAAAATGAAGTTGTCTAGTTAAATATTAAGAAGAAGATCATCGAGTATATATTAGAATTAATGAGAATAGAAAATGAAGTTAGTAATAATGAAGACTCTAACATTTCATATTCCTCTGATACTAACAGTGAAAATAATTCAATTAGTAGCACCGACGAAGTCACGATCTGTGCTAATAATTGTAATGAAAATTGTTGCACTAAAAAGATTAATGTAATTAACAAGGATGATGAAGAAAGTTCTTTGTTAATTGACTTAATCAGTAAAATCACTGATCCCAAGTTAAAAGCCCAATACACAAAACAGTTAAAAGATTTATTAACTAAAGATTATAGAGAAAATGATAAGTTTATTAAAGCTAAAGAGAAACCAATTTTTAGTCTTAATAAAACTTTGGAAAGATTTAAATCTCCAGTTAAAGAAGTCAGTCTTCCAGAATTAAATCAGGAAGTTAATAAATTAAAGAAAGAAATTGCTAATTTAAAAATAGAAGTTTCTATTCTAAGAAAAGATTTAGATAAAAAGCCTGATCTTCAGATCAATGATTCCTCATCTAGTGATGAAAATCACGATGAACCAGAATCATCTGGTACTAAAGATATTTCAGACTTATTTATTCAAGGTCTTTCACTTAAAAGAATTAAAGACATCACCATTCAGAAATGGTATGTTTCTATTAACCTAGTTGTGGATAAAAACTTTTCAATACGAAACTTTCGCCTTGGTAGATCTGGTGTGATTTAAATTGTATCCAGGAAGGTCTAATCCCAACTAAATATTACAAAAAAAACCAGTGAAAAATTGAATTCGGCTAATGGTAGTCAAATGGAAATAAAATACAAATTACCTAAAGTACATATTTGTCAGGATAACATGTGTTTCAAAACATCTTTTGTTTTGATTCGCAATCTTACAGACAAAATTATTTTGGGTTTACCATTTATATACTTATTATACCCATTTACAACTAGTAATGAAGGATTAACCTGTAAACATTTAGGAAAGAAAATAATATTTAAGTTTCTTATTAAACCAAAAGAAAGAGATTTAAAATACATTCAAGAAGAATCCATTTCTAAATCATTGAATTTAATAAACTGTAAATCTACACATTTGAATTTCTTAAAAAGAAATCAAATATAAAAGAATTGAAGAACAACTTCAAAATAAAGAGGTTGGTCAAAAATTGAAGAATTAAAACCTACATGAAGAATAACCTTTGTTACGATTCCCCAATGCCTTTTTGGCATAGAAAGAAACATATGGTTAGGCTTCCTTATGCTAGGGAATTTAAAGAGCATTTAATTCCTACTAAGGCTAGGCCTATTCAGATGAGTCATGAACAAATGAAGTTATGTAAAAATGAAATCAATGATCTCCTCAATAAAGGATTAATTAAACCCAGTAAATCCCCTTGGTCTTGCTCTGCCTTTTATGTCAATAATGAAGCAGAAAAGGAAAGAGGTGTACCCCGTTTAGTTATCAATTACAAACCATTGAACAAGGTCTTAGAATGGATTAGGTACCCCCTTCCCAACAAAGACGACCTTATCAATAGGTTAAGTAATGCCACCATTTTGATAAATTTGACCTTAAATCCGGTTTACCGCAAATTGCCATCCATCCCGATGATCGATAAAATAAACATTCACCACTCCGTTTGGACATTATGAATGGAATGTTCAAGCATTTGGCCTAAAAATGCTCCAAGTGAATTTCAAAATATACTCGATGACATATTAAACCCTTTTGACCATTTTATCGTTGTTTATATCGGCGACATTCTTGTTTACTCCAAGACTATTGAAGAACACGAAAGACATTTAAAGTCATTCTTTCACTACTATTAAGGTAAATGGTCTTGTTCTTTCTCCTTCCAAATGCTGACTGTTTTGGTCCGAATAAGGTTTCTTGGTCTTAATATCTTGATGGACAAGTTCAAATTTATTGAACGAGCTATTCAATTCATTGACAAGTTCCCGGATAAGATAACCAATAAAACCCAAGCTGCAGAGATTTCTTGGCTCATTTGAATTATATAGGCAAGTTCTACAAGAATCTCGGGAAGATTTGCAAACCTCTTTTGGCGTTTGCAAAATAATCCTCCACCTTGGACCCGACATTCATACTTACGCGATCCAACAAGTTAAAAAATATGTCAAGACATTGCCTGTCTTGGCATTTCTAATGATTCAGCGTTCAAAATTGTTGAAAGCTGGCGCCTCGGATATTGGATTAGGAGGCATTCTTAAATGTAAATTAACATCCGATTCCCTGAACAAATTGTTCGATTTCATTCACAAGCATGGAACACTACACAATCAAAATATAGTACTATTAAAAAGAAATTCTTTCATTGGTATTATGTATTAATAAATTTCAAAATGATTTATTAAATCGAAATTTCGGTTCGCGTATCGACCGTAAGTCACCAAGTACATTTAGTAAAAGATGTTGAAAATTTAGCCTCTAAGCATTCTTTTCGCTAGATGGCAAGCTTTATTAAGCATTTTGATTTTGATATTGAATACATTAAAGGCAAAAATAATTCTATTCTGATTTTCTTACCGGAGAATTTATTCATACAGTCTTATCTGATTAATGAGTTTGAGAGGTTCATCCTCCTCTCGTGGTCCGGGTCGCCCTAGTGGCCCAAGTAATCATCCAGAGGTACCTTAGTCCTCACCCGATTACCCTCTGTCTCATCGGTCAAACAAATTTTTCATTCTTGGGACAATCCCCAAGCCTTATAGTTCGAATTTCTAGTTAATAAACTTTGAACCCATTGACCCATTCAAGTAATCCAAAGAAAGACCTCGTCTTGACTCCCGATCCTCCTCTTACGAGCATGTGCTCAAATGGGAAAGTTATTTGTTTCATATTGAACCCTATATGAAGCCAAAAATGATCGATTAAGCTTCTTGATTTTTCCCTCTGGTTGGCATTTTCCTCCAAATAGCTCCTTATAAGTCTCTTGTTTATTATAAGGACATTCTCCTTGAAACCGAGTCGATAAATATCAAACCAATTTATGCAAACAATGATAAATCAAAAGTTCTTTATCATTCTTTGTATATTAAACAATTCCTTGATTTACGATTGGGAAAACATCCTCCGATCTAATGGATCTCTCTAATCATAGTTATCCTTTTTGCTTTTATGATTATATTAAAGCACTGGTATAAGGTTCTCCTTCATCGAGCGAGTCCCATAGTCATTCTGGTTTATTCGGTTCGATCATAAATTCAAAAGTCCAATCCCTTATTGGTTCGTCCTCACGGTGGTATAGGCATGGTTCTACCTATGACCTCCTTCCCGATCCCCTTAAGGTCCAAGTTACCCATTTTGCTAATAATAGTAAACCAGATCCAAAGAATGAGAACATTCCTCTCACTCTTCTCTTCATTAGTAAATATAAGGTTCCCTGGATACTTAAATGGCAATACGGTATTTCTCCACCCTCTGTTGCTAGTAATTCAGCAGATTATCTCGATCCACTCCCTCGACTTTCCCGCTTTTTCTACATTAAGTGGTGGGATAAGTTCGATGTTAATAGAATCATTGGTCAGGTTCAACAAGAATTTCCTGTTGCTCCTATTCCAGTTCCAGTCAATTCCCCAGTCATTCAGGCTAAGGATTCTAAAGCCATTCCTTTAGAACCCTCTTCCTCAAGTCAGAAAAAGATTTCAAAAGAATCTAAGTCAAAAACCAGTCCTACAGGATCCTCCTGTTCCCGTAGCATTTCTGATTTCAAAGATTGCTCCGGTAGTGAGTTAAAACTTATTGCTCAAGCCCTCAATAGGAGAATTGATGAGTTACACGAAGAAGCCTCTAGGCATTCCTCAGCTTCTTCCCAGAATGACTCAGTTAGCTAATTTGCGAGAAGATGATGGTGCATGTGACGATCCCTACGGCACCATCGACCTTGAGATGCTCGAGGACCCATTTTCTCGACATCTGATTAGCTGCCATTCTTTATTGATTAAGCGAAGACCCTCGTGACCGATTCTTTATTGATTAGCTGACTGCTCTCGTGACGATTCTTTATTGATAGCTTGACACACCTTTAGCCGGTCATGAGATTCCACTTTCCGGTAAAGTAGCTCGAAAAAAGAGGCTCTTTCCAAGAAGAAGAGTCGAGTCAAAAGTTGTCGGTCAAAAGCATACGTAATAGTCGTAAAGTTAGCAGTTCATCAGCGTGGCTTATCTTCTTTACTTTTGCTTTTACCTTAGTAGACTTTTCACAACTTTACTTTTACTTTTACTTTTACTTTTACTTAAGTGAAATTTTCTTTACCTTTACTTTAGTACATTTACTAGTATATATATATATATATATATATATATATATATATATATATATATATATATATCTTGGTTAAATCAGTTTGTTAGAATTCAATTTGGACTAATCTTGTATGACAACTTATTTTATTTGGACTCTTATTATATCTTTGATTTACCAAATCTGTTGGACTCTTTAAATGCTAAAATCATGGGGTAGATCAATTGTGATATGTCATATTCTAACTTCTGTTTATATCCGTTGGTCAATATATGTAGCCTTAATGATGGGATTTAAATTATCTGATTTCTTGCTAACAAATATATTCGTTGACCTTCATGTTATATAAAGCTTCATCATGTTCGATTATGAAGGAGCCCAACAATTGGAAAGCAAAGAATTCATTCTTCTTAATTCTTATAGCTTTCTAATAGTCTTTTCTAGCAATATATGTCATGTTATCCTTAGGCTAGAAAGTTGATATTCTATTAGAATCACCATCATTGTAATTTGGAAAATAAAACTGTTAGCTTTGGTGGTCTAGAGTTTCTAGAGTTTAGTGGGTCCTGCATTCAAAGGAAGCTTCAGAGGTCTCGAGAGGTGAGAACAAAAGTGCGAGAGGTGTACAAGTTGCGAGAGGTACAAAGGGGCATTGGTGTCCAACATCGAATTGAAGCGTCTTTGTAACAGGGAGTTATTTTTTGTATTGAGGTTTAAATCTTAATAAAAATAGTCTCCAATCCTAGTTTGGGATTGGACGTGGATTAGGCCACTAGAATAGAGGATAGGGGTTGAACCACGTAAAAATCTTGGTGTGATTTTTACTTCTGCTTATCTCTTTAACTGTCATTCACGTTCTGCACATTTTTGTTCATCACGCTAATCTAGACACTAAAGTAGACAGGTCTAGTTGTCTGATTATACGAAACGAAGAACATAAGCTAAAGCAGACACTAAAGCAGACAGACGTAATTGTCTGATTTAAACCTGTTGCAGAAAATTTCAAAAAGTTTTCACCGTTTCACTTTTAGCTTAAACACCTATTCACCCCCCTTCTAGGTATGCACATACACAGAATTACATTTGGTATCAAAGCTTGGCTCTACTAATATTGATCGTTGCAGGTCGTAGGGGAAGATCCTATGACACACCTAAACTTTCAAGAAGGTTAGTCCACAAGTAGGCCACCGCTGTTGCTCGGAAGTGAGAACTTCAAATTTTGGAAGTTCAGAATGAAGATCTATCTGAACCGTGACCCATGGGAATGGTGGGTAGTCGAAAATGGACCAGTCATTCCGCGACATGATGATGGCAAGCCAAAGAATCTCATGGAAATGGACTCAAATGAATCGTATATGGTATCTTATGATTCCAAGGCTATGAATACACTTTTAAGTGGCATGGTTCAGTCGGAGATAGATAAGGTCTCTTCTTGTACTACGGCTAAGGAAATTTGGGACATAGTCATCATGAGCCACTAAGGTACTACTAAAGTAAAGGAGGTCAAGCTGAGCATGCTAATGCACGAATACGAACTATTTAAATTAGAGAAAAATGAATCAATTAGAGATGCCCAAGTAAGATTCCTCACTCTAATGAATTCTCTAAGCATGCTCGGACGAAAGATTGATCAAAAGGAAATCAACCGAAAGCTTCTTAGAGTCATGCCAAAGCGATTCGCACCAAAGGTCACTGCACTTCAAGACTCGGTCACAATCAGCTAGCACAATGGAAACTCTTACCTTATTTGGAGAACTTGAAGAGTTTGAAAACCAACTAAAATTGTATGATGAAGAAGATGAGGCACCTAAGAAGAAGACCTTAGCTCTACAAGATGAAAGCTACATAGAAGGCAATGGTGAAGATTCAGATGAAGAAATAGCTTCAATGACTAGAAAATTGAGGGAGTTGATCCGAAAGAAGAATAGATTAAAATTACCAGCAAAAGCTTTCAACAACAATAAAGATTTCAAGCAAAAGTCACAAGAGGAAACCTGTTTCGAATGTGGAAGGTCCGGAAACTTCAAAAGAGTTGCTTCCAACTAAAAAGAAAGAACAAAGCAAATGGGAAGGCTCTAATGACATGGAGTGATGATGAATCTGATCATGAAGATCAAGAAGAAGAAAATGTTCAGATGTGCTTCGCTGGAATACACAATGAGGAAACATCTGAGGTAAGTCCTGAACTTGGAGATATTACTATTTCTGACTATCTTGTTTTAAAAAATGAAAACATTCGTATAAAAGAGAAAAATGCTCACTTGAAAAGTTGGATAAATGAATTAATGAAGGAAGTAGAAACTTTAATTGAGGAAAAACAAGAAATAGTTAAAGATTGCACATCATGTGAAGTGTCTCAGTTAAATGCTAAAATTGGATATTTAGATAATTATAATAAAATTTTATATAATCGTGCAAATAAATTAAATGAAGAAAATAATAGCCTTAAAAAGGAAAATGATGATTTAAAAGAAAGTTTAAAAATGAGATATACTTGTATAGATGCTTTTAATGATGGAAAAATAATAAGCATGCAAAATAACAATGAGGAAGAAATAATATCTTTGAAAAAGGATCTTGCAAAATTTGTTAAACGAGAAGAGAATTTAAATATAATGTTGGGTGCTCAAAGGTCAAGCTTAGATAAACAAGGAATTGGATATAATCCTGTTAAAAACATAAAAAGCACGACTAATAAAATTAGAATAATAAATATTAAACTAAGGAACAAGCTTCTTTATTGCTCACCTTATGTTACTTGCAGAAAATGTGGTTTAAAAGGACATTTTAATACTAATTGTAATAAAATAAAAATAAAACAAGTTTGGGTAAAGAAAAGTGATTTATATGCTACTAACCCAAAAGGACCCAAGAAGATTTGGGTACCAAAAAGATAGAGACTATTTGTTTGTCTTGTAGGTGTCTCAAGATCAAAAAGGAGATGGATGATACTGAGAGAGTAAGTTACCTATAAATTATTTGGCAAAATCTGTAAGTATCTCATGATTGTTTAAATAGAGTTTTAATTAGATATATTATTATGAAAACTCTATGGATTTTGCATTACAAGTGTTCATAACATCATGCTTTCTAAAGTTTTTATGATGCTAAATGTTTTATTATAAATACTAATAGTAAAACTTAGAGGGTTTATAATCTTGATAAATTTAAAGTTGAAGAATCTGTGCATGTAGTATTTAATGAATTTAACCGTGACCTATCAAAAGAAGAAAATGAAGTTTCTGCAGGTAAAGACAACTTGTTTAGTGGAAAACAGACAACTCAATTCGGAAAGCCTGAGCCGTCTGCATCAGAAGGAAAATCAGATGAACGTGGACAGCAAACAAATGAAATTAGACAACCTGAGTCATCTATTTTAGTTGAAAATGCAGACATGCAGACGCCTAACGTCAGACAACTCAACCCATCTGTATTAGTAGAAAAATTTGACGATCAGTTTGATGTGGAGCTTGACATTTCAGAACCTGAACCTGAAGAGCAAATGAATACAGTAAGACTTCTTAGATCATCTAGAACAATGAAAAATTATCCTCCTAACCTGAGCTTTAAAGACATCAACATTGGGATGACCAAAAGGAGTGCTAGTGAAGAGATTTTTGATTCTGAAAATACAAAAGTCAAATCTACACTAAGGAGCACAGCTATCAAGATTTCTACTGGTAACAAAATGTTAATATGTAGGTAACAAATCACAAAGGTATGATTATATTGTTTTTACCGCTATATGTGATTTTGTTATAACCTTGCTCCAATGTCATTCTTTGTGCTTAATTTTTTCAATTTGAAAAATGGGGTGAGATAACTAATTATATGAATTATTTTTGGTTGATGACAAAGGGGGAGAGATATAACTTGATGATTTATTTATAATGAAAAAAAGGGGAGGGATATGTGGGTATATTTGAATTGATATTGAGATACTATATTGTGTTGGAATATGCAATGATAAAGTCACTTTATTTTGCTCTTTGATATGCATAAATTTAGGGGGAGTCATATACTTAGGGGGAGCATGTTGATTAAAGTGGTGCATAAATTGTCATCATCAAAAAGGGGGAGAATGTTAGTTTTTGATTTTATGATGTTTTGAATGATGACTAATTTAAGTATATTAGACGTGTGCATGGTTCATGAATTGTTATTATATTATTAAATATGCATGGATTATGGTTTATAATATTATAATTAATATGCATGGGTTTATAATATTATTAAGGAAGATTTGAATTGGAGCTTATTAAGGAAGATTTGTATTGAAGTTCATTAAGGAAGGTTGGTTTTCTAAGAAATCTGTTTTGGTTTTAAAATGTACATTTATTAAGGAAACAAGTATTAACAAATCTTTAACAAATCATATCAATCTCCTTTAATAAAGTTTGGATATATATAGTTTTATGACTCCTAATATTGTGGGATTCTTTATAGATGTCAAGGAATATATATATATATATATATATCTTGGTTAAATCAGTTTGTTAGAATCCAACTGGACTAATCTTGTATGACAACTTATTTTATTTGGACTCTTATTATATCCTTGATTTACCAAATCTGTTAGACTCTTTAAATGCTAAAATCATGGGGTAGATCAATTGTGATATGTCGTATTCTAGCTTCTGTTTATATCCGTTGGTCAATATATGTAGCTTTAATGATGGGATTTAAATTATCTGATTTCTTGCTAACAAATATAACCGTTGGCCTTCATGTTATATAAAGCTTCATCATGCTCGATTATGAAGGAGCCCAACAATTGGAAAGCAACAATTCATTCTTCTTAATTCTTATAGCTTTCTAATAGTCTTTTCTAGCAATCAATGTCTTGTTATCCTTAGGCTAGAAAGTTGATATTCTATTAGAATCACCATCATTATAATTTGAAAAATAAAACTATTAGCTTTGGTGGTCTAGAGTTTAGTGGGTCTGTTCAAAGGAAGTTTCAAAGTTCTCAGAGGTGAGAACAGCTGCAGAGGTGTACAAGTTGCAGAGGTGCAAAGGGGGCATTGGTGTCCAACATCAGAATTGAAGCGTCTTTGTAACAGGGAGTTATTTTTTGTATTGAGGTTTAAATCTTAATAAAAAGAGTCTCCAATCCTAGTTGGGATTGGACGTGGATTAGGCCACTAGATTAGAGGATAGGGGTTGAACCAAGTAAAAATCTTGGTGTAATTTTTACTTCTGCTTATCTCTTTAACTGTCATTCACGTTCTGCATATTTTTGTTCATCACGCTAATCTAGACACTAAAACAGACAGGTCTAGTTGTCTGATTATACGAAACGAAGAACATAAGCTAAAGCAGACACTAAAGCAAACAGACGTAGTTGTCTGATTTAACCATTTTGAGAAAATTTCAAAAAGTTTTCACCGTTTATCACTTTTAGCTTAAACACCTATTCACCCCCCCCTCTAGGTGTGCACATACACAGAATTACACACATGAGCCACTACATGTTGACATTGATGTGAACAAAACTTGTGGAATTGGGCCAAGAATGGCATTTGTCACTACTAAAAAAATGGTCATTTGTGATAGCCAAAATCCATCATAAAAAGCAAGAAAACCATCACGAAAGGTTTACGTGATGGCTTTAAGCATCACAATGGTCATCTTGTATACACCCATCATGAAAGGTTTTACGTGATGATTTTGGCAATCACGCAAACGCTTAGTGCTTTTGTGATGATTATTACAATCACATTAACACGTAATCTATTATGATTGTCAAAGTCATCACAAAAAAATAAGACTTTAGGGATCAAATGTAAGAACGTGAATATGTATACATCACCCATTCTGAGTCGCCAAATACATGATGCATGTAATACAAATACAAACTTAAATATACAACATGAGCTATGAGTTTTAATACAAATATTGTATTCTAAACAGTATTCAAACTCAAAATAAGTCCTCAATACATTTATTATCACACTATTTCACCGAATAGTGAGGACTACTAATGCAAACATATCCGGACAATCACTCGCGTTCCCCGACTAGTCCCGGCTATATTCTCATTTTTCTAAAGAGAACAATGAAAGCAATGGGAGACCTCAACTAGCCTAAAGATAAAAATATGACTAAGATAATGCGTAATAAATTATCGTTAGCCTTCAACAATGTTGTTAAAGCGATAAAATATAATAAACATCAAGTTTTAAGCTGCAAGGAACAAGCAATCCATTAGAAGAGTCGAGTAGAACATGATATCTACTATCTATGATTTAAAAGGTTTTTCATCTCTTTTATCGCTGAGACTCATCTTAATAAATAATCCACATCATCGAATCACCCCTACACTACGGCTAATTAAGGATATTCATTAGTATCATGACCACAAATTATCCATGCACTACGGGCCAAGGATATTCGTGTTTTCACCGATGGTCATGATCATGCCAACAACTGTCCATCAATGCACTACATGCCAATGAGGACTTTTACCACATCACTTGTAACATTTACGGGCCATGATTATACCGAATAATCCCTCGGTCATAATCATATCAAGTCCATCTACGCACTACAGACCACTGAGATGACTTTCATAATATAATATAACACGAGGATGATAAAAATGATATAAGAATTCAATTAAATGAAAGTAAATGATAAATGATAAATTTTAAAGATTTATAATTTAATTTATCCAGAATTCAATAATGACCAAAAAGTCAACATGATACTGCTTTGTGGAGTAAAATTCAAAAATAATATTGTATCAAAAATGATTTGGACCGAAAAGAAATCAATTTTTGTCATGAATAGTACCGCGGGTGAATAGTAACCGAGAGAATAGTACCCCGTGAATAGTAACTTCGGTAATAGTAACCCTGTGAATAGTACTCTGGCATGAAATGTTAAAACTTATCAAGAATGCTCAAAATAATATTTCCATAAAAAGATATTGGATGAAGCGCAAATATCAAGGATATTCTACTAATTTCATGGAGTACAGAAGCCAAAACTTTAACAAAATGAGTATAAAATTCAGAATCTGAAACGAAATAATATTACTTACATACTACAGAGTATGGAAGAAATATTATTTCATATGAATATTGAACAAAAATAACATCTCTTACCTTGAAAAGAAGAGTATTCCAACTGGTATAGCGGGGATATTCTCGAAGAAAACTTTCATTATTTTTTACGCTAAAAGCTTTCTAAAACTCGAAAGAAATACGTTCAATATTATAGAAGAAGAATTCTTTGATTCTGGTGTGATTTTCGATTCTAAATAAGCATCCTATTTATAGGAGAATGGAAATGATACTATTTAGAATTTTCACGGACTGCATAGTATGAATATTTTCACGGGCGCCAAAAATCGTCTGATTTTCTAAATTGTTACTATGCATTTACTATGCAGACACTATGCAAACACTATGCATACTAAAATATAATATATTCTATTTTTTATTAAAAAAACTAATATATATATATATATATATATATATATATATATATCATATGCAACCACCCGTGAATACCAAAATTCAAATTTATTCCACTATGGGCCCCCACCTATGGGCCCCCATTATTATTATTATTATTATTATTATTATTATTATTATTATTATTATTATTATTATTATTATTATATATACTAAATAATATTCTACCGATTATTTTGAAAAATGGGTAAATGGGGGTTCGTAAAATAAGAAAAATTTACAACAAATACTTCATAAAAATTCCCTTAATATTTTTGATAACATTTATTCATCATTATTATAACTCGCAATATTAACAACCAGATCCTTCACAGGAAAGAGGGGGCTTTCCGATAAGGATTTCTCCCTATTGGTGCGCAATTAGGTGACCAAACCCCTTTCTTCGACAGAACTTTCTAGACATTGTTAATTATGCATATAATAATATGAATAACTTGTCATCTCAATTATTGATTTAATAATATATAAAATATTGACAATAATTGAATCAAATAACATGAGATACTATGCAACAATTACTGTAGCAAAACTGAGTGACTTCTTACGTAAATATCAATAATCAATACCGTGTGCTACTATGCAATCATGCGTATTACTGTACTTTTAACACAGAGTATTTCAACAGTTAATGGTAAAACTTCCATCGTTACTTTTATAAAAAGATATTTTACGTTTTCTATTTCCGACAATAATTCCACTGTGGGGTCCACCAATGATTGTGTCGTCGTACGAATATTCCCTGTTAAAACGAATATATATTCCCCGACCAATCGAATATAATATAACAACTTGCGTACATTGTAAAATTTATAAATATTACCCGCATGCACAACTATAACATTATATCACATTCACTTCTTAATATTCAAAAATGATATTTATAGAAAATTAATCTTTATTCATAAAAGTTGGGGTCTTACAGAATATCTTGTTAAAATTTTAATAATAAAGTTTTCCTACATAAAATTTGTCAAGATATATTATCTTAAATAATTTTTTATTAAAAAATCTAATAATAAATTTGGTAGAACGAAAAATAAAATAAAATCTTGTAGGTGTACCTTCTCCTATTAGAGATATTAGTTCTTACTTGCACACATTGTGTGTGCAAGTAAAAAAATTGAAGGTTAATTAGTGAAGAGATAATTGTAATTTTTTTTTTAAAACCATGTACATGTGTTATATAGCTTCAAGAACGGTAGTTTTTTTCTCTCTCTCCCTTTATAAAATAGTTAAAAACAAAAAACACTTTCTCCTTTCCTAACAGGTTGGGGTTTCTTTTGAATGCCTTGTAAATTTGGATAGTATTTAATTATTACAAATTTAAATAATACTTATACTAATTTGGATAGGAAACAAAAAAATTGTAAAACCTTTTAATTATATAGTTGATAGATTCGGTCAGTCTTACATATTTGAACCTTTTAATTTGTTAAAACTTTTAATTATATAATTGATTGATTCGATCAGTCTTACTAATTTGAAAATATCAATTTGCAAAAAAAAGTCTTAATTATCATTGGATTTGGTTATCTTGTTAGGAAAAAAAGACGTTCAATAGGATTCTAAATATAAACTTAGATAGATTAGGTTTTACGAAGACAATGAATAGTGTCCGTTGAACAAAAAAAAATTCATGTTGTAGCTTTTTCAACCAAATAACATCACTTTTCTACTATTGCACTTCTTCATTTTTTTACCTATAGATACTGGCAGTTATATTATTCTTAATATGTTGGCTACTTGTGTCATATTTCTAGTATTGGAATCATATAAAAATTCTCAACTCCGTGTGTCCTTCACAGAAAAACATATTCATACAAGCAGGGCAAAGTAACATTGCAGGCTGAGAAGTCGTAGCTAAAAGCTTATGGGACGATAATATTCCCTTTGAGTGCCGAGAGATGAAGCAATTCTTTGGCTCAACGGCTCAACGCAAGATTAAGTTGGGAAATAGCACATGAGCCACAAATGTTGACATTGATGTGAACAAAACTGGTGGAATTGGGCTAAGAATGGCATTTGTCAATACAATTTTGGACAGGAATTCGGGGCTAGGGTTAGTCGGGTTGGAGCCTTGTGTTGTGAGAGGAACTAGTATTAACGAATGGTCTCGTGGGAGTGTGTTTTATTATGAGTAAGTTAAGAGGACTCAGGTGGCTGTTGGGTGTGGGGTGGGGGTGTGGGGGTATTAGGGGAGATTTTGTTGTTTCAAGGCGAGAGAGATACGATTAGTTTAGAGGATACCGATTTGTACAAGAATAAAATGGAGAAACTCATTCTTAACCTACGCAGAGATTTGTACAAGTAGTAATTTTGAGCTTCTCTTAACATTAATCGATTTAATTATTAAGTCGTTCGACTTGGATTTATTTTGAGCCAACAAATTTAATGATACTGACTCATAATATTCTAGTTAAATTACATTAAATCTTCTGGTAATCCTTACCAAATAAATGCTTAATAGTACTTTACATTCAATTGTTTTTATTGTCAAATTCATTAGCAAATATGATTAAATTACTTTCAGCTGCTTATAGAGCTAGAACTTTTCACACCTAATCATCTTTACTCGCCACATACAATTAGATTACACTAAACTTTCTCATAATTAATTATTGTGAGAGAGATTCATGTGGAATTATCAATTTCCTAATAATATTTGAGAAAGAAAACATACACTACATAGTTCAATTAATTACTTTACTAATTTAATAATGATATTTTCACAATCTTAATTCAATACATCTAACAATCGAATATCTTGTTAAAATTTTAATAATAAAATTTTCCTACATAAAATTTGTCAAGATATATTATCTTAAATAATTTTTTAATAAAAAAATCTATTAATAAATTTGGTAGAACGAAAAATAAAATAAAATCGTGTAGGTGTACCTTCTCCTATTAGAGATACTAGTTCTTACTTGCACACATTGTGTGTGCAAGTAAAAAATTGATAGTTAATTAGTGAAGAGATAATTTAGGAATGAGAGAGAAAATAGGAGATAACAAAATTGTAATATTATTTTTTAAAACCATGTACATGTGTTACATAGCTTCAAGAACGGTAGCTTTTTTCTCCCTCTCCCTTTATAAAATAGTTAAAAACAAAAAACACTTTCTCCTTTCCTAACTGGTTGGGGTTCCTTTTGAATGCGTTGCAAATTTGGATAGTATTTAATTATTACAAATTTAAATAATACTTATACTAATTTGGATAGGAAACAAAAAATTTGTGAAACCTTTTAATTATATACTCCTAAAATCTGGGATAAAAGTCCTAGTTGACTTTTCACGCATATTAAGAAGATGAATGAAATAACAAAATTGTCCATAATAATGTCATTAAATATGGAGAGAGAATTAGAATAAGAAAAGTATGAGATATTTAATGTTACGGGTATAATAGAAAAATATGTGTAAATGTTTGGTTATTAAAGGAAAATGGACATTTAACATGGGACTACTCATAATAGTAATAAGGACTTTTATCATTGGACGGAGGGAGTAGTTGATAGATTCGATCAGTCTTACATATTTGAACCTTTTAATTTGTTAAACCTTTTAATTATATAGTTGATTGATTCGGTCAGTCTTACTAATTTGGAAATATCAATTTTCAAAAAAAAATCTTAATCATCGTTGGATTTGGTTATCTTGTTAGGAAACAAAGACATTCAATAGGATTCTAAATAAACTCAGATAGATTAGGTTTTACGAAGATAATGAATAGTGTCAGTTAAACCATAAAAATTTCATGTTGTAGCATTTTCAACCAAATAACATCACTTTTCTACCATTGCACTTCTTCATTTTTTTACCTATAGAAACTGGCAGTTATATTATTCTTAATCTGTTGGCTGCTTGTGTCATATTTCTAGTATTGGAATCATATAAAAATTCTCAACTTCGTGTGTCCTTCACAGAAAAACATATTCATACAAGCAGGGTAGAGTAACAATATTGCAGGTTGAGGAGTCGTAGTCAAAAGCCTATAGGACGATAATATTCCCTTTGAGTGCCGAGAGATGAAGCAATTCTCTGGCTCAACGCAAGATTAAGTTGGGAAATAACACATGAGCCACTACATGTTGACATTGATGTGAAAAAAAACTGGTGGAATTGGGCCAAGAATGACATTTGTAAATACAATTTTGGAGAGGAATTTGGGGCTAGGGTTAGTCGGGTTGGACCCTTGTGTTGTGAGAGGAACTAGTATTAGCGAATGGTCTCGTGGGAGTGTGTTTTATGAAGAGTAAGTTAATAAGGCTCTGGTGGCTGTTGGGTGTGGGTGTGGGGGTATTAGGGGGAGATTTTGTGGTTTGAAGGCGAGAGAGATACGATTAGTTTAGAGGATACGTAGTTGTACAAGAATAAAATGGATACGTAGTTTTGAGTATGAAAATGACCACAATAGGGAAGCCCTGTTTAACATGGTATAGAGCACAAAATTTCCTTTTCGAAAACATATTATAATAGGCAATCGGACACCTGATGTAAAAATTAATTATGTTCTCTTCTTGAACCAACTCTTTTACCCAATTTTAGTAGATTAATTTTACTTTGATCGTAGACTGCTATGCTAGATGAGAGTGATTTCACAATCGTCAAGTAACTCCATGTCAGCTCCAATCACTACGACCGTAGAGTACTTCTGCAGAATAGCTGAAAACTAAGCTTTTTACTTCAAATATACTAGTTCATCTCCAAAGCTTCCTGAAATCACTAAATACCTCGAATCAAATTAGGGCTGCAAACGAACCGAACTATTCGCGAACCGATTCAGTTTGATTTGAGTTCGGTTCGATTCGAGTTCGACTTGCTCGCCTAGTCCAGTCGAGTTCGCACATAGTGTTTCGTTCGATTGCTCGATCGAACATGTTTGTGAACCATGTGGTTCGGTTTGTCTTTGTTCGCGAACAGTTCGAGTTCGGTTCAGTTTGGTAAGTTCGAGTTCGGTTCGATAAGTTCAAGATCGGTTCGAATAGTTCGATTTCTTAATTACTTGTTTAAATTATTTCTAAAATTCCAAAAACAAATAATTGAGTACGTATTTCATATTAAATTTTAAAATTTGTCTTATTAAGAATTGTTAAATTTGTAGTTATTTTTTTATTACCTAAACATCTTTTTCTTTTTTTAATAATTTATTATATATAATTAAATTTTTTTATTAAATAATTAATAAATAATAATGTGTACTTCTTCATCTCTAAATTCTAATTTAATTAAAATAATTTTAATATTTTTATAAAATTTTGAACATTGAGTATTCGAATATTATAATTTACATCCCTAATAATTTAATAAATTATAACACATGTCATAAAGCACATAAATAAAGTCATTAATGATCATGCAATAACAATTTGACAATAATTAAATAATGATGCAATACAGTTCCTTACATTTACATGAGCTATTGAAATTGTCAAATCGAGATAGAGAATAGAGAAATCAAGTCTTTAATGTTCGTATCGAGACTTCAAATCATTAATATATATTGAATAATTTTGAAACTTTAAAAAACTATACACAAATTTGAAGATTGAAAATAAAAACTAGATATTAAATTTAAAAATTGTAAAAGAATGAATATTAATTAAAAATGACAACAAAAGAAATACATTACTAATATTAAATTGTGAACATTTTGATAATCATTTGTTTATCAAATCTTCTACATGAAGTGGTTGGATCTTGAAGAGTTGAAAGGTGTTTCGATATTAAAATTTGATTGTTGATATTTGTAATCATGAATTTCTAAGTACTAACAGATATTAATTTTTTATAATTAATTTTTAAGTTCTAACATCTAAGAAATTATTTTTGGTTTTTTGGACTTTTTGGATGAATGATTATTACAATATTTGGTCTAAGTTCTTTTGATTGAATACTTAAACTTTGAGAAGACACATTTTTGATATTTGTTTAACATATAAATTTGATAATAAATATTGTCATATACGGATACATGTGATAATATTGAATTAAGAACGGATCAACACTAAGTTATTCTATCTTTATCGCTTAGAATTTTACGTTATTTGCAATTCAACTTAATCATTAATGGATTTATCAACATTTAAATTTGATAATTGCATAAGATTTTCCTCACAAATACTAAATGGGACTAACATTAATGTACAATCTTGTGAGAATATAAAATTTTCTTGTGAAAATAACATTCCTTAAATTTTAATTACTTACCATATATGCAACTTCTTGTAATTAGTTTTCAATCAAAATTATTAGTCTTATCTGCATGTGTATAGTTTATCTAAGTCATATTCAACACTTAACACTTTTTTTTTGAATGTCCTAATCTAATACAATAATTTAACCTATACTAGGGTATCATATGTCCTAATCTATTATAATAATTTATCATAACATAGAGTATCATTCGTGTTGCCGTCTTTTGGACCTGTCATTGTTGAACCTTCTACAACACTTGTTGTCAACAAGAATTAAACTCTCGACCTCTACATCAATAAAAATGAGCCACCAGTGGGCCAAGTGGTCATCAGTCTTCATAGCTTAACATGATGAGACACCTCATTCACTTGCTAAATCTACTCGAGAAATTAGAATAAAGTTCATACTAAGTTTATTATATTCTGTATAGTCACGATCCTTGAAATAGAGATAAAGCTCATAATCTCTTATATTTGTTTGAACTCAGTTAGAGATAAGTTCATACCAACTTTTGTAATCCTACCAACTAATTCAATACAACTTTTTGTAATCTAGTAATAAATTTCTGATCATAATCTTTTAGAATTTAATTCAAAATATACTCCTTATACATTAAAAATTTTCATATCTGTTTTAACTTAGTTAGAGATAAGTTCATACCAACTTTTGTAATCCTACCAACTAATTCAATACAACTTTTTGTAATCTAGTAATAAATTTCTGATCATAATCTTTTAGAAATTAATTTAAATCATAAATATACTCCTTATTAATTCATTAATTTCATATCATAATAGTAGTTTTATATATCTCCCATTTCACAATCCTATTTATAGGAGCAATCGCTAGTGACAAATTAATTTAGCTATTTCATCATTAGTGTTACTAGTTGATAGCCTGTGCAATTCACGGGCTAGTTTAAAAAATTGAAAAATCTTTTTGGTCTTTAAACAAAAAAATTATGTATTATCCACGTGATTTAATAACACAATTTTAAAATTGTTTCCAAAGCAATTTAGCAGCTAATTTTAGCATATAGTGTTATGGCATGATACAAAGAGAAGAAAGCTTCTTAGTTCTAACCATATATAACAGCTCAGTCACAGGACTTGAAATTCATAAGTGAAACCACAGTATATATAAACATTAACACAAAACTGTTCAACAATTGAATACAATGGATATTGAATAGTAATGCAATTCCACACACATACACAACCTGCTAGCCATATATCTAAGATCATCAGTGCTATATTAAGCAATAAGCAGGCAAAAAGTAAAAGTTTGCATTCACATATTTGTCAGGGCTATCATTTGGAGGATATACGAAGTCAATTCCATCGACTTCTCTGTTCAATTGAAATCCTCAATCTTAAAAGTAAGAATGCCCATAAATTAAATATCTAAAGCCTTTTATCCAACTCTAAATCAAAATCCAGGCTAAGTGAAGCTTCAGCTAGTGCCTCCTACCAATTGAACAACAAAGACGGCGGCTATGATTCTCGAACTGTCTTGACAAAAAAATGCCCTCATGGACCATGGCCATCAAATATCCCACAAAACGTCTTGTCATCTTGGCATTCAAATTCCTACCAACCAAAAACAAAAAGATTATGAGCTAAAGGGAAGATGAAACAAACACCAAACATAACATTAAATCAAGAAACCAACTTACACTGAAAAATATTCTTGCCCCGTTCCCAAAAAAATAATAATAACAAAATTGTAACTATAAATATTACGATATTGTGTTATAACATTTAAAAAATTAAACTCTTATGCGAAACAAAGGAGTAATAAACAGTTGATCCAAAATGGGTTTTGGATTATTTTTCTTTCTAAAATGGAGGGCATTTATGATTTGCAATTAATGGTGGTGCTGTTTTTTGGGGATGCCAGTGGAGTGGATTTGGTGTCAGGATAATAATGTAAATGTTACTGATGTGTATATTGTGACTCTGAAGCAGACCCCTGCTGCTCATTACAATTAATGGTTAACTGATAATGAAGAATAAATCTTTTTAACATGATGGTTCTAAGAGAAAGAATAGATTGCACAAACCATTAGGAAGCTATAATTTTTACTGCTTATTTCTCTAAATTTGTGGCTATTATTTTGATCGTCATATACCCAGTAAGTTAGCAACTCATATGAAATGTTCTATTTTAGTTTACTAAATGATATTCTGCTTGTCTAACTTTCACGGTCCCTTCCTCTTCCTGAAAAACTCATTCTCCAATTTACCCTTGTTACACTCCACTATAATTTTTCACAATATAAAAAACAAAGATAATATGAAAGTTACCCTTTTCTATCAAGCACTATACTTTGTCAAGTCTGACAACATTAGCTAAGTACACATAAGAACATCATAAATCGGGAATTAAACAAAGGATGTTATAAATTTCGGTAATTAAAGTATGCTATATACTTGATTTGGTAGTTCAATACAGCAATAAATAAGATATTAGGAGGGCTAAAGAAAAGGGGTACCATAGATTACTGTGAGTTCTTGTGACGCCCCCAAAACAGGTATACAACACCCATTTTGAGTTGTCAAAATACATGGTACAGAAACAACTACAACTTTATTAATACAACATAAAAACTGTGAGTTTAAATTCAAATATTGTCATCTAGACAATATCCACACTCAAATAAGTCCTCATTTCAATTATTGATACATTATTTTACAAAAATGGTGAGGACTACTAAAATAACTTCTAGAACCATCATTCCATACCCCGACTAGTACTCGCTACATTCTCGCCTCCTGAGAAGAAAAATGGAACAAAAGGAAAAGGGTGAGCTCAACTAGCCCAGTAAAGAACATTATGACTAAGATAATCTGTAACAAATTATCGTTAGTCTTCAACAGGGAAAAATCTAATAGAATACAATAGACAACAAGTTTTAAATCAATATTCGCAGCGGAAATAATAATTCATTAGAAGAGTGAAGTAGAGAATGAAATCTGCTATCATCTATATATGAATATAAAAGTTCATCGTCTATCTTTTATCCCTGTAACATCAATCAATATATATCTGGAATCAAATATTCATCTTTGCACTACAGGCCAAAGATATTTATCAGTTGGTCATGTTCATCTAAACACCTGTTCATCTTTGCACTATAGGCCAAAGATATTCATCGAAATCATTCATCTCGCTGCACTATAAGGCCAAAGATATTCAAGTAATATCATTATTTAGGATCGAGGATGATGAAAAATATTTTTAAAGAAAATGAATCCAATTGAAACAAAAGAACAAGTATTAAGGATTCATACTTTAAATAACCCAAGTTCGAAAGTACTTCATAAATAACCAGAGTGGAGTAAAATTCAAGAATGAAGACCAAAACATAGATCCAATCAAAGATAGGAACTATAACAGACAATCTTGGACATAAAAAAGAAAATTTAATTTTTCTGTGAATAGTGTCGTATTCGTGAATAGTGTCGTATACATGAATAGTGCCGTATACGTGAATAGTAACTCAGACACCAAAAGATAGAAATTTCACAAATAACATCATCATGCTTCGTGAATAGTACTCGTGAATAGTAACTCGTGAATAGTAGCTCATGAATAGTAACTCGTGAATAATAACTCATGAATAGTAACCCCGACATGAAAAGTTCCAAATTTGATAAAAAATTTCCACCAATATTTCGGCATAATGATATTGAAGAAATAATATCATTTTTGAATAAAATAACATCCCTTACCTCAAAAAGAATAGTACTTACCGATAGAATACTAGATATAGTCTTTGAAAGAACTTGCAGACCGTGATATAGTAATACTCAAAGTACTAAAATACTCACAAAATATACTCGATATTATAGAGAGAAAGAGAGAGAAATCTTTAGTTTTCGGTGTGATTTTCAATTCTAACCTAAGCACCCTATTTATAGAAAATGCTTAGAACACAAAAAAGGTAAAATTTAATATAATATTAATATATTATATATAAATTCTTACGCACACATTCTAAGATCTGAACTCACCACCTTGAACATGTTAATGATGCCAACCAAGTATAAAAACATTTTTGTTATTAAAAATAATTAAAACTTTCAAAAATCAATTATTTCGGGACTTTTAACTTCAATAATTCATAATAAATAGCCCTTTTATCGAAAAATTCGAATCTTCTTGAGTTTTTTTTATAGGAAATTCAATTCTCTACAACTTTGCAGAAGAAAGTTTTTCCAAATTCCAAACAAAAATTGACCGAAATCCATAAACGAGCGATTTTACAAGCTATAATCAAATTTCAGTCAAGAAATGGGTCCACCAACATGTTTAACATGTTTTAAACAACTTTTGCAACAAAAATACTCTTCCTCCTCATATACTCATATATCCCATATTCATTGTAAAAATATCATCATTATTATATTATAATAATATAATAAAATATTATTTTATCAGAAAAGATAAAATATCAATTTTCAACAATTGTCACTTTAAAAATTATCTCCATCTATATCCACATTAAATGAATATTTTCCTCATCATATAAATCAATAATTTAATTATTCACAAATAATACGAGAATCACAATCGATCGACAACGAGGCAGGTTCCCGTGAAAGAGGGCTTTCCAATAAGAATATTTCTCTTATGGCGGACAATTAGGTGACCAAACCTCTCCTGTATGTAACTTTCTAGACATTGCCGGTAATGTTATCTAATAATATTATTCAGATAATATGAATTATTGCTTCGATAATGGAAAATACGTGATAGTGATAATTATTGAAACAACAAGAATATAAAATATCAACGCAAACAATTATTGAATCAATAAAATAAAATAATGAACAATAATTATCGTAACAATTATTGAGTAATGCCTTCTTACGTAAGAATCAATAATTGGTGCAATACCGCAGGTATCATCTTGTGCAATAATGCGACATCGTGTGTTTTAACCACTGGGTATTCTAACAGAATTAACGGTAACAACTACGTCGTTATTTATAAACAACTTATACTTGTCGTTTTCTTCATCCAATCGCTTTCTGTTATGGGCCCACAAAAGACTGCGTCGTCGTACGATTATTCCCCGACAGCAAGAATATTCCACGACCAAACGAATATTTCCCGACAACAATGAATATTTTATAACCACCTACTTATTTGAAATATTTGCGCATTTTACCCATAACTAACCACATTAATCAATTCAACCCTTACTATTTCAAAATAATAAATAGAGGAAATTTAATTTCATTTATAATAAGTTGGGGTCTTACAACCTCCCCTCCTTATAAAATTTCGTCCTCGAAATTGACGTACGTACCTGGTGTTTCGAAAAGATGAGGATACCTCACTTTCATTTCCGTCTCCAACTCCCAGGTCATTTCCTCTATAACATGGTTCCTCCACAAAACTTTAACTTGTGGTATGACCTTCGTGCGTAGGACATGCTCTTTCCTATCCAAGATCTTAACAGGTATCTCCTCGTACGTTAAATCTTCTGCTATCTCGTCTGGTTCTAACTCAATAATGTGGTTCGGGTCTTTCATATATTTACAAAGCAATGATACGTGGAAAACATTATGAACACGAGACATACTTGGAGGTAACGCGAGTCTATAGGCCACATTTCCTACTCGGTCAAGAATCTAAAATGGACCAATAAATCGTGGATTGAGCTTTCCTCTCTTCCCGAATCTAGTAACTCCCTTCCATGGAGCCACACGTAATAATACATGATCCCCAATACTAAACTCCACGTCCTTTCAATGAAGTCCGCATAACTCTTTTGTCGATCCTGTGCCGTTTGTATACGTTGTTGAATCATTTGGATCTTTTCTGTAGTCATACGTACCAACTCGGGTCCCAACAATGCTGCTTCACCCACCTCATCCCAATATATTGGAGAGTGACACTTTCATCCATACAATGCTTCGAATGGAGCCACACCTATACTTGCCTGATAACTGTTGTTGTCGGAGAATTCCACCAATGGTAAATACTTATCCCAACTCCCTTTGAAGTCTAGGACACAGAGTCTTAATAGATCTTCAAGAGTTTGAATAATCCTTTCTGATTGTCCGTCCGTTTGAGGATGGTATGCCGAACTAAATCGTAAATCCGTTCCCATAGTTTTTTGCAAGCTAACCCAAAATTTTGAAGTGAATCTTGGGTCTCGATCCGAAACTATGGATACTGGCATGCCATGCAACCTCATAATCTCATTTACGTACATATTAGCAAGACGTTCAAGGGAATAAGTCTCCCGTATCGGCAAGAAATGAGCAGACTTGGTTAATCTATCAACAATAACCCAAATAACATTTATGCCTTGAGAAACCGTGGGAAGACCCATAATGAAATCCATGGTAATGTGTTCCCACTTCCATTTTGGAATCTCAAGTGGTTGCAATGGACCTTTTGGCACTTGATGCTCCACCTTTACACGTTGACAAGTTAAGCACATCGAGATAAACTTTGCAATCTCTCTCTTCATATTGTTCCACCAAAATGTATGTCGAAGATCACGATACATTTTGGTACTTCCAGGATGGATTGCAAATGGTGTATTGTGTGCCTCCATCATGATCTTGTACTTCAAATCAGAATCGTTAGGAACACAAAGTCTGGAGTGGACTCGAAGTATTCCTTCTTCATCGATTCTTGCTTCTGGAATAGCACCTTCTTGTACTTTCTTCTTCATAATCATCATCTCCGGATATGTAGCTTGAGCAACTTTAACTTTTTTGATTAAAGTCGGTTCTATGCGTATATTTGACATCATCGCATGGGTCCCCTGAGTCTTGAATTCTATCTTCAACTTTTGCAAATCACACAAAATGGGCCTTTGTGTTGACAACATCGTACTCATTCCTGCATAAGATCTTCTACTTAATGCGTCAGCTACCACGTTCGCTTTTCCAGGATGGTATTGAATGGTATGGTCGTAGTCTTTCAATAGCTCGAGCCAACGTCGTTGCCACATGTTGATTTCTTTTTGGGTGAAGAAATATTTGAGGCTTTTATGGTCTGAATATATCTCCACTTTCTCCCCATATAGATAGTGCCTCCAGATCTTTAGCGTGAAAACGACTGCTGCCAACTCTAGATCATGAGTATGATAATTTCTCTCATATTCTTTAAGTTGTCGCGAGGCATAGGCTATGACTTTTCCACGTTGCATGAGATCACATCCTAACCCTTTGCCTGAAGCATCGCTATAGATAACAAATCCATCCGTACCAGATGGTATTGTCAGAACAGGTGCCGAAATGAGTCTCCTCTTGAGATCTTGGAAACTCTTCTCACATTCCTCGCTCCATACGAATTTTGTATCTTTACGAGTCAGCTGAGTTAACGGAGTAGCGATTCTAGAAAATCCTTCCACAAATCTCCGATAATAACCAACTAAGCCCAAAAAGCTACGTACTTCGGTCACCGATTTCGGTTGCTCCCAACTTTGTATTGCTTCAATCTTCGTTGGGTCAACAGATACTCCATATTTTGACACCACGTGCCCAAAGAATGCTACTTCCTCGAGCCAAAACTCGCATTTCTTCAGCTTGACATATAGTTTGTTATCACGAAGCCTTTGCAGTACCAGCTTCAAATGGTGCTCATGATCTTCACGGCTTTTGGAATATATGAGGATGTCATCAATAAAGACAACAACGAACTGATCCAAATAATCCTTGAATACTCGGTTCATCATATCCATGAAAGCAGCAGGAGCATTAGTCAATCCAAAAGACATGATTAAGAATTCATAATGCCCGTATCGAGTTCTGAAAGTAGTCTTTGGAATATCCTCAGTTCTAACCTTCAGTTGATGATATCCAGAACGAAGATCGATCTTTGAAAAGAATTGTGCTTCTTGTAACTGGTCAAATAGGTCATCAATATGATGTAGCGAATACCTATTCTTGATGGTGACATGGTTCAATTCTCGATAGTCAATACAAAGTCGCATACTCCCGTCTTTCTTCTTTATAAATAAAACAGGAGCACCCCAAGGAGATGTACTAGGATTTAATGAAACCGATGTCCAATAACTCCCGTAGTTGGACCTTTAACTCCACGAAGTTCAATAGGAGCCATTCGATATGGGGTTTTAGAAATGGGCTTTATACCAAAGTTCAAGATCAATAAAAATTTAACTTCACGTTCGGGGTAGACCAGAAGTTCTTGAGAAATCGTCAGAAAGTCAATAACAACAGAATATTATTCAAATCTGGCGTGTCTTTATTCAAATCCATAACATGGGCTAAGAAAGCTTGACATCCATTTTTCAATAAACGAATAGTTTTATGACTTGATATGACAGTGATTGATTTTAATGGTTTAGTTGCTTGAATTGAACAACAGGTTGATTAGGAATATGAAAACTAACAACCTTACGAAAACAATCAATTTTGGCATGATGAGTAGTTAACCAATCAATCCCTAAAATCACATCAAAAGCAAGTATCTTTAAAGAGATAAGGTCAATAGGTAATGTGATGGTGCCAACTTGGATCAAACAAGATTTATAAGCGATGGATGTGATGAAAGTTTCTCCTAACAGAGTTTCCACGAGATAGGTCAAAGTCTAATTTCTCCGAGTCAAGTTTAAACGTTGAGCACAAGCGGAGAGATAAATGAATGGGTACACCGGTATCAAGTAATGTATAAACTTCGTATGAATTTATGATTAGCTTACTCGTGATCACCTCGTTTGGGTTCCTCTCGATGTTGACGACCACGACAGCGCTCTTCTAAGAACCGTTGACTTTGATTTTTTTGGGACGATCTTTTGAGTCACCATCCCATTGGACTTGGTTTCATTACAAAGTCAATCTCTAGCTATATGTCCTTCCTTTCCACAAGTTATAACATACCTTAAACTGTTATGGGCGGTTTAATGATATGTCCTTCTTTTCCGTAATTATAGCATATGACCGGTGGTCGTTCTCCTCCCTTGGAACCAGTTGCTGTTGGTGCTGACGTCTTCACATTGTTATTGTTGAATCTCCTCTTTTTAAAATCTCTCCCCGACTCACTTCTTCTATTTTCATGGCCACGATTACCACTAGAGTGGTTACCACTTTTATCTGAATGTTTTCCTCCTCGCTGGTTTTCATTTCTCCGATGACTGCTACCACCGGTATGACCACAGTTGCGGTCCCTTGGTTCGAAACGTATTTCATTATCTCGCTCTAATAATTGAGCCCTGTTGACAACATCTGAATATAAAGAAAATTTATGAGAGATAAGATATTGCCGAATCTTGGGTTTTAAACCTCTTAGAAACATCCTCGTCATTCGTTCCTCATTCTCTACCAAATGAGGTGCAAACCTGGATAACTCTGCGAACTTCGCCTCGTATTGGGACACCGTCATGTTGTTTTGTTCTAGTCTAATAAACTCTACCTCCTTCATATGGCGAATACTTTCAGAAAAGTATTTTTCGTTGATAAGTTTCTGAAATGTTTCCCAAGACATCGAAAAGCGGCAGTCGGGTCCGTTTCACAGACTCCCACCGATGATACGCTTTCGCCATGGAACATAAAGATGGCGAATAGAACATTCTGTTCTTCCATGCATCCCAAGACATCGAATATATTGGTAATTTGTTTGATCCACATTTCCGCCATGATCGGATCTGGCTTTCCCTTAAATTTTGGTGGTCCCAACTCTTTGAACTGCTTGGCTGTGACAAGCCGCGTATTGCTAGCATTTCCACCCGTATTTTGTGCACGAATCTCCCTCGTCTGGTTTTGTATGAACTCAAAAAGCTCCTAAACATCCCATCGTTCATCGTCTTCTCAGTGGTGTTATTTACAGGAGGAATATTGCCTTCCTGTTGCACGTTCCCCTGGGTGGTGATTAAAGGTGTTTCCACAGTCTCATTAACTCCACCGTTAATATTCTCAACTGCCATCTTAAATACTGCCACAAAACAAGGATTAATTAAACAAATTAACATATCACATATTAACCATATGCTTCGACTGACCAACAAATAAGCTTAGGTATGACACACTAGCGAAGGATTACTCGTCTCTCCCCTCCTAGTACTATTCCCCGATCTCCGCCAGAGACCATATCCCTAAGATCTGATACCAACTGTGACTTTGGACACCAACTTGTGTTAGCACCTCACCAGGGTGAAAGTAGTATGCACACAAGCCAATCATGTTTGATGATAAAGCATATACTTTGTAACAATCTTATTCATTTATTAATAAAAAGTATTAATTTATTAAAGGCTTTTAATTATCTACATGATGCTGTTTTATAATATGTGATAAACCCATAGTTTTAAGCAATGCTTTTAGAATAATGATGATGATCATTCTAATGAGATCTAAATTCCTAGAAAGCTTAAAACTAAAATAGTTCTCAATCATTGGATTACTAAATTGGGGATTAGTGAATCCGGATAGATTGGTACATACGTTGCTTGCTCATTGGATGAGGATGATTGATCTCATGATCATTTGTGTGGAGACACTAAAGCAAGTATGTAGGTGCTTATTAGAGAATAAGTTCACCAACGCGTGGCTCGCTAAGGAATACCTAATGGAGTTTTATTTCACTGTCAATAGGAATTCTGTAGTGATAGTAGTACAAGTGATCCTTAGACTTGAGATCATCAGTAGTATCTTGTGTATGATGAGTTATACTTTGACTTATTCCTTAAGACCCTTAGGGTATATCAAAGGGTATGCTTGGGTATAATAAGTTGTACATGGAGATAATGTATGATCAATAAAGAATCTACCACTTCTAATAAAAGAAGAGAAATGTCTATGTGATTCGATAAATGACAACCCCAGTGAGTCCTTGGTTAAGGCGTAATGAAATTAGAAAGGAGTTTCTAATTTGCATTATTTGGAGTTGTGCATTTAAGGATCGAAATACATATAATTAAATAAAATAAGACTTGATGGTAATTCCATGTCTTATATTTAATTGGGACATTGTATGGTGGAAGGATTGAATTGTATGCGGTAACTATTTACTCAAAGGTTCTTTTATGATTAATGTTGAAATCTATATTATCCGGAAAGTCGTTGATCGCTATTTAGGGAGGCTTATCCTATTGTAGAATAAATATTATTTATTTAAATAAATTAATTGTTTAATTTATTTATTTAAATAAGATTAGAATTGTTCTAATTGATTTATTCACAATAGGGTTTAATATGGAGAACCTAAAGGGTCACACCATAAAAGGAAGAATAATTATTTAAGAAGTTAATGGCATAATCGTAATAATATGTTAAGTATATTTAATTTAATCTATGGTGATAGAATAAATTAAATAGCTTAATATTGTTATTTAATATTTTAGAAATATTAAATATAAATTAATAAGAGGAGTCTTATTAATATTATTACAATTATTATTATTTTAATTTCTAAAAGAGTTTAGGAATTAATTTAATATAAGTACTCTCATTTATTCCTAATTGGATTAGGAAGGAAAATTAGTTAAAGGAGTTTAATTAATTATCCCTAATAAGATTAGGGAGCTTAATTAATTAAAAGAATTTAATTAATTAAATAAAACCCAATTCCTTAATTGTTAAGATGGGTTGCCCACATCTATAAATAAGAGGAGTCTTATTATGGGTGGTATGGGTTGTTGATTTTTCAACATACGTAATAATTCTAATTGTTGGGAGAGTACACCCTTTCTATAGAGATAGAAAACTAGGGTTTGAGCCAAATACCCATCTTCTTGAATTTTCTTCTTCCTTGGTGGATCACCTCTAGAGGCCAAACATTTGGGTGGCTAACGTTGATCAAAGGAAGGAACCAAACCCGGTGGATTCAAGTTGAACGCGAAAAGGATTGGAGGTGAACTTGTACCTGAGGAAGCTCGATCTTCAAGGGTATGATTCTTATTCATCTTTTTCGTTTAATTAATAATTATGCATAAAGGGTGATCCGGGTATATGGTTTGTAAAATTTTTAAACTCTGATTTTTACCATGCTTAGCACTTTTATGCAATTTGATTCGTTATATGAATATTCTAAACCTAATGGTGGCATGAGAGCCAAACCTTTATGCAAATTATTAATTGTTCAAATTTGATATGTATATTGATATGTGTTTAGAACAATTTAATTGGGCATAATTTAATTGTATAAAATAAAAAAAAAAAAAAAAAAAATTGGCGAACTGTTCGCGTTTTTTTAAAAAATTCCGTGTATTACTTTTGTGTTGCTAATTTTTTTTTAAAAAAAGTCGAACAATCAAGACAGCAGATTAGCACGGAAGTTTTGCACGGAAATACCGAAAATAAAAAAAAAAAGAAAAAAGGAACGGTTATATATATATTATATATATCCGGTTTTGATTTTAAAACAAAAGGAACGGATATCAAATTATATCACATGACTATCATTTTTTTTTAATAATAGGATATCATGCTAATTGATTACATGGAAAATATACACGGTTTTATATATATATATATATATATATATATTGATTATTATATATATATATATATATATATAATAGTTATATATATATATATATATATATATATATATATATATATATATTTTAATAATTTTATTATTAAAATAAAAGTTATTTTAATTTTAAAATAAAAGGTTTATTTTAATATTAAAATATAAAGTTTATTTTAATTTTAAAATTAAATTTCATGCTAACTAATTAGAATTAGAATTGGATTCCATGATAACTAATTAGAGTTGAAATTGGATTCTATTTTTCCTTAAATAAAGGAGTTTATTTAGATATGAAATAGATTTCATATTATTCAAAATAAAAGAGTTTATTTGTGAATAGGAAAGAGAATCAGTATTTCCTTAAATAAAGGAGTTTATTTAAATATGGAATAAGATTTCATATTATTCAAAATAAAGGAGTTTATTTGTGAATAGGAAAGAATATCCGTGTTTCCTTTAATAATTTTTTTTTACATGGAATTGGATTCCATAATTAATTAAAATAAAAGAGTTTATTTTAATTAAAGATTTTTTTTTATATACATGGAATTGGATTCCATAATTAATTAAAATAAAGGAGTTTATTTTGATTAAAGATTTTGATTAAAATAAAATAGTTTATTTTATTCAAAATAGGATAAATTAAAATAAAATAGTTTTATTTTGATTTAAATTTGGATTTAAATAAAGGAGTTTATTTTTATTCAAAATTAGATTTTATACTAACTAATTTTGCCCATTAAATGATATCAATATATATATATTAAATATTTATTATTCATGAGATGAATGTTATTTATTGATGCATATGGTGATGTGTATGATAATAAATGGGATTGATTATGGACTATTGACCAATATGATTGGATTTTATTTTAGTTGGATGCATGAATGTATGGGTTTTATTAAATGGGGATTCTGCGTACTCGCCTTCTCTAATTTTTTCTTAATGTAAATTCTATCTCCTCCTATGTACTTCCCTCGATCTTTGATCAAGGTTTCTATTTATTTTAAATAGTTTTGTAATAGGAATAGTTAGAATTAATTTTGAAAAATTGGAGATCAAGGAGCGAGGAGTGCTTGAAGACCCGTTTGTAATAGAGCCCGGTTTAAATGTAATAGTTATATTTAAATATTATTTCTTGCACCCTAGGGTTTGACCTTTTGGTTCACTTGGTGGCTCTAGTGAACCAAACTAGAATAAAAGTCCATAATCAATCCGGGTAGAATATAGTATTCTATATGTGCATGCTTATACTATATATATTATATATTATGCAAACATGCTTAGCATGTTCATTAATATGACGCGTATTTTATTATATATATATGTGCATGCGCGCTAAACAAGATGAGACAAATTAATAACAAACCCCTCAATTTTTTATATTAAGTCCTAAGCGTTCAAAGATATTTGGAATATCGAACGTCGCCTTCTAGCATGATAAAATTAATAGAGTATTAAATATTTAATATGAGTTTGTTGTGTCACCACAAGGCAAGTATTAAGTATTTAAGATGTTAATTTATCACATTTGATGCTTATAAAGAAAATTGAACAATATTGTTTTGTTGTGTCACCACAAGGATGATATTTTTTTTTTTGAATATATGGAGTGCTAGGTCGGACTTAACTTGGATAATTTTGATTCGGATGTGCCACCACTTGATCAAAATAATCTAAGAGGCAAAATACAAGGAGTTGCATAGTTGATGTAATTGACAAAAGTTGTCTACCTATTTATTTATATATAGTTTGTTGTGTCACCACAAGGCTATATACATTTGAAATGGGATCCTTATTCTCACTAGCAAATCTTTAATTAGATTTTCCCGAACTATATAAGTGAGGGTAAAATAGTTTGAAGAAGAAAATAGTGTGGAGATACCAATTTAAAACAAGACCTAAATTATTTTGGTAATTAATAAAAGAATGTATGTTAAAATGTTGTTAATTACAAATTCATTTACGTAATTTTACAATGTCTAAAATTACTATCTTTGCGAAGCATATTAGATGCTAAATTAATCGAATCGAATTAAAGCGGATTGGTTAAGGAATTTGAGAATAGTTCTCATAGTGAAAAGCTATCTTATGTCCTTAATACGCCTATCCCTCGCAATGGTTGCGCATAATGCCTCGAGGAAGAGATTGCTACTTTTAGAAAGTGGCAAGATGATGCATGATTGGCTCAATGCATCATGCTCGTATCCATGAGTAACAAGCTTCAACGTCGACTGAAACTATGGATACTCCTACTATATTCCCGCACATCAAGTAGTTGATGGTGAGGAAAGTGGGGACCGATAGATATCGAGATATCTAAGGAGCTCTTCCGATCTAGTATGGCCAATGGCACTATAAATGCATAAAAGTTCTTAACATAATCAATTTGATTGATCAATCAGACAAACTGGTTTTGTCATGGATGGAGAGTTGAGTCAAGATTTGATCTTGCACTCACTCCCGGACTCTTTTCTAATTGTTGTGAATTTTTCATATGAACAAGCTAGATATCACTTGCCGATTTGCTTAACATATTGAAAAATGTTGAGAGTCACTTTCCAACCAAGAAAGATCAAGTCTTCTTGGTAGGGGCCAAAGGATCTTACGAAAAGAAGAACGATTCAAAGAAGGTAAATAGAAAGGCATAAACAAAGGATAATAAGAACAAAAGCGATACGGATAGCAAAGGAGTTTGCTTCCACCGCTATAAGCCTAGACCTTTGGAAGAAAAGCTGAAGAAGCATCTTGCAGAGGCTAACCAAAGAAGCTTAGTGAAGTTTGATTATAATACGCTTTTGTTCATGATTGAAATAAATTTTTCTTTAAGTCAAGGTTCTACTTGGGTATTGGATACCGATTTTGGTTATCATAAATATAGATTTATGAAGGGACCAAGCAGAAGTAGAAAGTTAAACAAGATAAGAAATCCTATATGTGGGAAATGAAGCAAAGGTTGCTGCATTAGCTATAGAAACTTATAGTTTAGCAATGCCTACGGGCAAATCTATTAAGTCAATAAGTTGTTATTGTATTCCAGTTCTTGTTAAAAATATTATTTCCATTTTATTGTTGGACAATGAAATCTTTGGTATTATAATTAAGAACAATTGTTGTTCTATTTATAATAATAATGTTTTGTATAGAACTGGAATATTACATAATAAATTTTTTATACTTGACTTACATGAAAATAATTTTACATATTGAACAAATTAGTATAAGAAAAGGAGATGATCATTCAAAGAGTTGAATGTGTGTATTTCTTTGAAATACAAGTGTGAATTATTTGAAAGGTTCAAAGAATTCGAAGTGAAACAAATTGGCAATGTATTTAGATTCTTTGATTAGATCAAGGAATAAATACTTGTGCAATAAGTTTCTAGATCATCTCAAATAGTTTTCTCATAATGGACACATCGATATGCAATAATTGATTGATGTATCCGAATGAAAAATCGTACCTTGTTGGACATGGTGCGGTCCATAATGATTTTACCGACATTCGAAAGATCCCTCTCAGGGTCATGTCCTAGAAATGGTGCAGATATCTACGAAAATGGTAACCTCAAAATCCGCCCCAAGACTCCATAAAAGTTATGGACAGGAGGATTCCTAATCTTAAGTATGTTAAGATAAGGGTTTCAACTTATGTGAAAAGGTTTCAAAAGGATAAGCTTGGGACAAGATTTGACAAGTGTCGATTTGTGGGACATCCTAAAGTAAGTTTAGGGTATATGTTCTATAATTCTACTTAGCAAAAGGTGTTTGTTACGAAACACGCGCTTCTAAGATAAAGGTGTTTATCATTAAAAGGGGCTAGTGGGAGGATAATAGATCTTAAAAAGTTCAAGAACCACAAAACACTATAAGTCAAATAAGAGGAACACGTAGATAGACCTATTGTACCCACAAGAATCGTAAAATCGGAATAGTACCAAAGATACCTAGGAGGTATGGATTCATCATGGATGATGATGATGAGGTACACATCATAGAAGATGATGATCCAGAGTTACATTCGATGAGGTAAGACTTCTAGTGTGTACAAAAGGGTCAGTGGGAGCGTCGTGAAATTTCTAGTATTATATGTTGATATACTACGGATGAGGAATAACATACCAATGCTACAATCAGTAAAGATAAAGTTGTCTAAACATTCCTCCATGAATGATTTGGAAGAGTATCTTAATTGGGGATGCAAATCTATATAGATAGATTTAAGAGGATGCTCGACTTAACCCAAGGAACGTATATTCATTTGATGCTAAAGTCGTTTAGCATGGCAAACTCCAAGAGATGTCTCATGTCGATGAGCAATGGAGTGTATCTCTCTTAATAGTCCCCATAGACTCCAAAGAAGAGAGATCGCATGAGTGACAATCATGTATGCAATGAAATATACGAGACCTGATGTTGATCGGTCATATTCTGGAGAAGATCAACGTAAAGACGGTGAAAAACATCTTAAAGTTCTTAACCCAAGCACTAAGGATGTGAGCATACATGGTGGGTCTTAATTAAAACTAGAGGGCTTAATGACTCAAGTTTTTCGCAGACAACAAAGACGAGAAAAATCCACTTTAAGGTAAAGGGTTACCTTGAGCGAGGGTACGTTGAATTGAAAAGGTTCCAAACAAAGAAAGAGTTCTTTGGTTTAGTGATAAAGACAAAGTATATAGCTATAAATGAAGCTGCAAGTTGATTGTTTGGATTAAAAGTTCATTACGTAACTAGGAATAGTTCCTAAATCTCATCTTGGATCTAAAACATGTGTTGTGGCACTTTCATTTGATTAATAGAATCATTGAAAGATGGGAAATCACTATAGAGATAGTGGACTCTCATGAACAACATTACATATCCATTAACTAAAGCTTATCCAACAGCAGGATAATCGTCACTTAGAGAAGAAGAGTATGAGTTACCATGACGATTGGCTTTAGTGCAAGTGGGAGATTGAAAGTAGTATGCACACAAGCCAATCATGTTTGATGATAAAGCATATACTTTGTAACAATCTTATTCATTTATTAATAAAAAGTATTAATTTATTAAAGGCTTTTAATTATCTACATGATGCTGTTTTATAATATGTGATAAACCCATAGTTTTAAGCAATGCTTTTAGAATAATGATGATGATCATTCTAATGAGATCTAAATTCTTAGAAAGTTTAAAACTAAAATAGTTCCCAATCATTGGATTACTAAATTGGGGATTAGTGAATCCGGATAGATTGGTACATACATTGCTTGCTCGTTGGATGAGGATGATTGATCTCATGATCATTTGTGTGGAGACACTAAAGCAAGTATGTAGGTGCTTATTAGAGAATAAGTTCATCGAGCGTGGCTCACTAAGGAATACCTAATGGAGTTTTATTTTTGCTGTCAATAGGAATTCTCAGTAGTGATAGTAAGTACAAGTGATCCTTAGACTTGAGATCATCATAGTATCTTGTGTATGATGAGTTATACTTTGACTTATTCCTTAAGACCCTTAGGGTATATCAAAGGGTATGCTTGGGTATAATAAGTTGTACATGGAGATAATGTATGATCAATAAAGAATCTACCACTTCTAATAAAGAAGAGAAATGTCCTATGTGATTCGATAAATGACAACCCAAGTAGTCCTTGGTTAAAGCGAATGAAATTAGAAAGGAGTTTCTAATTTGCATTATTTGGAGTTGTGCATTTAAGGATCGAAAATACATATAATTAAATAAAATAAGACTTGTGAAGAATTCCATGTCTTATATTTAATTGGGACATTGTATGGTGGAAGGATTGAATTGTACGGTAACTATTTACTCAAAGGTTCTTTTATGATTAATGTTGAAATCTATATTATCTGGAAAGTCGTTGATCGCTAGGGAGGCTTATCCCTATTGTAGAATAAATATTATTTATTTAAATAAATTAATTGTTTAATTTATTTATTTAAATAAGATTAGAATTGTTCTAATTGATTTATTCATAACCGGTTTAATATGGAGAACCTAAAGGGTCACACCATAAAAGGAAGAATAATTATTTAAGAAGTTAATGGCATAATCGTAATAATATGTTAAGTATATTTAATTTAATCTATGGTGATAGAATAAATTAAATAGCTTAATATTTGTTATTTAATATTTTAGAAATATTAAATATAAATTAATAAGAGGAGTCTTATTAATATTATTACAATTATTATTATTTTAATTTCTAAAAGAGTTTAGGAATTAATTTAATATAAGTACTCTCATTTATTCCTAATTGGATTAGGAAGGAAAATTAGTTAAAGGAGTTTAATTAATTATCCCTAATAAGATTAGGGAGCTTAATTAATTAAAAGAATTTAATTAATTAAATAAAAACCCAATTCCTTAATTGTTAAGATGGGTTGCCCACATCTATAAATAAGAGGAGTCTTATTATGGGTGGTATGGGTTGTTGATTTTTCAACATACGTAATAATTCCAATTGTTGGGAGAGTACACCCTTTCTATAGAGATAGAAAACTAGGGTTTGAGCCAAATACCCATCTTCTTGAATTTTCTTCTTCCTTGGTGGATCACCTCAGAGGCCAAACATTTGGGTGGCTAACGTTGATCAAAGGAAGGAACCAAACCCGGTGGATTCAAGTTGAACGAAAAGGATTGGAGGTGAACTTGTACGAGGAAGCTCGATCTTCAAGGGTATGATTCTTATTCATCTTTTTCGTTTAATTAATAATTATGCATAAAGGGTGATCCAGGGTATATGGTTTGTAAAATTTTAAACTCGATTTTACCACGCTCAAGCACTTTTATGCAATTTGATTGCGTTATGAATATTACAAACCTAACACGAGAGGTACCTATCGACTTGCCACCATGAAGCGGCATCCCCTACGGAGAGTCGGCGGTGCATCCCTCATCAGAAGTCACCAGATAGAGGCTCGGGGCTCTTTACTTATGGCTCTGATACCAACTGTGACGCCCCCAAAACAGGTATACAACACCCATTTTGAGTCGTCAAAATACGTGGTACAGAAACAACTACAACTTTATTAATACAACATAAAAATTGTGAGTTTAAATACAAATATTGTCATCTAGACAATATCCACACTCAAATAAGTCCTCATTTCAATTATTGATACATTATTTTACAAAAATGGTGAGGACTACTAAAATAACTTCTAGAACCATCATTCCATACCCCGACTAGTACTCGCTACTTTCTCGCCTCCTGAGAAGAAAAATGGAACAAAAGGAAAAGGGTGAGCTCAACTAGCCCAGTAAAGAATATTATGACTAAGATAATACAAAACAAATTATCGTTAGTCTTCAACAGGGAAAAATCTAATAGAATACAATAGACAACAAGTTTTAAATCAATATTCGCAGCGAAAATAATAATTCATTAGAAGAGTGAAGTAGATAATGAAATCTACTATCTTCTATATATGAATATAAAATTTCATCGTCTATCTTTTATCCCTGTAACATCAATCAATATATATCTGGAATCAAATATTCATATTTGCACTACAGGCCAAAGATATTCATCAGTTAGTCATGTTCATCTAAACACCTGTTCATCTTTGCACTATAGGCCAAAGATATTCATCAGAAATCATTCATCTTTGCACTACAGGCCAAAGATATTCAGTAATATCGTCATTTAGGACTGAGGATGATGAAAAATATTTTAAAGAAAACGAATCCAGTGAAACAAAAGAACAAGTATTAAGGATTCATACTTTAAATAACCCAAGTTCGAAAGTACTTCATAAATAACCAGAGTGGAGTAAAATTCAAGAATGAAGACCAAAACATAGATCCAATCAAAGATAGGAACTATAACAGACAATTTTTGACATAGAAAAGAAAATTTAATTTTTTTCCGTGAATAGTGTAAAGATTCGTGAATAGTCTTGAGTATCGTGAATAGTAACTCTGACACCAAAAGATAGAAATTTCACAAAAAACATCATCATGCTTCGTGAATAGTACTCGTGAATAGTAACTCATGAATAGTAACCCCGACATGAAAAGTTCCAAATTTGATAAAAAAAAATCCACCAATATTTCGGCATAATGATATTGAAGAAATAATATCATTTTTGAATAAAATAACATCCCTTACCTTAAAAAGAATAGTACTTCTGACTGGAATACTGGATATAGTGCTGAAAGAACTTGCACCGTATAGCAATACTCAAAGTACTAAAATACTCACAAAATACGCTCGATATTATAGAGAGAGAAAGAGAGAGAAATCTTTAGTTTCTAGTGTGATTTTCAATCCTAACCTAAGCACCCTATTTATAGGAAAATGCTTAGAACACCAAAGCAGAAAATTTAATATAATATTAATATATTATATATAAATTCCTAGGCACACATTCTAAGATCTGAACTCAGCCACCTTGAACATGTTAATGATGCCAACCAAGTATAAAAAACGTTTTTGTTATTAAAAATAATTAAAACTTTCAAAAATCAATTATTTCGGGACTTCGGAACTTCAATAATTCATAATAAATAGCCCTTTTATCAGAAAATTCGAATCTTGCGACTTTTTATAGGAAATTCAATTCTCTACAACTTTTAGTAAGAAAGTTTTCCAAATTCCAAATGAAATTGACCGAAATCCATAAACGAAGCGATTTTACAAAAGCTATAATCAAATTTACCAAGAAATGGGTCCACCAACATGTTTAACATGTTTTAAATAACTTTTGCAACAAAAATACTCTTCCTCCTCATATACTCATATATCCCACATTTATTGTAAATATATCATCATTATTATATTATAATAATATAATAAAATATTATTTTATCAGAAAAGATAAAATATCAATTTTCAACAATTGTCACTTTAAAAATTTTATCCATCTATATCCACATAAAATGAATATTTTTCTCATCATATAAATCAATAATTTAATTATTCACAAATAATATTACGAGAATCACAATCATCGACAAACTGAGGCGGTTCTACAGGAAATAGGGGCTTTCCAATAAGAATTTCCTCTTGGCGCCGCAATTAGGTGACCAAACCTCTCCTTAGACGTAACTTTCTAGACATTGCCAGTAATGTTATCTAATAATATTATTCAGATAATATGAATTATTGCTTCGATAATGGAAAATACTGTGTAATGATAATTATTGAAACAACAGTAATATAAAATATCAACGCAACAATTATTGAATCAATAAAATAAAATAATGAACAGTAATTACTGTAACAATTATTGAGTAATGTCTTCTTACGTAAGAATCAATAATTGGTGCAATATCGCAGTGCCATTCTTGTGCAACGGCACAGTATTCTTGTGTTTTTAACCACCGGGTATTCCAACAGTATTAACGGTAACAACTACGTTGTTATTTATAAACAACTTATACTTGTCGTTTTCTTCATCCAATCACTTTCCGTTATGGGCCCACAAAAGACTATGCCGTCGTACGAATATTCCCCGACAGCAAAAATATTCCACGACCAAATGAATATTTCCCGACAACAATGAATATTTTATAACCACCTACTTATTTGAAATATTTGCGCATTTTACCCATAACTAACCACATTAATCAATTCAACCCTTACTATTTCAAAATAATAAATAGAGGAAATTTAATTTCATTTATAATAAGTTGGGGTCTTACAGTTCTTGACTGTCGCCTCGACTCGACTTGTCTGGTCCATTGGAAACTCATTCCTGATTGCTTCTTCCATCTTATTTTTCATCCTAAATTTTTGTTTCCAAGTAGTTAGGACTCTCTTTGCGCCAACTGAAATTAGTAGGAAAGGATTTTCTCCATCATCTAATGTCATCCCATTGGGCATATTGGTTGAATATGTGGCAAATGTGTTTTTGACACACAACATATTGATCTCACATCTGATCCACCTACATGTTCCCCTAGAAATTTTGAAGCAGTCCAATTCTCAACACCTGGAGCATACCTGAATCATTAATAACACTATCAGTTGGCCACACTACTCAAGCATCACATCAGTCACAACTTATTAGAGTTAGCATGTCATTGTTCTAAGGCGGCGGTGGAAAAAGGAGGATAAAAGTCAAACATATCAATACTGTACACATGTACACATGAGTTGACTCATGACTCATGAGCATATACCTCCACACTCGAGCTTAAAGACCCCTACTATAAGTGAAAAGACAGTGCTCTAAGTCACCACCAAAATAGGTAATTTAAGTTTGACACTGTATTTAAAAATCATCAAATGTTGAGTCAGATTACGAAACAATCATATATCATACCTAGTCATCCTCACAGTTCCATCTTCACACCCTGTTGCGATCCAACATGAATTAGGAAAGAGACTCTGCTTTCCAAACCTTGAATTTTCAGAGATAAAACATAGGGAATGCATCTCTCTGCCATGGAATTGTAGATGCATGTTTTGGGGATATATTTACAACTATGGTTGTTGAACAATGCTCAGATTCTCTGTAATACAAATAATCAACATATGATCACTTTCAAGAAAACTGTAAATGAATCGTTAAATTATAGTACAACCTGTAAATGAATCGTTAAATTATAGTACAACCATTAGCCAACAAATTGTCACAATGTTAAGGTAAAACAACTACTTTCAGAAACTTCTTATTGTGGTAACAAATAAAATCGAGGATATAAATGCCAACCGAACTAAGTAACAATCCTATATGAATAATTCTAAAAAATTTTAAGGTTTCACTCACAGTTGCTAAATTTTAAAATATCAGTGGTGAACTTCTAAGTCAAACTCTGCTATGGATTGAAGTAATGGAAAATACCCAAGAGCATAGGCTAATTTAATGGTTGTAACAATCCTTTGATGCAACGAAACCTGTTTCAAACACAATCAATATCTTCAATTGTTTTCGATTGTTATCAATATCTTCAATTGTCATACTTCTTTACTAAAGGAACCTAAATAACTAAAGGAATCTTAGTTTATCATTACTCTACTCCCTAGATTAGTTGGCCTTTGCTGTGGTGATAAAAAAATGTGAGCCATTAGAATCATTACTCTGTAGTTTTAGATATGACTTGTCCATACAATCAATAACGATTCTCCCTGCAGATATTCAAACATAAGTTTGACACTACGAATGAAGAAAACATCTACTTCTTTACTAAAAAACGTAAATAATTCAATTAAACGACGAATATCATTCCATTTTTAAAAGAAAAACTGAGTAATAGTAGTTAAACAAAATTTTCCAACCTACCGTAAATCCGTTATTCTAGTAAACAGTAAATGACTTTAAATTTCTTTCAAACCGCATTTGGAATAGTACAATTTTATAAAAATAATACATCAACTTCATTCTTCTATAACTCCAAATTGATCAGAAAAAAAATCCAAGTGTTAACTTATGATAAAGAAAGGGTGTAAAAGAAAATCTTTGTATGTTGGCATCTTTCTGCTAACTAAACCAAGACACTGCTAACTAAACCAAAATCCAGGCTTTCTCATGCATTGCAGCATTACATTACAGATAACTTTGAAACCACTTCCTCCCTTACAACAAAAACTACTACACAACTGAATTTATGAATTATTATGAGGGGGGGATTCAACTTACCACAGATGTGGGCATACAGGTTGCAGTGGAAAAGAGAAGATAAAGATATAAGATTCTAAGCACCCTCTGTAAAATTAGAGATTAGGACACGTCGGGGTTAAATGTTTTTTCGATCATCATCGTCTTATAAATTCAACTTACGGATGGATAAGCGATTTTTTTTTCTTTACGATCAACTCACACATCTTTCGATTTTACTAACAAAAATTAAAAAAACCGTTAAGTCAAAGGTTGACTTAACGAAATGTGACGTGGCAGCTGACTTGTCTTTAAAAAAAAGTATATGTGGCAGTTAGTATGCGACGTGGCAGTGATAATGTGGATTTGGAGGAAATTTTTTATGAAAAAATGGAAAAAAATATTTTAAAGTATAATATAAATTATAAAAATTAGACAAAAAAAATAAGAAAATAAACAAATTAAAATAATTATTTTTAATAAAAATTTTAAAAAGCCGATTTTTTATTAAAACAAATTAAAACGCATTTTTTTAATAAAAATAATTATTTTTAATAAAAATAAAAAAATGCAGTTTTTTTAATAAAAATAAAAAAAATGTAGTTTTTTTAAATAAAAATAATTAAAAGTCAGTTTTTTTTAATAAAAAAATGCAATTTTTTAATAAATTTTTCCTTTTTTTTATTGAAAAAATAAAACGCTGAATTTTTAATAAAAATAATTGTTAAGAATGCAACTTTTTAAAATAAAAAATTGCAATTTTTTTTTTTTTTATTGAAAAAATACTGAATTTTTAATAAAAATAATTGTTAAAAATGCAATTTTATTTATAATAAAAAAATTAATAGATTAATTTTTTTATAAAAATATATATAATTTTTTTTTAAGTCAAGTTTGACTTAAAATGCATTTTTGAATAATTAAAAAACTATTTAAACTATAAACAGATTTAAAATGCAATTTTTTAATCTCTAAAACAGTTTTTTTTTTTCAATTAAAAAAAAGGCAATTTTTTTTATAAAAAAATTAACAGATTAAAAAATTAACTGTTAAATTAATTAATTAATAGTTCAATTAACTGTTAAATTAAAAAATTAAAATTAACAGTTTTAAAAAATTAACTGTTAAATTTTTAACAGTTAATAAAAAAGAAAAAAATTATTAAAAAATCTACGTTTTAAATTTTTTTAATAAAATGAAAAAACAATTATTTTTATTAAAAAATGCGTTTTAATTTTTTTAATAAAAAAAAACTGCTTTTAAAATTTTTATTAAAAAAATAATTATTTTATTTATTTATTTATTTTCTTGTTTTTTTGGCTAATTTTTATAATTTATAGCAAAACATTATAAAGGTGAACAGTAAGTGGAATATTATTTACCCTTGCTTCGTCGTAAAGGTGAATCGCTTCTGCAAGATTATTATCTTTAGAGCATAATCTCAGTCGGTGGTGAAGCAATCCTTGTGGGGATTCCCAGTGAGATTTTTTCTTGGAATTTTTGCAAAGCGAAGGGTTTGCAGAAGAAGGTTTACGGGTCAGAGTTGAGGCTGCACAGAAATGGGCGAAAGAGCAGGTCGCTTTGTCACCAATTGGGACTTCTTCACAGCCGCGTAATTATTGTCCGGTGCGGACAAAAGCGGAGCTCTGATTGTAGTGGAGAGGTATTGAAAGGTTTGGAGAGAGAGAGAGGAGAGTTGGGCAGTTTAGAGAGAGAAAGTGAGATTTTGAAACCATTGGGGTTTGGATTTGAGAAAAATGATTGGGTTGATTGAGAAGATGGAAGTGGGGAAGGGGAAGGGGAAGGGGAAGGGGAAGGGAAAGGGAAAGAAACTGAAAGTGGAAAAAGAAGAGGAATAGGAAGAGGAGCCACCGTCGGTTTTGGAAATCAAATCGGTAGACAGATTAATTACTTGAGCAAGATTAATTAATTGATTTTGAAATTGATTTGAAATTGATTGAGTTGGAGAGTTTGTGCTGTATTTATATATAAGGATTGATTAGTAGACATGGCTTATTCAATTGTAGTCAGAAGTCTGCTTTCATTTTTGCTTGTCTTCTCAATACTGTCCATGAGTGTGCAAGGCAACACCAAATACTTCTTTGGTGTTGGAAGGTCCATGATAACTGTTCCTAGCGGACCAAATCCTATACATCATCATCGTGATTCGCCACCAACGAATTCCTTAAATGGTGGAAGGTCCATGATAAATGTCCCTAGCAGACCAGATCCTATATATCATCGCAATTCGCCACCAATGAATTTTTTAAATGGTGGAAGGTCTATGATAAATGTCCCTAGCGGGCCAGATCCTATACATCATCGTAATTCGCCACCAATCAATCTCAACGACTTTTTTTAATATATACTATACTTACTTTATTTATATATATAATATGCTTGTCCTATAATGTATTGTTTTGGTCGTTACGACTTACTAGAACTTTTTGTTGTATTGGCTGCATCCAATAAACAAATATATGATTTAGCTAAGAATTTCTCATACTATTTTGATGAATGTGGTGTTTAGTTTTGTGGTCTTTACTTTTCTTTTCTTTATTTGTTTGTTGAAACTGCTATTTGAGGTCTCGATAGCTCTTAACGTTGATATGTAATTCGAATTATCAAAATCGGTAAATAATTCCTAAAATCGACATAGATAACTTATCAAAATTCAATTTAAAAAAGTAGTAATTATGAGCTTCTCTTAACATTAATCGATTCAATTATTAAGTCGTTCGACTTGGATTTATTTTGAGCCAACAAATTTAATGATACTGACTCATAATATTCTAGTTAAATTACATTAAATCTTCTGGTAATCCTTACCAAATAAATGCTTAAAAGTACTTTACATTCAATTGTTTTTATTCACAAATTCATTAGCAAATATGATTAAATTACTTTCAGCTGCTTATAGAGCTAGAACTTTTCACTCCTAATCATCTTTACTCGCCATATATAATTAGATTACACTAAACTTTCTCATAATTAATTATTGTGAGAGAGATTCATGTGAAAATATCATTTTAACATGTGGAAATATCAGTTTCCTAATAATATTTGAGAAAGAAAACATACACTACATAGTTCAATTAATTACTCTACTAATTTAATAATGATATTTTCACAATCTTAATTCAATACATCTAACAATCGAATATCTTGTTAAAATTTTAATAATAAAGTTTTCCTACATAAATTTGTCAAGATATATTATCTTAATTAATTTTTTAATAAAAATCTATTAATAAATTTGGTAGAACGAAAAATAAAATAAAATCTTGTAGGTGTACCTTCTCCTATTAGAGATATTAGTTCTTACTTGCACACACAATGTGTGCAAGTAAAAAATTGATAGTTAATTAGTGAAGAGATAATTTAGGAATGAGAAAGAAAATAGGAGATAACAAAATTGTAATATTATTTTTTAAAACCATGTACATGTGTTACATAGCTTCAAGAACGGTAGCTTTTTTCTCCCTCTCCCTTTATAAAATAGTTAAAAACAAAAAACACTTTCTCCTTTCCTAACAGGTTTTGAATGCCTTGCAAATTTGGATAGTATTTAATTATTACAAATTTAAATAATACTTATACTAATTTGGATAGGAAATAAAAAATTTGTGAAACCTTTTAATTATATACTCCCTCCGTCTCAGGATAAGTCCTGGTTGACTTTTCACGCATATTAAGAAGATGAATGAAATGACAAAATTGTCTATAATAATGTCATTAAATATGGAGAGAGAATTAGAATAAGAAAAGTATGAGATATTTAATGCTATGGGTATAATAGGAAAATATGTGTAAAAGTTTGGTTATTAAAGGAAAATGGACATTTAGCATGGGACTACTCATAATAGTAATAAGGACTTTTATCATGGGACCGAGGGAGTAGTTGATAGATTCGATCAGTCTTACATATTTGAACCTTTTAATTTGTTAAACCTTTTAATTATATAGTTGATTGATTCAGTCAGTCTTACTAATTTGGAAATATCAATTTTCAAAAAAAAATCTTAATCATCGTTGGATTTGGTTATCTTGTTAGGAAACAAAGACATTCAATAGGATTCTAAATATAAACTCAGATAGATTAGGTTTTACGAAGACAATGAATAGTGTCAGTTGAACCATAAAAATTTCATGTTGTAGCATTTTCAACCAAATAACATCACTTTTCTACCATTGCACTTCTTCATTTTTCTACTTATAGATACTGGCAGTTATATTATTCTGAATCTGTTGGCTACTTGTGTCATATTTATAGTATTGGAATCATATAAAAATTCTCAACTTCGTGTGTCCTTCACAGAAAAACATATTCATACAAGCAGGGAAGAGTAACATTGCAGGTTGAGGAGTCGTAGCCAAAAGCTTATGGGACGATAATATTCCCTTTGAGTGCCGAGAGATGAAGCAATTCTCTGGCTCAACACAGGATTAAGTTGGGAAATAGCACTTGAGCCACTACATGTTGACATTGATGTGAAAAAAACTGGTGGAATTGGGCCAAGAATGACATTTGTAAATACAATTTTGGAGAGGAATTTGGGGCTAGAGTTAGTCGGGTTGGAGCCTTGTGTTGTGAGAGGAACTAGTATTAGCGAATGGTCTCGTGGGAGTGTGTTTTATGATGAGTAAGTTAATAGGGCTCTGGTGGGAGATTTTGTGGTTTCAAGGAGAGAGAGATACGATTAGTTTACAGGATACGTAGTTGTACAAGAATAAAATGGAGAGACTCTTTCTTAAGATTTGGAGTCTCTTATGCTTCGTTTAATTTAGGTACATATATATTTATTTATTTTTTAGTTAAAATTTGATTGAGTGACAACAGCGGCAGACCCAAAACTTTTAACAAGTGGGGTCATAATAGTCGTGAAAGTTAAATTAAAATAAATATAAAATATTTCAAACTTAAAGTTAATATCGTCATAACTTTAAGTATTGTTAAATCGACTAAACAATTAATAATAAATAAGGTTCAACATCCTTAAAAAACTGAATAAAGAAAATTTAGCCTGACTGCCTCAATAAAACTCTAAATCTGTAAAAGTATGTATATATGTATATGTAATGATGTGTTCATAATCTTAATACAAGTGAAGGTATTTATAGGTAAATTCTCTAAAATCCTAAAAGAATTTGTTTTCTACTATAATTTGGAAAATCTAAGCAGATAGATGCAGTTTCCTTATCAACTTCAAACTTAGTTTCCTTAGCAGAATCTACTTTCAGAACTAGCTGCAACTTCCATATCAAATCATAACTTTAATTATGATTCCTATTACGAATTGAAGTTCTATGCTCCAGAACCTCAGATCCAACCCAAATCCATATCCATAAGTCGATCCACGAACGTACAGTGTAATCTCTGAACAACAAATCTAGAGTCTTAGATCGTAGGGTGACAAATCTTAGAATGCAACAGTTAGTTGTAGAGTGAATTTCTTTTCGTCAGAAGCCTGCCTAATTCCACGAATTTGAGTATGAAAATTACCTCAACAGGGAAGCCTTGTTTAACATGGTATGGAGCACAAAATTTCCTTTTCGAAAACATATTATAATAGGCAATCGGACACCTGATGTAAAAATTATGTTCGTTTCTTCGAACCAACTCTTTTACCCAATTTTAGTAGATTAATTTTACTTTGATCGTAGACTGCTATGCTAGATGAGAGTGATTTCACAATTGTCAAGTAACTCCATGTCAGTTCCAATCACTACGACCGTAGAGTACTTCTGCAAAATAGCTGAAAACTAAGCTTTTTACTTCAAATCTACTAGTTCATCTCCAAAGCTTCCTGAAATCACTAAATACTTCGAATCAAATTAGGGCTGAAAACCGAACTGTTCGCGAACCGATTCAGTTCGATTTGAGTTCGGTTCGATTCGAGTTCGACTTGCTCGCCTAGTCCAGTCGAGTTTGCACATAGTGTTCCGTTCGATTGCTCGATCGAACATGTTTGTGAACCATATGGTTCAGTTTGTCTTTGTTCGCGAATAGTTCGAGTTCGGTTCAGTTTGGTAAGTTCAAGTTCGGTTCGATAAGTTCAAGATCGGTTCGAGTAGTTCGATTTCTTAATTACTTGTTTAAATTATTTCTAAAATTCTAAAAATAAATAATTGAGTACGTATTTCATATTAAATTTTAAAATTTGTCTTATTAAGAATTGTTAAATTTGTAGTTATTTTTTTATTACCTAAACATCTTTTTCTTTTTTAGTAATTTATTATATATAATTAAATTTGTTTATTAAATAATAATGTGTACTTCTTCATCTCTAAAGTCTAATTTAATTAAAATAATTTTAATATTTTCATAAAATTTTGAACATCGAGTATTGGAATATTATAATTTACATCCCTAATAATTTAATAAATTACAACACATGTCATAAAGCACATTAATAAAGTCATTAATCATCATGCAATAACAATTTGACATTAATTAAATAATGATGCAATACAGTTCCTTACATTTACATGAGCTATTAAAATTGTCAAATCGAGATAGAGAAATCAAGTCTTTAATGTTCGTATCGAGACTTCAAATCATTAATATATATTGAATAATTTTGAAACTTTAAAAAACTATACATAAATTTGAAGATTGAAAATAAAAACTAGATATTGTAATTCTGTATATGTGCACACCTAGAGGAGGGGGGGTGAATAGGTGTGTAAGCTAAAAGTGATAAATGCTGAAAACTTTTTGAAATTTTGTGCTACAGATTTAATTCAGACAGCTACACCTGTCTGCTTTAGTGTCTGTTCTTCGTTTATGATTATCAGACAGCTAGACCTGTCTGCTTTAGTGTCTGGATTAGCGTGATGAATGAAAATATGCAGAACGTGAATGGCAGTTAAAGAAATAAACAGAAGTAAAAATCACACCAAGATTTTTTACGTGGTTCAGCCCCTATCCTCTACCTAGTGGCGTAATCCACGTCCAATCCCAACTAGGATTGGAGACTATTTTTATTACTATTTAAACCTCAATACAAAAATTACTCCATGTTACAAAGAAGCCTCAAATCTGATGTTGGACACCTATGTCCCCTTTTTGCACCACTGCACCTCTTCTCACCTCTGAGACCCTTAAGCCTTCTATGAACAAACTAACTAAACTCGAAAACCTCAAGCCAAAGCTATGCTTGAATACTTTGATTTACAATGAATAATATTTCCAGCACACAAGGATAAAACGATAAGAATAAATGACTGGAATAAAAATAGTTGATAATCTTTGATGTAATCTCTCAACTTGATTGCCCGTTCTCCGTTGTGTATTGTTCAGCCGAAGAGAAGGAGTATATATAACAATACATGCACCGACTATAACATAAGCTAGCTAAGATTTCTTAGTCCCGTTAGCAGCCACCCATAATTTCAGCAGCTTTGAATCACAAGAAAGATATTAAGCAGATATGTGCCAGCTATTTGATTTTGAAGTGCTGAAATAAAGGAGAGAAACTCTACCTACTACCAACTGTGTTAAATCGGAACAAAAGAAGATAAATAAAGATAATACTCAAAAGCTTCAGTAGGACTCCTTTTCAAAATATACTAATAACTAATGTGGGCTCAACTAAGCAAGATAACATCCTTAATTAAATTATCACCCACGAGATACACTGATGAAACAGAGGAGCCAATTTTGGCTAGCTGGATTTAAGGACCATAATATCTGTTACTACTTATAAATACCAACATACCTTAATAAACTCCAATTCAATTCTTCCTTAATAAGCTCCAAATCAAATCTTCCTTAAGAACACTTCAATTCAAATGTGAACTGATTTTAAATCATATCAACGTAAGGAAGTCAGCAGCAAATGTCCATGAAATAACCATAACTCATGCATATCAATTATAATATTATAACCCATAATCCATTCCTATTTAATAATATAATAACACACCATGAACCATGCACACTTAAATTAGTCATCAATCAAAACATCATATAATCAAAAACTAACATTCTCCCCCTTTTTGATGATGACAATTTATGCACTACATTAACCAACATATGCTCCCCCTAACTTTAAGCTCCCCCTAAATTTATACATATAAGATTTCCGTAACAGATAGGGAAACAAATAACAAATAAAGGAGACATATATATAATATCTAAATAAATAAGCCCGTGTAACACATAGATATCATATCCCAAATTAAAAATAGTTAGAAACCAATAACATCATCAGTAGCATAAATGGTAGTCTAATATATCCCAAAAAAAACATCAGTATCCTCTCCTTATCCCCTTATCCCTTAAACTTCTCCCCCTTTGGCATTATCAAAAAGATGGGAGTCAGGCAGCTTCATCAGTAGCAGTCTCATATAGAACATCATCAAGTTTCTTGTCAAATTCTTAGATTTTAACCACATAGTGGTTGTGATGAGAGACTAACACTTCCATTCGTCTGGAGACATAATCAACCTTGTTGTTCAACTCTTGAATTTGTGTGGAGACTGTTTGAAGGGCAGAGTCAAACCGAGTGCCCATATCATGGATAAGTTAAAAAAGAGTAGAAATTTGAATATTTGAAGGAGGAAGATCAGAAGAATCTGGTACAGTAGAATTAGGAATAGGAGAAGAGTTTGGAGATGGTGGAGATGAAGTAGGAACCTTCTCAACATCCCAACATAATATCCCAGCAGAATTCACAGTCAATTTAGATTGAGACAGGATATATTTATCAATCACATCAGAACTTTGGACGACATCTTCATTTACAAAAGAGATTCCAAAGTGTGCAAGAATTTTGGTAATAAAACTCCTATAAGGAAAACACTTTGTTTTATTTGTCAAACAACTCTCCATGTGCTTAATCATAAGCAAGGCAAAATTAAATTTTGTTCCAGAGATGATTAAAGCAGAAAGAATTAAGTCTTGATATGTCATATTGGACCGACCCCCATTTTGAGGAACTAAATTAGCACGAATGAGTTTATGAATAACATTAGTCAAAGGGGTAGTTTCAATAACTGTTAGGAGTCCAATAAATTTAGCAGAGGAACACTCTTTCACAATTCATAACTGTTCAAGGACAGTTAAATTTTCAAATGCTAAGGGACCCTTGAGTGTGAAAGGACAGAATCCAGAACATGAAATATTGAGAATAGAGCCCAATACAGTAGAATCAAAGACCAATGTTTTGTTTTTCACAAAAGTTTTTATGACATCATCGTTAACAGACATATTCCCAAAAAATTATTTAATTAACGTTGGATATGCAGATTTGGGGGGACTCAACATAACAAAGATGTGAACTTTTGCAAATAAGGATGTTACCCCAATTTGTTGAAATAGGGCTTGATCAACTGATTTCCCAAAAATAATCGTTTTATTGAGCATAAGATTCTGAAAACGCATAGCATAACTGGAAGAAGTAAAAATTAGAGGAGTACCATGTGTTGGAGGAGAGGAAGAAATCAGATGGTACGAGGATGAGGAATCGGGAATGAGGATGGGTTCGGTGGACTTCCCCTTCAAACGATTCTTCATAGACTGTTTCGACAGACCCAAAGCCGTTGATCGTCGTGTGATAATCCGATTCGAGCGCCGTCGTGAGAAGTGAGGTGGAATATCTTTTTTGCTCGGAAGAGCTTCTCTGCCGGTGTTGACCACATGACCGCCCCATGTTTTAGCCATTGAAGAACTCTTGAAACCCTAGGTTTGGAAAGGAAGGAGAGACAACGAGTATAGAGAATAACAGTAGGATAGAGCGTGAAATGGGATAAAACCCTTTCTCAGGTGAAAATTAAAAACAGAGTGCAAGATTTGGAAGATGAAAAGATATAAGAGTGAATGAATTACATAGAGTTGTATTCCCGCTCAATCACTAAATGACATTAAAACCCACTAATGTTATTAAAACCCACTAATACCCTTTTTGTTAATATAATATAAAACATGGAATAGTCACAAATATATTCACATATGGCATTTAAACATATAATGAACCTTAAAAAAAATATACCACATAATGCAAAATAAATTTATATATACATAATATAATTTTTAAAATTTTTTTTTATAATAAAATTAATTTCTATAAACATAAGACTAATTAAGCACAAACAGACATTCCAAGTTCTCTTCTCAAGATACAAAAACGTTCCTCACTTAAAGGTTTTGTAAAAATGTCAGCCAATTGATGTTCAGTAGGGATAAATACTAACTTAATTAATCTTTTAGCAATATTATCTCTTAAAAAATGATGTCTCACTTCAATATGCTTAGTACGAGAATGAAGAACAGGATTTTTAGAAATATCAATAGCACTAGTATTGTCACACATAATAGGCACATTTTCACAAATAACATTAAAATCATGTAACGTTTGTATCATCCATAGAATTTGTGAACAACAACTACCTGCCGCCAAATATTCACCTTCTGTAGTAGACAAGGCTACATATGTTTGTTTCTTGCTATGCCAAGCTACAAGTGTGAGACCCCAGATTTTATGAATAAAGATTTAATTTTCTCGAAATATTTTTTTTTTAATATTATGGTGTGGATTTGATATAATGTTATAGTTGTGGGTAGTATTTATAAAATTTGAAAAGTATGCAAGTTGTTGTATAATATTCGATTGGTCGGGGAATATCCGTACGACGGTACAATCATTGGTGGAACCCGCAACAGAATTATTGTCGGATTGAGAAAATGACAAAAATATTTTATGAAAATAACGGGAAGTTTTACCGATTATCTTTGTTGAACTACTCAGTAGTAAAAGTAAAAATAATGTCTGGGTGGTTGCATAGTAGCACACGATATTGATTATTAATGCTTACGTGATAAGTCACTCCGGTTTTGTTTTATTGGTATTATTAATGTAATAAAATAGTAAAATATTTTTATATAAAAATGTAATACTTTTATAAAGTTATTCTATAAATAGAATATATTATATTCTATTATGCATAGTGTTGCATAGTGTATGCATATTGTTTTGCATAGTAAAATCTTTTTATATAAAAAATGAATACTTTTATAAAGTTATACATTTTATTAGACTATAATTAGAATATATTATATTTTATTATGCATAGTAGTGTTTGCATAGTGCTCGCATTGTGTTTGCATAGAAAAATCTTTTATAAAGTTATTCGTTTTATTAGATTATAAATAGAATATATTATATTTTATTTAAAAGATTTTGCTTTAAATATGGACCGTTAGATTAAAGTAAATCAATCCGGACCGTTTATGAGTTAGTTACTTACGCAAATCCATTCTTCTATAAATAGAAGCTCATTCATTCATTATTTCACGAAATCATGAAACTCTAGAGAGAGAAACTATAGAGAGAAAGAAGAAAAGTGTTCTACTACTTCACTACTTCTATATCCAAGATTTTTTCTTTCTAAGGTAGGGATATTATTTTTGTACTCGTAAGGGGTATTCTTTCTTTCTTATTCATGAAGAGAACTTCATTATTCCATTCTTATTATTCATTGAATAACTGCTTATATCTAAGTACCGCATACATGGTGAAATTCTTCTAATATTCCGTTCTTTATTATTCTCGTCGAATATCACATGCGTGCGTTCTGCTTGGGACGGGTTCCATTATTTATTATTCGTTGAGAATAACTCGTCTGCATGTGATCTATCGCACGCATGGTGAAATCTTACATTATTCCATTCTTTATTATTCTGTTGGAATAACCTGTCTATGTGGATTACCACATGCATGGTGAATGATCCTTTGTATTCATTCCTTATTAAATTGTGGAAATGATTTGTTAACGTGGAATTACCGCATAGCGGGTGAAGATCCATTTGCAGTTTCATATATTCTATTATACTCAGTTGGTTAAAGTTTTAACTTCTATACTCCATGAAATTAGTGGAATATCATTGATATTTGCGATTCATCTAGTATCTTTTCATGAAAATATTCTTCTGAGCATTCTTGAATTTTACTCTACAAAGCAGTATCATGTTGACAATTTGAACGTTATCAGTTCCTGGATAAATTAATTATTGAACTTGTTTTATTGAATTCTTATATCATTGTCATCATCCTCATGTTTATATTATGTTGAAAGTCATCTGTGGCCTGTAGTGCATAAATGGACTTGGTATGATTATGAACAGGGATTATTCGGTATAATCATAATCGTAATGTTACAAATGATGTGGAAAAAGTCCTCATTGGCCCGTAGTGCACTGATGGACAGTTTTTGGTATGATTATGGCTTGAATTCTCTTTGGCCGTAGTGCAAAGATGAATTGTTTTATGGCATGATCAGGACTGTTGATGAAAATATGATTATCTTAAGTCAAGTGCATGGATAATTCGTGGTCGTGATACTAAAGAATATCCTTGGCCAGAAAAGCAGGGGTGATTCGATGATGGATTATTTATTAAGTCGAGTCCAAAGCGATAAAAGTGATGAAAACCTTTTAAATCATAGAAGATAGTAGATTTTATTCCCTACTTGACTCTTCTAATGGATTGCTTGTTTCACCGCAGATTAAACTTGATAGTTATTATATTTTATAAGTTTAACACTGTTGAAGGCTAACGATAAATTATTCTGCATTATCTTAGTCATAATATTTCTTACTGGGCTAGTTAAGCTCACCCTTTCTTTCACTGTTCTTTTCATGAAATGAGAATATAGCTGGAACGAGTCGGGGATTGGAGTGATGGTCCTAGATGGTACATTAGTAGTCCTCACTATTCTGTGAAATAGTGTGATAATAATTGTAATGAGGACTCCTTTTGAGTTTGTATACTCTCTAGTAGACAATATTTGTATTCAAACTCACAGTTTATATTTTGTCGTATTGTACACGACAATTGTATTATTAAGTTGTATTTGAATTCTGTACCATATATCTGGCAACTCAAGATGGGTGATGTATACCTAATTTTGGGGGCGTCACAACAAGGCTTTGACCTAAAAATTCACAAGCACCACTTGTGCATTTTCTATCAACTTGGCACCCTGCATAATCTGCATCTGAGTATCCAATTAGTTCAAAACTTGGAGATATAGGATAATATAAGCCTAAATTAATTGTGCCAGCTAAATATTTAAATATTCTTTTTACCGCTGTAAGATGAGATTCTTTCGGTTGAGCTTGAAATCTAGCACAAAGGCATACACTATAAATAATATATGGTCTTGATGTAGTTAAATAAAGTAAACAACCAATCATACCTCGATACATTGTTACTTCAACATCTTTACCTGTAGCATCCGTCGTAAGCTTGATGGTAGTACTCATTGGTGTTGACTTTGGTTTGGTATTTTCGAATCCAAATCTCTTCAATAGCTCTTTCACATACTTTGATTGGTGAATATGAATCCCTTCATTGGATTGTTTGATTTGAAGCCCCAAGAAATAATTTAATTCGCCCATAAGGCTCATATCAAACTCATTATGCATACATTGGGAAAACCACCCACACAAAGAGTTAGTAGTAGCTCCAAAATTTATATCATCCACATAAATTTGAACAATTAATAAGTCCTTATTTTTTGTTTTAATAAAAAAAAAGTAGAATCAATTTTTCCACGATTAAAACCATTGTCCAATAAATACTTGCTTAATCTTTCATACCAGGCTCTTGGAGCCTGCTTTAATCCATACAAAGCCTTTTTCAATTTAAACACGTAATGTGGATATTTTTCATGTTCAAATCCCGGTGGTTGCTTGACATACACTTCCTCATTTAAGTAGCCATTTAAAAATGCACTTTTCACATCCATTTGATATAATTTAAATTGTCTAAAACATGCATAGGCTAAAAAATTCGTATGGCTTCCAACCTTGCAACAGGGGCAAAGGTTTCTTTATAATCTATACCTTCTTGTTGATTATAGCCTTGAGCTACTAATTTAGCCTTATTTCTAGTAATTATGCCATTTTCATCAAGTTTATTTTTGAAAATCCATTTTGTACCAATTATAGAAGCATCTTTAGGAGGTTTAACAAGATCCAAACCTGACACCTTTCGAATTGGTTTAATTCTTCCTGCATGGCAATAGACCAACTTTCATCTTGAATTGCTTCCTTGGCATTCTTTGGTTCTATTTGTGAAAGAAATGCATAGAATGCACAATAGTTCCTTGCTTTCCTTCTTGTGTTCATCCAAGTGTTAGGATCACCTATGATCAGATTTGGGGGATGATTTCTCACTGTTCTAGATGGTCTAGGAAGCCTTACTGTAGTCATTTGTTCTTCAGGTTCAGGTTCTGAAATGTCATGCTCTACATCAAACTGATCATCAAATTTTTTTCTAATGCAGACGGTTTGTGCTGTCTGACTTTAGGCATCTGCATGTCTGAGTTTTCAACTAAGGCAGATGACTAAGGTTGTCTAATTTCATTTGCTTGCTTTGCACGTTCATTTGATTTTCCTTCTGATGTAGACGGCTCAGACTGTCCGGATTGAGCTGTCTGTTTTCCACTAATCACAATGTCTTTTCCTGCAGAAACTTCATTTTCTTCTTTTGATAGGTCGGTTAAATTTATCAAAACAACAGTAGCCTGATTCTTCAACTTTAAATTTATCAAGATTATAAACCCTGTAAGCTTTACTATGCATTGAATAACCAAGAAAAATAGCTTCGGTTGATTTTGCATCAAATTTTCCAAGATTACTATTAGTATTTAGAATGAAACATTTAGCACCAAACACTTTAAAATAATTAATATTTGGAATCCTGTTGTTTAGCAACTCATATGGTGTTTTCATTAGGATGGGTCTAATTAGTACTCTATTTAAAATGTAACATGCAAGATTACATGACCTCTCCGCTTTAAAAAACTTTTAGGCAGTTTACTTTCATGTAGTAAAGTTCTTGCAGTTTCTTGAAGAGTACGATTTTTATGTTCCACCACACCATTTTGTTGAGGCGTTCTTGGTGCAGAAAACTCATGTGTAACACCTTTCTCATTGCAATATGGTATAAAATCTTTACCAAATTCTCCACCGTGGTCACTCCGTATACCAATTAGCTTGAGGTTGTGTTTTGTTTCAACATTCTTTATAAGCTTTTCAAATTCTACAAAAGTTTGATCTTTAGTTTTCAAAAATAAAACCCATTTAAATCTTGAAAAATCATCAACAATAGCAAAGGCATAATGATTATTTCCTAGGCAAGCATATCTCTCGGGTCAAATAAATCAAGATGCAATAATTGAAGAGGTAAAGAAGTTGATACCTGATTTTTGCTTGTAAAGGAATTTCTTGCTTATTTTCCTAGCGATACGCATCACAAATAATTGCTCTTTTCATATTTTAGCTTTGGTAAACCTTTAACAAGGTTCTTTGTAACTAACTTGTTAATCAATTTCATATGCACATGCCCTGACCTTCTATTCTATAGAATAGTTTGATCTTGAACAGCAGCTAAACAAATATCCTTATTTTGATTTTCAAAATTTATAGTATATATATTACCTTCTCTGTTAGCTACTAAAGGAACATTATGAGAGGCATGAATAATAGCACATTTATCTTTTTCAAAAATAACTTTATGACCACTATCCATTAGTTGACTTACACTAATTAAATTATATTTTAACCCTTCAACATGATGGACATTATCAATGTAAACCTTACCATTACCAATTTTACCTTTACCGATGATTTGGCATGTGGTGTCATCTAGAAAAGTACTAGTGCCTCCTTTTTTTGCAACAAGTGAGGTAAATGTAGTTCTATCACCCGTCATGTGTCTAGAACATCCACTGTCAAGTACCCATTTATGTGATGGTACTCTAGCTTTTAAGCATGCCTACAAAACAAAGAAGTAACTCGTCGCGTTTTGGTACCCAAATCTGTTTGGGTCCGAAGATTGTTAAGTAGTAATTAAATCTCTTTTCTTTACCCAAACTTGTTTTATTTTAATTTTACTATAGTTTGTATCAAAATTTCCTTTTAAACCACATTTTCTGCAAGTAACATAAGGTGAAATATAAAGAGGCTTGTTCCTTGGTTTATTATTTATTACTCTAATTTTATTAGTCGTGCTTTTTATGTTTCTAACAGGATTATATCCAATTCCTTGTTTATCTAAGCTTGACCTTTGAGCACCCAACATTATATTTAAATTCTCTTCTCCTTGAACAAATTTAGCAAGATCCTTTTTCAGAGATATTATTTCTTCTTCATTGTTATTTTGCATGTTTATTATTTTTTCATCATTAAAAGCATCTATACAAGTATCTCTCATTTTCAAGCTTTCTTTAAGATCATCATTTTCCTTTTTAAGGTTATTATTTTCTTCATTTAATTTGTTTGCACGATTATATAAAATTTTATTATAATTATCTAAATATCCAATTTTAGCATTTAACTGAGATACTTCACATGATGAGCAATCTTTAACTATTTCTTATTTTTCCTCAATTAAAGTTTCTACTTCCTTCATTAAGTCATTTATCCAACTTTTCAAGTGAGCATTTTTCTCTTTCATACGAAGGTTTTTATTTTTTAAAACAAGATAATCAGAAATGGTAATTTCTCCAAGGTTAGGACTTACCTCAGATGTTTCTTCATTGTGTATTCCGGTGAAGCATAGTTGAGCATTTTCTTCTTCTTGATCTTCATGATCAGATTCATCATCACTCCATGTCATTAGAGCCTTCCCTTTTGAACCATATGTTTTGTTCTTTCTTTTTAGTTGGAAGCAATCTCTTTGAAGTGACTGGACCTTCCACATTCGAAACAGGTTTCCTCTTGTGGCTTTTGCTTGAAATCTTTCTTGTTGTTGAAAGCTTTTGTTGGTAATTTTGATCTATTCTTCTTTCGGATCAACTCCCTCAATTTTCTGGTCATTAAAGCTATTTCTTCATCAGAGTCTTCATCATTGCCTTCTATGTAGCTTTCAGCTTGTAGAGCCAAGGTCTTCTTCTTAGGTGCCTCATCTTTTTCATCATACAATTTTAGTTGGTTTTCAAACTCTTCAAGTTCTCCAAATAAGGTAAGAGTTTTCATTGTGCTGATTATGACTGAGTCTTGAAGTGTAGTGACCTTTGGTGCAAATAGCTTTGGCATGACTCTAAGAAGCTTTCGGTTGATTTCCTTTTGATCAATCTTTCGTCCGAGCATGCTTAGAGAATTCATTAGAGTGAGGAATCTTGCTTGGGCATCTCTAATTGATTCATTTTTCTCCAATTTGAATAGTTCATATTCGTGCATTAGCATGCTCAGCTTGACCTCCTTCACTTTAGTAGTACCTTCGTGGCTCATGATTACTGTGTCCCAAATTTCCTTAGCCGTAGTGCAAGAGGAGACCTTATCAATCTCTGACTGAACCATGCCACTCAAAAGTGTATTCAAGGCCTTGGAATCATAGGATACCATATACGATTCATTTGAGTCCATTTCCATGAGATTCTTTGGTTTGCCATCATCATGTCGCGGAATGACTGGTCCATTTGCGACTACCCACCATTCCAATGGGTCACGGTTCAGATAGATCTTCATTCTAAACTTTCAAAAGTTGAAGTTTTCACTTCCGAGCAACAGCGGTGGCCTACTTGTTGACTGACCTTCTTGAAAGTTTAGGTGTGCCATAGGATCTTCCCCTACGACCTGCAACGATCAATATTAGTAGAGCCTTGCTCTGATACCAAATGTAATTTTGTATATGTGCACACCTAGAGGGGGGGTGAATAGGTGTTTAAGCTAAAAGTGATAAACGCTGAAAACTTTTTGAAATTTTGTGTTACAGATTTAATTGCATACTACACACATCATCGCTTTTAGTGTCTATTCTTCATTTATGATTATCGCATACTAGACACATGCCTCGCTTTAGTGTCTGGATTAGCGTGATGAATGAAAATATGCAGAACGTGAATGGCGGTTAAAGAAATAAACAGAAGTAAAAATCACACCAAGATTTTTTACGTGGTTCAAATTTCTATCCTCTACCTAGTGGTGTAATCCACGTCCAATCCCAACTAGGATTGGAGACCTTTTTATTACTATTTAAACCTCAATACAAAAATTACTCCCCTGTTACAAAGAAGCCTCAAATATGATGTTGGACACCTATGCCCCTTTTCAGACCTCAAAGAACTTGTGCACCACTGCACCTCTTCTCACCTCTGAGACCCTTGAGCCTTCTATGAACAGACTAACTAAACTCGAAAACCTCAAGTCAAAGCTATGCTTGAATACTTTGATTTACAATGAATAATATTTCCAGCACACAAGGATAAAACGATAAGAATAAATGACTGGAATAAAAACAGTTGATAAGCTTTGATGTAATCTCTCAACTTGATTGCTCGTTCTCCGATTCAGGTATTGTTCAAATAGAAGAAAAGGAGTATATATAACAATACATGCAACGGCTATATCATAAGCTAGCTAAGATTTCTCAGTCCCGTTAGCAGCCACCCATAATTTCAGCAGCTTTGAATCACAAGAAAGATATTAAGCAGATATGTGCCAGCTATTTGATTTTGAAGAGCTGAAATAAAGGATAGAAACTCTACCTACAATCAACTGTGTTAAACCAGAACAAAAGGAGATAAATAAAGATAATACTCAAAAGATTCAGTAGGACTCCTTTTCAAAATATACTACTAACTAATGTGGGCTCCACTAAGCAAGATAACATCCTTAATTAAATTATCACCCACGAGATACACTGATGAAACAGAGGAGCCAATTTGGGCTAGCTGGATTTAAGGACCATAATATCTGTTACTATTTATAAATACCAACATACCTTAATAAACTCCAATTCAATTCTTCCTTAATAAGCTCCAAATCAAATCTTCCTTAAGAACACTTCAATTCAAATGTGAACTGATTTTAAATCATATCAACGTAAGGAAGTCAACAGGAAATGTCCATGAAATAACCATAACTCATGCATATCAATTATAATATTATAACCCATAATCCATGCCTATTTAATAATATAATAACACACCATGAACAATGCACACTTAAATTAGTCATGAATCAAAACATCATATAATAAAAAACTAACAGATATTAAATTTAAAAATTGTAAAAGAATGAATATTAATTAAAAATGACAACAAAAGAAATACATTACTAATATTAAATTGTGAGTTTTTGATAATCATTTGTTTGATGACTCTACTTGAAGTGGTTTGATCTTGAAGAGTTGAAAGGTGTTTCGATATTAAAATTTGATTGTTGATATTTGTAATCAGGAATTTCTAAGTACTTGTAACTTTTTATAACTTTTAAGTTCTAACATTTAAGAAATTATTTTTGGTTTTGGTCTTTTTGGATGAATGATTATTACAATATTTGGTCTAATTTTTGATTGAATACTTAAACTCTTGGAGAAGACATTTTTGATATTTGTTTAACATATAAATTTGATAATAAATATTGTCATATACGGATACATGTGATAATATTGAATTAAGAATGGATCGACACTAATTTATTCTATCTTTATCGCTTAGAATTTTACGTTATTTGCAATTCAACTTAATCATTAATGGATTTTTCAACATTTAAATTTGATAATTGCATAAGATTTTCCTCACAAATACTAAATGGGACTAACATTAATGTACAATCTTGTGAGAATATAAAAATTTTCTTGTGAAAATAACATTCCTTAAATTTTAATTACTTACCATATATGCAACTTCTTGTAATTAGTTTTCAGTCAAAATTATTAGTCTTATCTGCATGTGTATACTGACAGTTATATTATTCTTAATCTGTTGGCTGCTTGTGTCATATTTATAGTATTGGAATCATATAAAAATTCTCAACTTCGTGTGTCCTTCACAGAAAAACATATTCATACAAGCAGGGCAGAGTAACATTGCAGGTTAAGGAGTCGTAGCCAAAAGCTTATGGGACGATAATATTCCCTTTGAGTGCCGAGAGATGAAGCAATTCTCTGGCTCAACACAAGATTAAGTTGGGAAATAGCACATGAGCCACTACATGTTGACATTGATGTGAAAAAAAACTGTTGGAATTGGGCCAAGAATGACATTTGTAAATACAATTTTGGAGAGGAATTTGGGGCTACGGTTAGTCGGGTTGGAGCCTTGTGTTGTGAGAGGAACTAGTATTAGCGAATGGTCTCGTGGGAGTGTGTTTTATGATGAGTAAGTTAATAGGGCTCTGGTGGCTGTTGGGTGTGGGTGTATTAGGGGGAGATTTTGTGGTTTCTAGGCGAGAGAGATACGATTAGTTTAGAGGATACGTAGTTGTACAAGAATAAAATGGAGAGACTCATTCTTAAGATTTGGAGTCTCTTATGCTTCCTTTATTTTAGGTACATATATACTTATTTATTTTTTAGTTAAAATTTGATTGAGTGACAGCAGTGGCAGACCCAAAACTTTTAACAAGTGGGGTCATAATAGTCGTGAAAGTTAAATTAAATTAAATATAAAATATTTAAAACTTAAAGTTAATATCGTCATAACTTTAAGTATTGTTAAATCGACTAAACAATTAATAATAAATAAGGTTCAACATCCCTAAAAAAATGAATAAAAAGAAAATTGCTTTATTGATCGCCTCAATAAAAAACTCTAAATCTTTAAAAGTATGTATATATGTATATGTAATGATGTGTTCATAATCTTAATACAAGTGAAGGTATTTATAGGTAAATTCTCTAAAATCCTAAAAGAATTTGTTTTCTACTATAATTTGGAAAATCTAAGCAGATAGATTCAGTTTCCTTATCAACTTCAAACTTAGTTTCCTTAGCAGAATCTACTTTTAGAACTAGCTGCAACTTCCATATCAAATCATAACTTTAATTATGATTCCTATTACGAATTGAAGTTCTCTGCTCCAGAACCTCAGATCCAACCCAAATCCATATCCATATCCATAAGTCGATCCACGAACGTACAGTGTAATCTCTGAACAACAAATCTAGAGTCTTAGATCAGAGGGTGACAAATCTTAGAATGCAACATTTAGTTGTAGAGTGAATTTTTTTTCGTCAGAAGCCTGCCTAATTCCACGAATTTGAGAATGAAAATGACCTCAACAGGGAAGCCCTGTTTAACATGGTATGGAGCACAAAATTTCCTTTTCGAAAACATATTATAATAGGCAATCGGACACCTGATGTAAAAATTATGTTCGTTTCTTCGAACCAACTCTTTTACCCAATTTTGGTAGATTAACTTTACTTTGATAGTAGACTGCTAAGCTAGATGAGAGTGATTTCACAATCGTCAAGTAACTCCATGTCAGGTCCAATCACTACGACCGTAGAGTACTTCTGCAGAATAGCTGAAAACTAAGCTTTTTTACGTCAAATCTACTAGTTCATTTCCAAAGCTTCCTGAAATCACTAAATACCTCGAATCAAATTAGGGCTACAAACAAACCAAACTGTTCGCGAACCGATTCAGTTCGATTTGAGTTCGGTTTGATTCGAGTTCGACTTGCTCGCCTAGTCCAGTCGAGTTCGCACATAGTGTTCCGTTCGATTGCTCGATTGAACATGTTTGTGAACCATGTGGTTCGGTTTGTCTTTGTTCGCGAACAGTTCGAGTTCGGTTTAGTTTGGTAAGTTCGAGTTCAGTTCGATAAGTTCAAGATCGGTTCGAGTAGTTCGATTTCTTAATTACTTGTTTAAATTATTTCTAAAATTCTAAAAACAAATAATTGAGTACGTATTTCATATTAAATTTTAAAATTTGTCTTATTAAGAATTGTTAAACTTGTAGTTATTTTTTATTACCTAAACATCTTTTTCTTTTTTTAATAATTTATTATATATAATTAAATTTTTTATTAAATAATTAATAAATAATAATGTGTACTTCTTCATCTCTAAATTCTAATTTAATTAAAATAATTTTAATATTTTCATAAAATTTTGAACATTGAGTATTCGAATATTATAATTTACATCCCTAATAATTTAATAAATTATAACACATGTCATAAAGCACATAAATAAAGTCATTAATCATCATGCAATAACAATTTGACATTAATTAAATAATGATGCAATACAGTTCCTTACATTTACATGAGCTATTGAAATTGTCAAATCGAGATAGAGAATAGAGAAATCAAGTCTTTAATGTTCAGAGACGAGACTTCAAATCATTAATATATATTGAATAATTTTGAAACTTTAAAAAACTATACACAAATTTGAAGATTGAAAATAAAAACTAGATATTAAATTTAAAAATTGTAAAAGAATGAATATTAATTAAAAATGACAACAAAAGAAATACATTACTAATATTAAATTGTGAATTTTTGATAATCATTTGTTTGTTGACTCTACTTGAAGTGGTTGGATCTTGAAGAGTTTAAAGGTGTTTCGATATTAAAATTTGATTTTTGATATTTGTAATCAGGAATTTCTAAGTACTTGTTAACTTTTTATAACTTTTAAGTTCTAACATCTAAGAAATTATTTTTGGTTTTGGTCTTTTTGGATGAATGATTATTACAATATTTGGTCTAATTTTTGATTGAATACTTAAACTCTTGGAGAAGACATTTTTGATATTTGTTTAACATATAAATTTGATAATAAATATTGTCATATACGGATACATGTGATAATATTGAATTAAGAATGGATCAACACTAATTTATTCTATCTTTATCGCTAGAATTTTACGTTATTTGCAATTCAACTTAATCATTAATGGATTTATCAACATTTAAATTTGATAATTGCATAAGATTTTCCTCACAAATACTAAATGGGACTAACATTAATGTACAATCTTGTGAGAATATAAAATTTTCTTGTGAAAATAACATTCCTTAAATTTTAATTACTTACCATATATGCAACTTCTTGTAATTAGTTTTCAATCATAATTATAGTCTTATCTGCATGTGTATAGTTTATCTAAAAGTCATATTCAACACTTAACACTTTTTTTTTGAATGTCCTAATCTAATACAGTAATTTAACCTATACTAGGGTATCATATGTCCTAATCTATTATAATAATTTATCATAACATAGAGTATCATTCGTGTTGCCGTCTTTTGGACCTGTCATTGTTGAACCTTCTACAACACTTGTTGTCAACAAGAATTAAACTCTCGACCTCTACATCAATAAAAATGAGCCACCAGTGGGCCAAGTGGTCATCAGTCTTCATCGCTTAACATGATGAGACACCTCATTCACTTGCTAAATCTACTCGAGAAATTAGAATAAAGTTCATACTAAGTTTATTATTTTCTATATAGTCACGATCCTTGAAATAGAGATAAAGCTCATAATCTCTTATATTTGTTTGAACTCAGCTAGAGATAAGTACATACCAACTTTTGTAATCCTACCAACTAATTCAAAACAACTTTTTGTAATGAACTCTATAAATGGTGGAAGGTACATGAGAAGTGCTCCTAGCGGACCAGATCCTATACATCATCGTGATTCACCACCAATGAATTCCTTAAATGGTGGAAGGTCCATGATAAATGTTCATAGCGGACCAGATCCTATACATCATTATCATTCGCCCCAATGGATTTTTTAAATGGTGGAAGGTCCATGAAAAGTGTCCCTAGCGGACCAAGTCCTATACATAACCCTCCTTCACCACCAATGAACTCCATAAATGGTGGAAGGTCCATGAGAAGTGATCCTAGCGGACCAGATCCTATACATCATTGTGATTCGCCACCAATGAATTTCTTAAATGGTGGAAGGTCCATGATAAATGTCCCTAGCGGACTAGATCCTATACATCATCGTAATTCGACACCAATCAATCTCAACAACCTTTTTTTTAATATATATACTATATATATATATATATATATATATATATATATATATATATATATATATATATATAATATGCTTGTCCTATAATGTATTGCTTTGGTTGTTACGACTTACTAGAACGTTCCGTTGAAGTTGCTGCATCCAATAAACAAATATATGATTTAGCTAAGAATTACTTAATTTCTCATACTATTTTGATGAATGTGGCGTTTAGTTAAATTACATTAAATCTTAAACAAGTAGTAATTTTAATGATACTGACTCATAATATTCTAATGATACTGACTCATACTCCCTCCGTTCCTAAAAGATTGTCGTTTTAGAAAAAAAAATATGTTCCAAAAAGTTTGTCGTTTATAACTTTCGAGGAGAATAAATGATTTACTTTCCTATATTACCCCTACCTTTTTTCATTGTTTCAATAAATTCTCTCCCTTGTATTAATAGTTTTCAATTTTCCATAAAGGGGTAGTGATGTAATTTTAAACAAATTTTACTTGGTAAATGACACTTCCTTAATCCATGTGCCAAAATCTTAAACGACAATCTTTTAGGAACGGAGGGAGTAATATTCTAGTTAAATTACATTAAATCTAGTTAAATTACATTAAATCTTCTGGTAATCCTTACCAAATAAATAATACTGACTCATAATATTCTAGTTAAATTACATTAAATCTTAATGATACTGACTCAAAATATTCTAGTTAAATTACATTAAATCTTCTGGTAATCCTTTCCAAATAAATGCTTAAAAGTACTTTACATTCAATTGTTTTTATTAGCAAATATGATTAAATTACTTTCAGCTGCTTATAGAGCTAGAACTTTTCACTCCTAATCATCTTTACTCGCCACATACAATTAGATTACACTAAACTTTCTCATAATTAATTATTGTAAAGGTAGTTAGCTACATTTAATTTTATTAATCAAAGAAATTTTTACAATTAATTTGGGCAAAGGGTCAAAAAAGCCCATGATGTTTACCCCAATGTCCCACTTGCACCCTAAACTAATTTTTTTTTCCAAAAGTACCCTTAACGTTACATTTTTTTGGGTCATCCGTGCCCTACTTAGTTAACAAAAGACAAACGCAGGGGTTAAAATGTGATGATGTGGCGTGCTTAAATATAAAATATATTCTAAATAAAACAATATATATCATTTAATCAAAACAAAAATACTAAAATTCAAAATAAAAAAGCATAACATATTTATATCATTTATTCAAAATAATAAAATTCAAATTATTTTGTTAACTAATCAAAACAACTAATTAAATAAAATAAGTTGTATAACATATTTACATCATTTAATCAAAATACTAAAATTCAAAACATAACATATTTACATCAAATACTAATTTTAAAAAAATACTAAAATACTAATTTAAAAATACTAAAATACTAAAATACTAAAAAAATCAAATTAAAAAAATACTAAAATACTAAAATTTAAATTATTTTGTTAATTAATCAAAACAACAAAAATTTAAATTACATCATTAAAATACTAAAATCATACTACTAGCAAAATTCATTTAATATTATTATTACTGTTATGTATAAATTCCTTGGCTTCCCGCCAATATAGTACTCGAATAATTTTTACTTACATTTTAAACTTTAATATTACAGAAAGTCTTGAACAACAAGAATAAATATCCATCTTCACAAAAAAAAAATCTCATTAATCAATTTTTTTATTTCCTAAAATAATCACTTTTTATTTATAGTAATATAAATCGATTCCATAATATATTAATCTTCCGTCCCAAAATTAAATATATAATTTAATTTTGAAGTTAAAAACGATATATTAAATTTGAAAATTTGTATACTTTATAAAAGTTTATAATGAAATAAATTTTATGATGTAATAATGTATACATAATAAAGATATGTTATAATTTGATGATGTAATAATATTTTAAAAATGTATTAAAAATTCAAATTACATCATAATATTTTTAAATTGATATGATTTTAAAATTAATATTAAAAATTACTAAAATAATCATAATACTCCAGTTTTGAAATTTAAAATATTATTTAGTATTATGATTTTAGTAATTTAAGTATTTTGATTAAATGATGTAAATATGTTATACAACTTATTTTATTTAATAAGTTGGTTTGATTAGTTAACAAAATAATTTGAATTTTATTATTTTGATTAAATGATGTAAATATGTTATGCTTTTTTATTTTAAATTTTAGTATTTTTTGTTTTGATTAAATAATATATATTATTTTATTTAGAATATATTTTATATTTAAGTTTGCCACGTCATCACATTTAAACTCCGTTTGTCTTTTGTTAATGGCAGGGGCACGGATGACCCAAAAATATAACATTAAGGGTACTTTTGGAAAAAAAATTAATTTAGGGTGCAAGTGGGACATTGGGGTAAACATCAGAGACTTTTTTGACCCTTTTCCCCAATTAAATTACCTCCATGTGAGAGAGATTCATCTGGAAATATCATTTTAACATGTGGAAATATCAGTTTCCTAATAATATTTGAGAAAGAAAACCTACACTACATAGTTCAATTAATTACTTTACTAATTTAATAATGATATTTTCACAATCTTAATTCAATACATCTAAAAATCGAATATGTTGTTAAAATTGTAATAATAAAGTTTTTCTACATAAAATTTGTCTAGATATATTATCTTAAATAATTTTTTAATAAAAAATCTAATAATAAATTTGGTAGAACGAAAAATTAAATAAAAATCTTGTAGGTGTACCTTCTCCTATTAGAGATAATAGTTCTTACTTGCACACACCGTGTGTGCAACAAAAAAATTGAAAGTTAATTAGTGAAGAGATCATAATTTAGGAATGAGAGAGAAAATAGGAGATAACAAAATTGGAATATTATTTTTTAAAACCATGTACATGTGTTACATAGCTTCAAGAACGGTAGTTTTTTTCTCCCTCCCCCTTTATAAAATAGTTAAAAACAAAAAACACTTTCTCATTTCCTAACATGTTGGGGTTCCTTTTGAATGCATTGCAAATTTGGATAGTATTTAATTATTACAAATTTAAATAATACTTATACTAATTTGGATAGGAAACAAAAAATTTGTGAAACCTTTTAATTATATAGTTGATAGATTCGGTCAGTCTTACATATTTGAACCTTTTAATTTGTTAAACCTTTTAATTATATAGTTGATTGATTCGGCCAGTCTTACTAATTTGGAAATATCAATTTCCAAAAAAAAGTCTTAATTATCTTTGGATTTGGTTATCTTGTTAGGAAACAAAGATGTTCAATAGGATTCTAAATATAAACTCAGACAGATTAGGTTTTACGAAGACATTGAATAGTGTCAGTTGAACCATAAAAATTTCATGTTGTAGCTTTTTCAACCAAATAACATCACTTTTCTACCATTTCACTTCTTCATTTTTTTTACCTATAGATACTGGCAGTTATATTACCTATAGATAGTAGCCAAAAGGTTATGGGATGATAATATTCCCTTTGAGTGCCGAGAGATGAAGCAATCCTCTGGCTCAACGCAAGATTAAGTTGGGAAATAGCACATTGTTAGTTTTTGATTTTATGATGTTTTGAATAATGACTAATTTAAGTATATTAGACGTGTGCATGGTTCATGAATTGTTATTATATTATTAAATATGCATGGATTATGGTTTATAATATTATAATTAATATGCATGGGTTTATAATATTATTAAGGAAGATTTGAATTGAAGCTTATTAAGGAAGATTTGAATTGAAGTTCATTAAGGAAGGTTGGTTTTCTAAGAAATCTGTTTTGGTTTTAAAATGTCCATTTATTAAGGAAACAAGTATTAACAAATCATATCAATCTCCTTTAATAAAGTTTGGATATATATAGTTTTATGACTCCTAATATTGTGGGATTCTTTATAGATGTCAAGGAATATATATATATATATATATATATATATATATCTTGGTTAAATCAGTTTGTTAGAATCCAACTGGACTAATCTTGTATGACAACTTATTTTATTTGGACTCTTATTATATCCTTGATTTACCAAATCTGTTGGACTCTTTAAATGCTAAAATCATGGGGTAGATCAATTGTGATATGTCATATTCTAGCTTCATTTTATATCCGTTGGTCAATATATGTAGCTTTAATGATGGGATTTAAATTATCTGATTTCTTGCTAACAAATATAGTCGTTGGCCTTCATGTTATATAAAGATTCATCAAGCTCGATTATAAAGGAGCCCAACAATTGGAAAGTAGCAATTCATTCTTCTTAATTCTTATAGCTTTCTAATAGTCTTTTCTAGCAATCAATTTCATGTTATCCTTAGGCTAGAAAGTTGATATTCTATTAGAATCACTATCATTGTAATTTGAAAAATAAAACTATTAGCTTTGGTGGTCTAGAGTTTCTAGAGTTTAGTGGGTCTGTTCAAAGGAAGCTTCAAAGGTCTCAGAGGTGAGAACAGGTGCAGAGGTGTACAAGTTGCAGAGGTGCAAAGGGGGTATTGGTGTCCAACATCAGAATTGAAGCGTCTTTGTAACAAGGAGTTATTTTTTGTATTGAGGTTTAAATCTTAATAAAAATAGTCTCCAATCCTAGTTGGGATTGGACGTGGATTAGGCCACTAGATTAGAGGATAGGGATTGAACCACGTAAAAATCTTGGTGTGATTTTTACTTCTACTTATCTCTTTAACTGGCATTCACGTTCTGCACATTTTTGTTCATCACGCTAATCCAGACACTAAAGTAGACAGGTCTAGTTGTCTGATTATACGAAACGAAGAACATAAGCTAAAGCAGACACTAAAGCGCATGTATTTAGAAGTGCATTCTCGATTTAAACTCATTGCGTAAAATTTCAAAAAGTTTTCACCGTTTATCACTTTTAGCTTAAACACCTATTCACACCCCCCCCCCCCCTAGGTGTGCACATACACAGAATTACATTTGGTATCAAAGCTTGGCTCTACTAATATTGATCGTTGCAGGTCGTAGGGGAAGATCCTATGGCACACCTAAACTTTCAAGAAGGTTAGTCCACAAGTAGGCCACCACCATTGTTTTCTAAGTGAGAACTTCAACTTTTGGAAGTTCGTAATGAAGATCTATCTCGAACCGTGACCCATGGGAATGGTGGGTAGTCGAAAATGGACGGTCTATTCATGACATGATAATGGCAAGCCAAAGAATCTCATGGAAATGGACTCAAATGAATCATATATGGTATCTTATGATTCCAAGGCTATGAATACACTTTTAAGTGGCATGGTTCGATGGAGATAGATAAGTTCTCTTCTTGTACTACTACTTAAGGAAATTTGGGACATAGTCATCATGAGCCACTAAGGTACTACTAAAGTAAAGGAGGTCAAGTCGAGCATGCTAATGCATCTAATACTTAACTATTCAAATTGGAGAAAAATGAATCAATTAGAGATGCCCAAGCAAGATTCCTCACTCTAATGAATTCTCTAAGCATGCTCGGACGAAAGATTGATCAAAAGGAAATCAACCGAAAGCTTCTTAGAGTCATGCCAAAGCGATTCGCACCAAAGGTCACTGCACTTCAAGACTCGGTGACAATCAGTTAGCACAATGGAAACTCTTACCTTATTTGGAGAACTTGAAGAGTTTGAAAACCAACTAAAATTGTATGATGAAGAAGATGAGGCACCTAAGAAGAAGACCATAGCTCTACAAGCTGAAAGCTACATAGAAGGCAATGGTGAAGATTCAGATGAAGAAATAGCTTCAATGACTAGAAAATTGAGGGAGTTGATCCGAAAGAAGAATAGATTAAAATTACCAGCAAAAGCTTTCAACAACAAGAAAGATTTCAAGCAAAAGCCACAAGAGGAAACCTGTTTCGAATGTGGAAGGTTCGGACACTTCAAAAGAGATTGCTTCCAACTAAAAAGAAAGAACAAAGCAAATGGGAAGGCTCTAATGACATGGAGTGATGATGAATCTGATCATGAAGATCAAGAAGAAGAAAATGTTCAGATGTGCTTCACTGGAATACACAATGAGGAAACATCTGAGATAAGTCCTGAACTTGGAGATATTACTATTTCTGACTATCTTGTTTTAAAAAATGAAAACATTCGTATGAAAGAGAAAAATGCTCACTTGAAAAGTTGGATAAATGAATTAATGAAGGAAGTAGAAACTTTATTGAGAAAAACAAGAAATAGTTAAAGATTGCACATCATGTGAAGTGTGTCAGTTAAATGCTAAAATTGGATATTTAGATAATTATAATAAAAATTTTATATAATCGTGCAAATAAATTAAATGAAGAAAATAATATAGCTTAAAAAGGAAAATGATGATTTAAAAGAAAGTTTGAAAATGAGATATACTTGTATAGATGCTTTTAATGATGGAAAAATAATAAGCATACAAAATAACAATGAGGAAGAAATAATATCTTTGAAAAAGGATCTTGCAAAATTTGTTCAAGGAGAAGAGAATTTAAATATAATGTTGGGTGCTCAAAGGTCAAGCTTAGATAAACAAGGAATTGGATATAATCCTGTTAAAAACATAAAAAGCACGACTAATAAAATTTGAATAATAAATATTAAACTAAAGAACAAGCTTCTTTATTGCTCACCTTATGTTACTTGCAGAAAATGTGGTTTAAAAGGACATTTTAATACTAATTGTAATAAAATAAAAATAAAACAAGTTTGGGTAAAGAAAAGTGATTTATATGCTACTAACCCAAAAGGACCCAAGAAGATTTGGGTACCAAAAAGATAGAGACTATTTGTTTGTCTTGTAGGTGTCTCAAGATCAAAAAGGAGATGGATGATACTGAGAGAGTAAGTTACCTATAAATTATTTGGCGAAATCTGTAAGTATCTCATGATTGTTTAAATAGAGTTTTAATTAGATATATTATTATGAAAACTCTATGGATTTTGCATTACAAGTGTTCATAACATCATGCTTTCTAAAGTTTTTATTATGCTAAATGTTTTATTATAAATACTAATAGTAAAACTTAGAGGGTTTATAATCTTGATAAATTTAAAGTTGAAGAATCTGTGCATGTAGTATTTAATGAATTTAACCGTGACCTATCTAAAGAAGAAAATGAAGTTTCTGCAGGTAAAGACAACTTGTTTAGTGGAAAAGCAGAATTAATTCGATTTGACTGACTGGTAAAATCTGCATCAAAAGGAAAATCAGATGAACGTGGACAACAAACAAATGAAATTAGACAACCTGAGTCATTTGTTTTAGTTGAAAATGCAGACATGCAGACGCCTAACGTCAGAAACCTCAACCCGTCTGTATTAGAAGAAAAATTTGACGATCAGTTTGATGTGGAGCTTGACATTTCAGAACCTGAACCTGAAGAGCAAATGAATGCAGTAAGGCTTCCTAGATCATCTAGAACAGTGAAAAATTATCCTCCTAACCTGAGCTTTAAAGACATCAACATTGGGATGACCAAAAGGAGTGCTAGTGAAGAGATTTTTGATTCTGAAAATACAAAAGTCAAATCTACACTAAGGAGCACAGCTATCAAGATTTCTACTGGTAACAAAATGTTAATATGTAGGTAACAAATCACAATGGTATGATTATATTGTTTACTTGCTATATGTGATTTTGTTATAACCTTGCTCCAATGTCATTCTTTGTGCTTAATTTTTTCAATTTGAAAAATGGGGTGAGATAACTAATTATATGAATTATTTTTTGTTGATGACAAAGGGGGAGAGATATAACTTGATGATTTATTTATAATGAAAAAAAGGGTAGGGATATGTGGGTATATTTGAATTGATATTGAGATACTATATTGTGTTAGAATATGCAATGATAAAGTCACTTTATTTTGCTCTTTGATATGCATACATTTAGGGGGAGTCATATACTTAGGGGAGACGTCTTTGATTAAAGTGGTGCATAAATTGTCATCATCAAAAAGGGGAGAATGTTAGTTTTGATTTTATGATGTTTTGAATGATGACTAATTTAAGTATATTATGTAAGACCCCAAATTATTATAAATAAAGATGAATTTTCTATAAATATTATTTTTGAATATTATGGAATAAATTTGATATAATGTTATAGTTGTGGGTAATATTTATAAATTTTGCAAAAGTATGCAAGTTGTTATAAAATATTCGTTTGGTGGGGAATATTCTTTTGTTAGGAATATTCGCACAACTACTCAATCATTGGTGGACCCTATTAAGCGGAAGTATTGTCGTAGTTAGAAAACCGACAAAATTATCTTTCTATAAAAATAACGGCAGAGGTGTTACCGTTAAAACTGTTGAACTACCCGGTGGTAAAAGTACAAACGAATACTGGCGTGGTTGCATAGTAGAATACACACCAGTATTGATTATTGATGCTTACGTAAGAAGTCACTTAGCTATACTCAATTATTACTACAAAGAATTCACGATCATATCTCTTATATTATTGATTCAATTATTATGTCACAAGATCATCTCAGATAATATGTTATATTATTAATTGAGACGACAAGTTATAAATGATTAATAATTGTTGAAAGATTAAATATGTGTTGATTAAAAATAAAATGATTTGTGGTAATATTTATTCAATCTTGATGTATATAAAGAGTCATTATGAGACATTTGTGGTAAGTTTGATTATTTTATGGGGCCCATATGTCATCATCTAAGAGTCTCTTCGTCAATAGTAATTACCTTCATCAATAGTAATTACCTTTGTGAATAGTAATTACCTTCGTCAATAGTAATTACCTTTACCAGACGCCAAACCACTTGCCGTTTCACATTAAAAGGCCGAACCACTTATCGTTTCACATTACAAAGGCCGAACCACTTTTCTTTTCACATCACCACGTCAAGCCACTTGCCTTTTCACATGGTAGGTGCTAAGCTAGAAATCTTCTATAAATAGAGGCCTAGTGCTTCATTATTTTTCACTTAATTCATTCAAGCTTTAGAGAGAGAAAGTATAAAGAGAATAAGAGAGAAAGAAGAAGAGTATTTTGTTACTACACCATTTGTAAAGATTCAATCTCCTACTTAAAAGTAAGGGGTGTTATTCTTTCTTATTCATGAAGAGAACTGTTGTTATTCCATTGCTTATTATTCTCATTGGAATAACTCAGATATGCCATTTACCCTATACTTGGTGACATTCTTCTATTATTCGTTGGAACATCACATGCTCGTGTGTTTTACACCGCACTGGTTCCGCCTTTTTATTATTATTCTGTTGGAACATCACATGCATGTGTTTTACAGGGACTGGTTCCGTCTTTATTATTCTCGCTGAACATCCGTCGTGGTGTTTTACACCGGACACGGTTCCGCCTTTTATCATTCTCGTTGGAATATCCTATCTCGTGTTTTACACCGGATCCGGGTTCCATCTTTATTATTTCGTTGAACATCCCGCTTGCGTGAATTTCACCGACCGGTTCCGTTATTATTATTCTGTTGGAATAACCTATCTATGCTAAGTAATCGCATGCACGGTGATTTCTTTTGTTATTCCATTCTTTATTATACCCAAGTTGGTTAAAACTTTGACTTCTATACTCCATGAAATTAGTAGAATATCCTTGATATTGCGTTTCATCCAAAGATCTTTCATGGAAATATTCTTCCGATCATTCTTGAATTTTACTCTAAAACAAAGATCATGTTGACAATTTGGACGTTAATAATTCCCGGATAAAATAATTCTTGAACTTATTTTATTGAATTCTTATATCATTGTCATCATCCTCATGTTTATATTATGTTGAAAGTCATCTCGTGGCACGTAGTGCATAGATGGACTTGGTATGATTATGACCGAGAGACTATTCGATGTAATCATGACCGTAATGTTACAAATGATGTGATAAAATCCTCTCAATGGTCCGTAATGCATCGATGGATGCTTGTTGACATGATCATGATCATTAATGAATACACAACTATTCTGGCCAGTAGTGCATGAATAATTGTGGTCGTGATACTAAAGAATATCCTCGTCAGAAAGTGTGGGTGATTCGATGATGTGGAATATTTATTAAAGTCGAGTCTCGGCTATAACAAATGAGGAAAAAACCTTTTAAAATCATAAAAGATAGTAGATTTTATTTTTACTTGACTCTTTTAATGGATTGTTTGTTCACCGCAGTTAAACTTGATGTTTATTATATTTTATCGGCTTAACACTTGTTGAAGGCTATTGATAATTTATTCGCATTATCTTAGTCATAATATTTCTTCTTTGGGCTAGTTGAGCTCACCTTTCTTTCACCGTTCTCTGAGGAAATGAGAACATAAATGGGACGAGTCTGGGAACAGAGTAATGGTCCGAGGAGGATAGCATTAGTAGTCCTCACTATTCTCGTGAAATAGTGTGATAATAATTGTAATGAGGACTCCTTTTGAGTTTGTATAATATCTAGTAGACAATATTTGTATTCAAACTCACGCTTTATGTCGACATTATACTTACGCTTATATTAGTAAGTTGTATTTAAATTTGCACTATGTATCGACTACCCAAGATGGGTGATGTATACCTAATTTTGGGGCGCCACGGTTGGTATCGAGCTTAGGGATATGATCTCCGCTAAGATGTGAGAATAGTACTAGGAGGGAGAGACGGGAATACCTTCGCTAGTAGGACCTACCTAAGTTTATGTGCTATTTTATTGGTTGGTCGGAAGATAGGGATAATTTGTTACATGTCAATTAACCTTTTGTTTTGTGGCAAGATCTCGAAAATGACATCCGAGAATGTTGAGAATAGCAATGGAGTGCAAAGCGATCGTTGATTCACCACATATCAATAATCGTGATAATGTGCATCGAAGGCGATAATCCTCATGCAAACAACAACACCGACCAAATGATGAATGATCAAATGTTCAGAGGCTTTATACGTAATTTATGCAACAAAGAAAGTAGAGCGACTCTGCCCAAAACGTAGGTGGAAAAACACGGAAAACTCTCTGACGGTCACCGCTAAACAATTCAAGGAGCTGGGATCACCGGAGTTTAAGGAGAGCAAAACCACTTCAGGGAAGCATGGATAAAGCAGATTACCAAGATATTTGATGTCTTGGGATGCTCCGAGGAGCAAAAGGTTCCTTCACGCCTTTATGTTGCGCGGCGGAGGCAAATTCATTGGTGGGAATCAGTAAAACGTACTCAACCCGTGTAATCAAGATATCTTGGGAGAAGTTCCAGAGTCGTTCAACGACAAATACTTTCCCGAAAGTATTTGCCACATGAAGGAGGTGGAGTTTATGAAGTTGGAACAAAATAATATGGCCGTGTCGCAATACGAGGCAAAATTTTATGAGTTATCACTAAGCCAAGGCCCCACTTGGTGGATAATGAAGAGAGAATAGGCGCGAATGTTTTTAAGAGGTTTCAAGTCGAGATACGCCAACATCTTATTTCTCATAAACCGTGTTTGTATTGAGGATGTTGTAAATATGGCTCGATTAGTGGAGTAGCGATAATGAGTCAACTAACTAAAAGAGAGCAACCGACAAAATTATAATACCAAACGAGAGTAGTCATCGAGCGGTGACAACAAGCGTGGAGGGAATCAACGGGCGGATATGGTAACCACTTCGGTGGTAATCGAGTACAAAACAATAAGAATGGACATTTCAAGAAAAGGAGATTCAACAATGATGGAAAGACGTTAGCACCAAAGACCCGTTGTTAAGGAAGGAGAAAGACCACCTATCATATGCTTCAAATGCGGAGAGAGGGACACATCACCCAAATGCGCCATGTCATCCAAAGCATGTTATAATTATGGAAGAGAAGGTCACTTAGCTCGATTTTGTCGCCATCTAGAAGACAAATTCAGCTAGGATGGAGGCACCAAAGGTCGTCCCGTAAAAGTTAAAACCCGTAATGCAAGGAGAAGCGTTTGTTGTGACCTCCCAAAGAGCAAGGAATCGAATGAGGTCATCACGGGTAAGCTTATCATAAACTCTAATGAAGTCTATACTTTATTTGATACCGGTTCTACCCATTCTTTTATTTCTCCTACTTGCGCTCATCGATTAAATTTGACTCCGGAGAAATTAGACTTTGACTTATCTGTGGAAACTCCGTTGGGAGAAACCTTCATTACATCCACTATTTATAAGTCTTGTTTGGTTCAAATCGGCACCTCACATTACCGTCGATCTTATTTCATTAAAAATACTTGCATTTGACGTGATTCTAGGGATTGATTGGTTAATTACTTATCATGCAAAAATTGATTGTTTTCGTAAGGTTGTTAGCTTTCATATTCCTAATCAACCTATTATGCGAATTCAAATGACCAAACCATTAAAATCAATCACGGTCATCTCAAGCCATAAAGCTATTCGTTTATTAAAAAACGGATGTCAAGCTTTCTTAGCTCATGTCACGATTTAAACAAAAATAAATCGCTTTTGAACGATATTTCTATTGTTAATAAATTTCCGACGTATTCCAAGAACTTTCTCGGCCTACCCCAGAGCGTGAAATTGAATTTTGTATCGACCTTGAACCCTAAGACAAAACCTATTTCCAAAGCCCCATATCGAATGGCTCCTATGAACTTCGTGAGTTAAAGACCCAACCGCAGGAATTGTTAGACATGGCTTTATTCGCCCTAGTACTTCTTCTTGGGGTGCCTGCTCTATTCGTGAAGAAGAAAGATGGGAGTATGCGATTTTTGTATTGATTATCGGGAGTTGAATCATGTCACCATCAAAATAGGTATCCATTGCCACGTATTGATGACTGTTTGACCAATTTAAGGAGCCAAATTCTTTTCAAAGATTGATCTTCGTTAGAATATCACCAATTGAAGATTAGAACCGATTGACATTCTAAAGACGGCTTTTCGAACTCCCAGACGGGCATTATGAATTCCTAGTCATGTCCTTTGGATTGACTAATGCTCCCGCCGCCTTCATGGATATGATGAACCGAGTATTCAAGGAATATTTAGATCACTTTGTGGTCGTCTTTATTGATGACATCCTTATTTATTCCAAAAGCCGTGAAGATCATGAGCAACACTTGAGGTCGACACTCCAAAAGCTTTCGTGAATATAAGCTTTATGCCAAGTTGAAGAAATGTGAGTTCGGCTTGAAGAAGTAGCATTCATTGGGCACGTGGTATCAAGTCATGGAATATCCATTGACCCAAAGAAAGATTGAAGCTATTCAAAGTCGGGAACAACCTAAATTAGTGACCGAAAAGACGTAGCTTTCTCGGTTTAAATTGGTTATTATCGGAGATTCGTGGAAGGATTTTCTCGAATCGCTACTCCATCGACTTCGGTGACTCGAGAAGATACAAAGTTCGATTGGAGCGAAGAATGTGAGAGGAGTTTTCAAGAACTCAAGAGGAGACTTATTTCAAAGACTGCTCGACAATACCATCCGGCTCGGAGGATTTGTCATCTCTGATGATGCTTCAGGCAAAGGGTTGGGATGTGTTCTCATGCAACATGGAAAAGTTATAGTTTATGCCTCTCGCGACAACTCAAAGAATATGAGAGGAATTATCCTACTCATGATCTAGAGTCGGCATTGTTGTCTTCTGCACTTAAAATTTGGAGGCATTACTTGTATGGGGAGAAAGTGGAGATCTTTACGGATCATAAAAGCCTCAAATATTTCTTCACTCAAAAGGAACTCAACACGCGACAACGACGTTGGCTTGAACTGTTGAAAGATTATGATCATACCATCCAATACCATCCCGGAAAAGTTTAAGCGTGGTAGCCGACGATTGAAGCGTAAGATCGTATTATGCAAGCACGAGTGCGTTATTGTCAACACAAAGGCCCATTTTGTGTGACTTGCAAAGGATGGAGATAGAGTTAAAGACTCTTGGGACGCATGTGATGATAAGCGAGTATACAAGTAGAACCGACTTTAATCGATAAAGTTAAAGTCGCCAAGCTACTGGACACTGGAGTCGCGCGTATGAGGAAAAAAGTGCAAGAAGGTGCTATCGCAGGAAACAAGAATCGATGAAGAAGGAATACTTGAGTCAACTCCGGACTTTTTGTGTTCCTAACGACCACGATTTAAAGTATAATATCATGATGGAGGCGCACAACACACCATTTGCAATCCATCTGGGAGTACCAAAATGTATCATGATATTCGCCATACATTTTGGTGGAGCAATATGAAGAGAGAGAGATATTTGTTTATCTCAAGGTGTCTAACTTGTCAAAGAGTTAAAGCGGAGCATCAAGTACCAAAAGGTCCATTGCAACCACTTGAAATTCCAGAATGGAAGTGGGAGCACATTACCATGGATTTCGTTACCGGTCATTGATGCGATTTGGGTTATTGTTGATAGATTGACCAAGTCTGCTCATTTCTTACCGATACGAGAAACTTATACACTAGAACGCCTCTTGCTCAGTATGTACATAAACGAGATTGTAAGATCGCGCATGGTATGCCTAAGTATCCATAGTTTCGATCGAGACCCAAGATTCACTTCACGATTTTGGGTTAGTTTGCAAAAAGCTATGGGCGCAGACTTCACGATTTAGCTCGGCATATCATCCTCGAGACAGACGGACGATCGGAGAGGACTATTCAAACTCTTGAAGATCTATTAAGACTCTGTGTCCTTGATTTCAAGGGAGTTGGGATAAGTTCTTACCATTGGTGGAGTTTTCACAACAACAGTTATCAAGCAAGTATTGGCATGGCTCCATTCAAGCGTTGTATGGAAGAAAGTGTCGTTCTCCAAGATCTTTGGGATGAGGTGGGTGAAGCAACATTGTTGGGACCGGAGTTGGTAATACGTATGACTACGGAAAAGATTCAAACGTTCCGACAACGTATAAAAACCTCACAAAATCGATAAAAGAGTTATCTTGATCTTCATCGAAAGGGCGTGGAATTCGATATAGGAGATCATGTGTTGTTAAGAGTTACTCCATGGAAAGGAGTTACAAGATTTGGAAAGAGAGGAAAACTTAATCCTCGATTCATCGGTCCATTTTAATCCTCGATCGAGTAGGGCTGTGGCCTATAGACTCAGCTTTTCTACGACCCAAATATGTCTCAAATGTTCATAACGTTTTTCACATATCCATGTTACGTAAATATGTGAAAGACCCGAACCATATTATTGAGTTAGAACCCGGACGAAATAGCGGAAGATTTGATGTATGAAGAGGTTCTGTTCAAAATTTTTGATAAAAAGGAACATATTCTACGCTCCAAGGTTATACCTCAAGTCAAAGTTTTGTGGAGGAACCACGATGTTGAGGAAATGACTTGGGAGTTAGAATCTGAAATGAAATCAAGGTATCCTTACCTCTTCGACATACCAGGTACGTACCCTAATTTCGAGGGCGAAATTTCATAAGAAGGGGAGGTTGTAAGACCCCAGCTATTATAAATAAAGATGAATTTTCTATAAATATTATTTTTGAATATTATGGAATAAATTTGATATAATGTTATAGTTGTGGGTAATATTTATAAATTTTGCAAAGTATGCAAGTTGTTATAAAATATTCGTTTGGTCGGGGAATATTCTTTTTGTTAGGGAATATTCGCATAACTCAATCATTGGTGGACCCCTAATAACGGAAGTATTGTAAGTAGTTAGAAAACGACAAAATTATCATTCTATAAAAATAACGGCAGAGGTGTTACCGTTAAAAGCTGTTGAACTACCCGGTGGTAAAAGTACGATGTCTGGCGTGGTTGCATAAGTAGCAATACACGGTATTGATTATTGATGCTTACGTGAAGAAGTCACTTAGCTATACTCAATTATTGCTATACAATAATTTACGCATCATATCTCTTATATTATTGATTCAATTATTGTCACAAGATTATCATCGTATAATATGTTATATTATTAATTGAGACGACAAGTTATAAATGATTAATAATTGTTGAAAGATTAAATATGTGTTGATTAAAAATAAAATAATTTGTGGTAATATTTATTCAATCCTTGATGTATATAAAGAGTCCATTATGAGACATTTGTGGTAAGTTTGATTATTTTATGGGGGGCCCATATGTCATCATCTAAGAGTCTCTTCAATATAGTAATTACCTTCGTCAATAGTAATTACCTTTGTGAATAGTAATTACCTTCGTCAATAGTAATTACCTTTACCAGACGTCAAACCACTTGCCGTTTCACATTACAGGCGTCGAACCACTTGTCATTTCACATTACAGGCGTCGAACCACTTTTTTTTTCACATCACCAGTCGTCAAGCCACTTGCCTTTTCACATGGTAGGTGCTAAGCTAGAAATCTTCTATAAATAGAGGCCTAGTGCTTCATTATTTTTCACGAATTCATTCAAGCTTTAGAGAGAGAAAGTATAGAGAGAATAAGAGAGAAAGAAGAAGAGTATTTTGTTACTACACTCTTTGTAAAGATTCAATCTCCTACTAAAAGTAAAGGGTGTTATTCTTTCTTATTCATGAAGAGAAGGCTGTTGTTATTCCATTGCTTATTATTCATTGGAATAACTCAGATAATGCATGGTTTACCCTATACTTGGTGACATTCTTCTATTATTTCGTTGGAACATCACTGCTCGTGTGTTTTACACGGCACTGGTTCCGTCTTTATTATTATTCTCGTTGGAACATCCATGTGTGTTTTACACGGACTGGTTAAAATCTTTTATTATTACATTGAACATCATCACATGCGTGTGTTTTTACAGGACTGGTTAAAATCTTTATCATTCTCATTGGAATATCCTATCATGTGTTTTACACCGGATCCGGGTTCCATCTTTATTATTACGTTGGAACATCCCGTGATTGTGAATTTCACCGACACGGTTCCGATTATTATTATTCATTGGAATAACCCTATCTATGCAATCGCATGCATGGTGATTTCTTTTGTTATTCCATTCTTTATTATACCCAGTTGGTTAAAACTTTGACTTCTATACTCCATGAAATTAGTAGAATATCCATGATATTTGCGTTTCATCCAAAGATCTTTTCATGGAAATATTCTTACGATCATTCTTGAATTTTACTCTACAAAAACAAAGATCATGTTGACAATTTGGACGTTAATAATTCCCGGATAAAATAATTCTTGAACTTGTTTTATTGAATTCTTTATATCATTGTCATCATCCTCATGTTTATATTATGTTGAAAGTCATCGTGGCTCTGTAGTGCATAGATGGACTTGGTATGATTATGACGAGAGACTATTCGGTGTAATCATGACCGTAATGTTACAAATGATGTGATAAAAATCCTCGGTGGTCGTAATGCATTGATGGACGATTGTTGACATGATCATGACCATTAATGAATACACAACTATTCTCGCCAGTAGTAGTGCATGAATAATTGTGGTCGTGATACTAAAGAATATCCTGGCCAGAGTGCGAGGGTGATTCGATGATGTGGAATATTTATTAAAGTCGAGTCTCGGCTATAATAAATGAGGAAAAACCTTTTAAAATCATAAAAGATAGTAGATTTTATTTTCTACTTGACTCTTTTAATGGATTGCTTGTTCATTGCAGATTAAACTTGATGTTTATTATATTTTATCGGTTTAACTTTGTTGAAGGCTATTGATAATTTATTCTCGCATTATCTTAGTCATAATATTTCTTCTTCGGGCTAGTTCAATTTCACCCTTTCTTTCATTTTTCTCTTCTGTGAAATGAGAACATAGTCGGGACGAAGTCGAGGAAGCGGAGTAATGGTCCAGAGGATAGCATTAGTAGTCCCTCACTATTACGTGAAATAGTGTGATAATAATTGTAATGAGGACTCTTTTTGAGTTTGTATAATATCTAGTAGACAATATTTGTATTCAAACTCACAGTTTATGTCGTATTGTACACGACAGTTATATTAGTAAGTTGTATTTAAATTCTGTACCATGTATCTGACTACCCAAGATGGGTGATGTATACCTAATTTTGGGGGCGTCACATATTAGACGTGTGCATGGTTCATGAATTGTTATTATATTATGAAATATGCATGGATTATGGTTTATAATATTATAATTAATATGCATGGGTTTATAATATTATTAAGGAAGATTTGAATTGGAGCTTATTAAGGAAGATTTGTATTGAAGTTCATTAAGGAATGTTGGTTTTCTAAGAAATCTGTTTTGATTTTAAAATGTCCATTTATTAAGGATACCAGTATTAACAAATCTTTAACAAATCATATCAATATCCTTTAATAAAGTTTGGATATATATAGTTTTATGACTCCTAATATTGTGGGATTCTTTATAGATGTCAAGGAAATATATATATATATATATATATATATATATATATATCTTGGTTAAATCAGTTTGTTAGAATCCAACTGGACTAATCTTGTATGACAACTTATTTTATTTGGACTCTTATTATATCCTTGATTTACCAAATCTGTTGGACTCTTTAAAAGCTAAAATTATGGGGTAGATCAATTGTGATATGTCCTATTCTAGCTTCTGTTTATATCCGTTGGTCAATATATGTAGCTTTAATGATGGGATTTAAATTATCTGATTTCTTGCTAACAAATATAGTCGTTGGCCTTCATGTTATATAAAGATTCATCAAGCTCGATTATGAAGGAGCCCAACAATTGGAAAGCAACAATTCATTCTTCTTAATTCTTATAGCTTTCTAATAGTCTTTTCTAGCAATCAATGTCCTGTTATCCTTAGGCTAGAAAGTTGATATTCTATTAGAATCACCATCATTGTAATTTGAAAAATAAAATTGTTAGCTTTGGGGGTCTAGAGTTTCTAGAGTTTAGTGGGTCTGTTCAAAGGAAGTTTCAAAGGTCTCAGAGGTGAGAACAGGTGCAGAGGTGTACAAGTTGCAGAGGTGTAAAGGGGGCATTGGTGTCCAACATCAGAATTGAAGCGTCTTTGTAACAGGGAGTTATTTTTTTTATTGAGTTTTAAATCGTCTCCAATTCTAGTTGGGATTGGACGTGGATTAGGCCACTAGATTAGAGGAGAGGGGTTGAATCAAGTAAAAATCTTGGTGTGATTTTTTACTTCTGCTTATCTCTTTAACTGTCATTCACGTTTCGCATATTTTTTGTTCATCACGCTAATCTAGACACTAAAAATGCATGTGTCTAGTTGTTCGATTATACTGAAACGAAGAACATAAGCTAAAAGCAGACACTAAAGCAAATGACGTAGTGGTTCTCGATTTAAACCGATTCATGAAAATTTCAAAAAGTTTTCACCGTTTATCACTTTTAGCTTAAACACCTATTCCCCCCCCCTCTAGGTGTGCACATATACGTAAATTACACACATGAGCCACTACATGTTGACATTGTTGTGAACAAAACTTGTGGAATTGGGCCAAGAATGGCATTTGTCACTACTAAAAAAATGGTCATTTGTGATAGCCAAAATCCATCATAAAAAGCAAGAAAACCATCACGAAAGGTTTACGTGCTGGCTTTAAGCATCACAATGGTCATCTTGTATACGCCTATCATGAAAGGTTTTACGTGATGATTTTGGCAATCACGCAAACGCTTAGTGCTTTTGTGATGATTAATACAATCACATTAACACGTAATCTATTATGATTGTCAAAGTCATCACAAAAAAATAAGACTTTAGGGATCAAATGTAAGAACGTGAATATGTATACATCACCCATTCTGAGTCGCCAAATACATGGTACAGAATACAAATACAAACTTAAATATACAACATGAGCTGTGAGTTTTAATACAAATATTGTATTATAAACAGTATTCAAACTCAAAATAAGTCCTCAATACATTTATTATCACACTATTTCACCGAATAGTGAGGACTACTAATGCAAACATCTGGACCGTCACTCCGTTCCCCGACTAGTCCCAGCTATATTCTCATTTCCTAAAGAGAACAATGAAAGCAATGGGTGAGCTCAACTAGCCCAGTAAAAAATATTATGACTAAGATAATGCAGAATAAATTATCGTTAGCCTTCAACAGTGTTAAACTGATAAAATATAATAAACATCAAGTTTAACTGCAGCGGAACAAGCAATCCATTAGAAGAGTCAAGTAGAACATGATATCTACTATCTTCTATGATTTAAAAGGTTTTTCATCTCTTTTATCGCTGAGACTCAGCTTAATAAATAATCCACATCATCGAATCACCCCTACACTACGGCTAATTAAGGATATTCATTAGTATCATGACCACAAATTATCCATGCACTACGGGCCAAGGATATTCGTGTTTTCACCGATGGTCATGATCATGCCAACAACTGTCCATCAATGCACTACAGGCCAATGAGGACTTTTACCACATCACTTGTAACATTACGGTCATGATTATACCGAATAATCCCTGGTCATAATCATATCAAGTCCATCTATGCACTACGGGCCACAGATGACTTTCATAATAATATAAGCACGAGGATGATAAAAATGATATAAGAATTCAATTAAATGAAAGTAAATGATAAATGATAAATTTTAAAGATTTATAATTTAATTTATCCAGAATTCAATAATGTCCAAATTGTCAACATGATACTGCTTTGTGGAGTAAAATTCAAAAATAATATTGTATCAAAAATGATTTGGACCGAAAAAAAATCAATTTTTGTCATGAATAGTATCGCATGAATGAATAATGTAGAGAGAATAGTACCCGTGAATAGTAACTTCGGTAATAGTAACCCTGTGAATAGTACTCTGGCATGAAATGTTAAAACTTATCAAGAATGCTCAAAATAATATTTCCATAAAAAGATATTGGATGAAGCGCAAATATCAAGGATATTCTACTAATTTCATGGAGTACAGAAGCCAAAACTTTAACAAAATGAGTATAAAATTCAGAATCTGAAACGAAATAATATTACTTACATACTACAGAGTATGGAAGAAATATTATTTTATATGAATATTGAACAAAAATAACATCCCTTACCTTGAAAAGAAGAGTATTCCAACTGGTATAGCGGGGATATTCTCCAAGAAAACTTTCACTGTTTTTTACGCTAAAAGCTTTCTAAAACTTGAAAGAAATACGTTCAATATTATAGAAGAAGAATTCTTTGATTCTGGTGTGATTTTCGATTCTAAATAAGCATCCTATTTATAGGAGAATGGAAATGATACTATTTAGAATTTTCACGAACTGCACAGTATGAATATTTTCACGGGCGCCACAAATCGTCTGATTTTCTAAATTGTTACTATGCATTTACTATGCAGACACTATGCAAACACTATACATACTAAAATATAATATATTCTATTTTTTTATTAAAAAACTAATAATATATATATATATATCATATGCAACCACCCGTGAATACCAAAATTCAGCCATTCCACTATGGGCCCCACAGGTGGGCCCCCACCTATTATTATTATTATTATTATTATTATTATTATTATTATTATTATTATTATTATTATTATTATTATTATTATTATATACTAAATAACCTTCTACCGATTATTTTGAAAAATGGGTAAATGGGGGTTCATAAAATAAGAAAAATTTACAACAAATACTTCATAAAAATTCCCTTAATATTTTTGACAACATTTATTCATCATTATTATAACTCGCAATATTAACAACCAGATCCTTCACAGGAAAGAGGGGGCTTTCCGATAAGGATTTCTCCCTATTGGTGCGCAATTAGGTGACCAAACCCCTTTCTTCGACAGAACTTTCTAGACATTGTTAATTATTCATATAATAATATGAATAACTTGTCATCTCAATTATTGATTTAATAATATATAAAATATTGACAATAATTGAATCAAATAACATGAGATACTATGCAACAATTCATCAGAAAAAAACCGGTGACTTTTACGTAAATATCAATAATAATCAACCTGGTGTGTGCTACTATGCAATCATGCGTATTACTGTACTTTTAACACAGAGTATTTCAACAGTTAATGGTAAAACTTCCATCGTTACTTTTATAAAAAGATATTTTTACGTTTTCTAATTCCGATAATAATTCCACTGTGGGGTCCACCAATGATTGTGTCGTCGTACGAATATTCCCTGTTAAAACGAATATATATTCCCCGACCAATCGAATATAATATAACAACTTGCGTACATTGCAAAATTTATAAATATTACCCACATGCACAACTATAACATTATATCACATTCACTCCTTAATATTCAAAAATGATATTTATAGAAAATTCATCTTTATTCATAAAAGTTGGGGTCTTACAGAATATCTTGTTAAAATTTTAATAATAAAGTTTTCCTACATAAAATTTGTCAAGATATATTATCTTAAATAATTTTTTATTAAAAAATCTAATAATAAATTTGGTAGAACGAAAAATAAAATAAAATCTTGTAGGTGTACCTTCTCCTATTCGAGATATTAGTTCTTACTTGCACACATTGTGTGTGCAAGTAAAAAAATTGAAGGTTAATTAGTGAAGAGATAATTGTAATTTTTTTTTTAAAACCATGTACATGTGTTACATAGCTTCAAGAACGGTAGTTTTTTTCTCTCTCTCCCTTTATAAAATAGTTAAAAACAAAAAACACTTTCTCCTTTCCTAACAGGTTGGGGTTTCTTTTGAATGTCTTGCAAATTTGGATAGTATTTAATTATTACAAATTTAAATAATACTTATACTAATTTGGATAGGAAACAAAAAAATTGTGAAACCTTTTAATTATATAGTTGATAGATTCGGCCAGTCTTACATATTTGAACCTTTTAATTTGTTAAACCTTTTAATTATATAGTTGATTGATTCGATCAGTCTTACTAATTTGAAAATATCAATTTGCAAAAAAAAGTCTTAATTATCGTTGGATTTGGTTATCTTGTTAGGAAAAAAAGACGTTCAATAGGATTCTAAATATAAACTTAGATAGATTAGGTTTTACGAAGACAATGAATAGTGTCCGTTGAACAAAAAAAAATTCATGTTGTAGCTTTTTCAACCAAATAACATCACTTTTCTACTATTGCATTTCTTCATTTTTTTACCTATAGATACTAGCAGTTATATTATTCTTAATATGTTGGCTGCTTGTGTCATATTTCTAGTATTGGAATCATATAAAAATTCTCAACTCCGTGTGTCCTTCACAGAAAAATATATTCATACAAGCAGGCCAAAGTAACATTGCAGGCTGAGGAGTCGTAGCTAAAAGCTTATGGGACGATAATATTCCCTTTGAGTGCCGAGAGATGAAGCAATTCTTTGGCTCAACGGCTCAACGCAAGATTAAGTTGGGAAATAGCACATGAGCCACAAATGTTGACATTGATGTGAACAAAACTGGTGGAATTGGGCTAAGAATGGCATTTGTCAATACAATTTTGGACAGGAATTCGGGGCTAGGGTTAGTCGGGTTGGAGCCTTGTGTTGTGAGAGGAACTAGTATTAACGAATGGTCTCGTGGGAGTGTGTTTTATTATGAGTAAGTTAAGAGGACTCGGGTGGCTGTTGGGTGTGGGTGTGGGGGTGTGGGGGTATTAGGGGGAGATTTTGTGGTTTCAAGGCGAGAGAGATACGATTAGTTTAGAGGATACCGATTTGTACAAGAATAAAATGGAGAAACTCATTCTTAACCTACGTAGAGATTTGTACAAGTAGTAATTTTGAGCTTCTCTTAACATTAATCGATTCAATTATTAAGTCGTTCGACTTGGATTTATTTTGAGCCAACAAATTTAATGATACTGACTCATAATATTCTAGTTAAATTACATTAAATCTTCTGGTAATCCTTACCAAATAAATACTTAATAGTACTTTACATTCAATTGTTTTTATTCTCAAATTCATTAGCAAATATGATTAAATTACTTTCAGCTGCTTATAGAGCTAGAACTTTTCACACCTAATCATCTTTTCTCGCCACATACAATTAGATTACACTAAACTTTCTCATAATTAATTATTGTGAGAGAGATTCATGTGAAAATATCATTTTAACATGTGAAAATATCAGTTTCCTAATAATATTTGAGAAAGAAAACATACACTACATAGTTCAATTAATTACTTCACTAATTTAATAATGATATTTTCACAATCTTAATTCAATACATCTAACAATCGAATATCTTGTTAAAATTTTAATAATAAAATTTTCCTACATAAAATTTGTCAAGATATATTATCTTAAATAATTTTTTAATAAAAAAATCTATTAATAAATTTGGTAGAACGAAAAATAAAATAAAATCGTGTAGGTGTACCTTCTCCTATTAGAGATATTAGTTTTACTTTGCACACATTGTGTGCAAAAAAAAATTGATAGTTAATTAGTGAAGAGATAATTTAGGAATGAGAGAGAAAATAGGAGATAACAAAATTGTAATATTATTTTTTAAAACCATGTACATGTGTTACATAGCTTCAAGAACGGTAGCTTTTTTCTCCCTCTCCCTTTATAAAATAGTTAAAAACAAAAAACACTTTCTCCTTTCCTAACTGGTTGGGGTTCCTTTTGAATGCGTTGCAAATTTGGATAGTATTTAATTATTACAAATTTAAATAATACTTATACTAATTTGGATAGGAAACAAAAAATTTGTGAAACCTTTTAATTATATCTCTCTAAAATAAAGGGATAAAAGTCGCAGTTGACTTTTTTTAATAATATTAAGAAGATGAATGAAATGACAAAATTGTCATATAATAATGTCATTAAATATGAGAGAAATTAGAATAAGAAAAGTATGAGATATTTAATGTTACGGGTATAATAGAAAAATATGTATAAATGTTTGGTTATTAAAGGAAAATGGGACATTTAACGTGGAATACTCGTAATAGTAATAAGGACTTTTATCATTGGACGGAGGGAGTAGTTGATAGATTCGATCGGTCTTACATATTTGAACCTTTTAATTTGTTAAACCTTTTAATTATATAGTTGATTGATTCGGTCAGTCTTACTAATTTGGAAATATCAATTTTCAAAAAAAAATCTTAATCATCGTTGGATTTGGTTATCTTGTTAGGAAACAAAGACATTCAATAGGATTCTAAATAAACTCAGATAGATTAGGTTTTACGAAGATAATGAATAGTGTCAGTTAAACCATAAAAATTTCATGTTGTAGCATTTTCAACCAAATAACATCACTTTTCTACCATTGCACTTCTTCATTTTTTTACCTATAGAAACTGGCAGTTATATTATTCTTAATCTGTTGGCTGCTTGTGTCATATTTCTAGTATTGGAATCATATAAAAATTCTCAACTTCGTGTGTCCTTCACAGAAAAACATATTCATACAAGCAGGGTAGAGTAACAATATTGCAGGTTGAGGAGTCGTAGCCAAAAGCTTATAGGACGATAATATTCCCCTTGAGTGCCGAGAGATGAAGCAATTCTCTGGCTCAACGCAAGATTAAGTTGGGAAATAGCACATGAGCCACTACATGTTGACATTGATGTGAAAAAAAACTGGTGGAATTGGGCCAAGAATGACATTTGTAAATACAATTTTGGAGAGGAATTTGGGGCTAGGGTTAGTCGGGTTGGACCCTTGTGTTGTGAGAGGAACTAGTATTAGCGAATGGTCTCGTGGGAGTGTGTTTTATGACGAGTAAGTTAATAGGGCTCTGGTGGCTGTTGGGTGTGGGTGTGGGGGTATTAGGGGGAGATTTTGTGGTTTGAAGGCGAGAGAGATACGATTAGTTTAGAGGATACGTAGTTATACAAGAATAAAATGGATACGTAGTTTTGAGTATGAAAATGACCTCAACAGGGAAGCCCTGTTTAACATGGTATGGAGCACAAAATTTCCTTTTCGAAAACATATTATAATAGGCAATCGGACACCTGATGTAAAAATTATGTTCGTCTCTTCGAACCAACTCTTTTACCCAATTTTAGTAGATTAATTTTACTTTGATCGTAGACTGCTATGCTAGATGAGAGTGATTTCACAATCGTCAAGTAACTCCATGTCAGCTCCAATCACTACGACCGTAGAGTACTTCTGCAGAATAGATGAAAACTAAGCTTTTTACTTCAAATATACTAGTTCATCTCCAAAGCTTCCTGAAATCACTAAATACCTCGAATCAAATTAGGTTGCAAACAAGCAACCGAACTATTTCATGAACCGATTCAGTTTGATTTGAGTTCGGTTCGATTCGAGTTCGACTTGCTCGCCTAGTCCAGTCGAGTTCGCACATAGTGTTTCGTTCGATTGCTCGATCGAACATGTTTGTGAACCATGTGGTTCGGTTTGTCTTTGTTCGCATGAACGATTCGAGTTTGATTCGATTTGGTAAGTTCGAGTTCGGTTCGATAAGTTCAAGATCGGTTCGAATAGTTCGATTTCTTAATTACTTGTTTAAATTATTTCTAAAATTCCAAAAACAAATAATTGAGTACGTATTTCATATTAAATTTTAAAATTTGTCTTATTAAAAATTGTTAAATTTGTAGTTATTTTTTTATTACCTAAACATCTTTTTCTTTTTTTAATAATTTATTATATATAATTAAATTTTTTTATTAAATAATTAATAAATAATAATGTGTACTTCTTCATCTCTAAATTCTAATTTAATTAAAATAATTTTAATATTTTTATAAAATTTTGAACATTGAGTATTCGAATATTATAATTTACATCCCTAATAATTTAATAAATTATAACACATGTCATAAAGCACATAAATAAAGTCATTAATGATCATGCAATAACAATTTGACAATAATTAAATAATGTCTAGGTTCCTTACATTTACATGAGCTATTGAAATTGTCAAATCGAGATAGAGAATAGAGAAATCAAGTCTTTAATGTTGACGAGACTTAATTAATATAATGAATAATTTTGAAACTTTAAAAAACTATACACAAATTTGAAGATTGAAAATAAAAACTAGATATTAAATTTAAAATTGTAAAGAATGAATATTAATTAAAAATGACAACAAAAGAAATACATTACTAAGCTCATGAATCGAGAGCCAATTTGGGAGAATGGATTTAAAACCATAATATAAGTCTATTTATAAATACCAACATACCTTAATAAACTCCAATTCAATTCTTCCTTAATCCAAATCAAATCTTCCTTAAATTTTGAAACGATTTTAAAAATCAACGTAAGGAAGTCACAGAAATGTCCATTTGAAGATGCATATCAATTATAAACCATAACCATGCCTATTTAATAATATAAAATAAAAAATTGTAAAGAATAATATTAATTAAAAATCAAAACATCATATAATCAAAACAGATATTAATATTAAATTGTGAATGAATATTTAAAAATAAACATTTGAAATTTAATATTAAATTGTGAGTTTTTGATAAATTTGTTGTTTGATCTCTACTTGAAAGTGGTTTGATCTTGAAGAGTTGAAAGGTGTTTCGATATTAAAATTTGAGTGTTGATATTTGTAATCAGGAATTTCTAAGTACTTGTTAACTTTTTATAATTTTTAAGTTCTAACATCTAAGAAATTATTTTTGGTTTTGGTCTTTTTGGATGAATGATTATTACAATATTTGGTCTAATTTTTGATTGAATACTTAAACTCTTGGAGAAGACATTTTTGATATTTGTTTAACATATAAATTTGATAATAAATATTGTCATATACGGATACATGTGATAATATTGAATTAAGAACGGATCAACACTAAGTTATTCTATCTTTATCGCTTAGAATTTTACGTTATTTGCAATTCAACTTAATCATTAATGGATTTATCAACATTTAAATTTGATAATTGCATAAGATTTTCCTCACAAATACTAAATGGGACTAACATTAATGTACAATCTTGTGAGAATATAAAATTTTCTTGTGAAAATAACATTCCTTAAATTTTAATTACTTACCATATATGCAACTTCTTGTAATTAGTTTTCAATCATAATTATTAGTCTTATCTGCATGTGTATAGTTTATCTAAAAGTCATATTCAACACTTAACACTTTTTTTTTTTGAATGTCCTAATCTAATACAATAATTTAACCTATACTAGGGTATCATATGTCCTAATCTATTATAATAATTTATCATAACATAGAGTATCATTCGTGTTGCCGTCTTTTGGACCTGTCATTGTTGAACCTTCTACAACACTTGTTGTCAACAAGAATTAAACTCTCGACCTCTACATCAATAAAAATGAGCCACCAGTGGGCCAAGTGGTCATCAGTCTTCATCGCTTAACATGATGAGACACCTCATTCACTTGCTAAATCTACTCGAGAAATTAGAATAAAGTTCATACTAAGTTTATTATTTTCTGTATAGTCACGATCCTTGAAATAGAGATAAAGCTCATAATCTCTTATATTTGTTTGAACTCAGCTAGAGATAAGTTCATACAACTTTTGTAATCCTACCAACTAATTCAATACAACTTTTTGTAATCTAGTAATTAATTTCAGATCATAATCTTTTAGAATTTAATTCAAAATATACTCCTTATACATTAAAAATTTTCATATCTGTTTTAACTTAGCTAGAGATAAGTTCATACCAACTTTTGTAATCCTACCAACTAATTCAATACAACTTTTTGTAATCTAGTAATAAATTTCTGATCATAATCTTTTAGAAATTAATTCAAATCATAAATATACTCCTTATTAATTCATTAATTAATTTCATATCATAATAGTAGTTTTATATATCTCCCATTTCACAATCCTATTTATAGGAGCAATCGCTAGTGACAAATTAATTTAGCTATTTCATCATTAGTGTTACTAGTTGATAGCCTGTGCAATTCACGGGCTAGTTTAAAAAATTGAAAAATCTTTTTGGTCTTTAAACAAAAAAATTATGTATTATCCACGTGATTTAATAACACAATTTTAAAACTGTTTCCAAAGCAATTTAGCAGCTAATTTTAGCATATAGTGTTATGGCATGATGCAAAGAGAAGAAAGCTTCTTAGTTCTAACCATATATAACAGCTCAGTCACAGGACTTGAAATTCATAAGTGAAACCACAGTATATATAAACATTAACACAAAACTGTTCAACAATTGAATACGATGGATATTGAATAGTAATGCAATTCCACACACATACACAACCTGCTAGCCATATATCTAAGATCATCAGTGCTATATTAAGCAATAAGTAGGCAAAAAGTAAAAGTTTGCATTCACATATTTGTCAGGGCTATCATTTGGAGGATATACGGTGTCAATTCCATCGACTTCTCTGTTCAATTGAAATCCTCAGTCTTAAAAGTAAGAATGCCCATAAATTAAATATCTAAAGCCTTTTATCCGACTCTAAATCAAAATCCAGGCTAAGTGAGGCTTCAGCTAGTGCCTCCTACCAATTGAACAACAAAGACGGCGGCTATGATTCTCGAACTGTCTTGACAAAAAAATGCCCTCATGGACCATGGCCATCAAATATCCCACAAAACATCTTGTCATCTTGGCATTCAAATTCCTACCAACCAAAAACAAAAAGATTATGAGCTAAAGGGAAGATGAAACAAACACCAAAAATAACATTAAATGAAGAAACTAACTTACACTGAAAAATATTCTTGCCCCGTTCCAAAAAAAAAAAAAATAACAAAATTGTAACTATAAATATTACGATATTGTGTCATAACATTTAAAAAATTAAACTCTTATATGAAACAAAGGAGTAATAAATAGTTGATCCAAAATGGATTTTGGATTATTTTTCTTTCTAAAATGGAGGGCATTTATGATTTGCAATTAATGGTGGTGCTATTTTTTGGGGATGCCAGTGGAGTGGATTTGGTGTCAGGATAATAATGTAAATGTTACTGATGTTTATATTGTGACTTTAAAGCAGACCCCTGCTGCTCATTACAATTAATGGTTAACTGATAATGAAGAATAAATCTTTTAACATGATGGTTCTAAGAGAAAGAATAGACTGCACAAACCATTAGGAAGCTATAATTTTTACTGCTTATTTCTCCAAATTTGTGGCTATTATTTTGATCGTCATATACCCAGTAAGTTAGCAACTCATATGAAATGTTCTATTTTAGTTTACTAAATGATATTCTGCTTGTCTAACTTTCACGGTCCCTTCCTCTTCCTGAAAAACTCATTCTCCAATTTACCCTTGTTACACTCCACTATAATTTTTCACAATATAAAAAACAAAGATAATATGAAAGTTACCCTTTTCTATCAAGCACTATACTTTGTCAAGTCTGACAACATTAGCTAAGTACACATAAGAACATCATAAATCAGGAATTAAACAAAGGATGCTATAAATTTTGGTAATTAAAGTATGCTATATACTTGATTTGGTATTTCAATATAGCAATAAATAAGATATTAGGAGGGCTAAAGAAAAGGGGTACCATAGATTACTGTGAGTTCTTGTGACGCCCCCAAAATAGGTATACAACACCCATTTTGAGTCGTCAAAATACATGGTACAGAAACAACTACAACTTTATTAATACAACATAAAAACTGTGAGTTTAAATACAAATATTGTCATCTAGACAATATCCACACTCAAATAAGTTCTCATTTCAATTATTGATACATTATTTTACAAAAATGGTGAGGACTACTAAAATAACTTCTAGAACCATCATTCCATACCCCCACTAGTACTACTACATTTACATTCTCGCCTCCGAGAAGAAAAATGGAACAAAAGGAAAAGGGTGAGCTCAACTAGCCCAATAAAGAACATTATGACTAAGATAATCTGTAACAAATTATCGTTAGTCTTCAACGAGGAAAAATCTAATAGAATACAATAGACAACAAGTTTTAAATCAATATTCATGATGTGAAATAATAATTCATTAGAAGAGTGAAGTAGAGAATGAAATCTACTATCTTCTATATATGAATATAAAAGTTCATCGTCTATCTTTTATCCCTGTAACATCAATCAATATATATCTAGAATCAAATATTCATCTTTGCACTACAGGCCAAAGATATTCATTAGTTGGTCATGTTCATCTAAACACCTGTTCATCTTTGCACTATAGGCCAAAGATATTCATCAGAAATCATTCATCTTTGCACTATAGGCCAAAGATATTTAGTAATATCATCATTTAGGACTGAGGATGATGACAAATATTTTAAAGAAAATGAATCCAGTGAAACAAAAGAACAAGTATTAAGGATTCATACTTTAAATAACCCAAGTTCGAAAGTACTTCATAAATAACCAGAGTGGAGTAAGATTCAAGAATGAAGACCAAAACATAGATCCAATCAAAGATAGGAACTATAACAGACAATCTTGGACATAGAAAAGAAAATTTAATTTTTCTGTGAATAGTGTCGTATTCGTGAATGAATAGTATCGTGAATATCGTGAATATCGTGAATAGTAACTCGACACCAAAAGATAGAAATTTCACAAAAAAATCATCATCGTGAATAGCTTCGTGAATAGTACTCATGAATAGTAACTCGTGAATAATAACTCATGAATAATAGTAACCCCGACATGAAAAGTTCCAAATTTGATAAAAAAATTCCACAAATATTTCGGCATAATGATATTGAAGAAATAATATCATTTTTGAATAAAATAACATCTCTTACCTCAAAAAGAATAGTACTTCTGACTGGAATACTGGATATAGTGCTGAAAGAACTTGCACCGTATAGCAATACTCAAAGTACTAAAATACTCACAAAATACGCTCGATATTATAGAGAGAGAAAGAGAGAGAAATCTTTAGTTTCTGGTGTGATTTTCAATTCTAACCTAAGCACCCTATTTATAGGAAAATGCTTAGAACACCAAAGCAGAAAATTTAATATAATATTAATATATTATATATAAATTCCTACGGACACATTCTAAGATCTGAACTCAGCCACCTTGCACATGTTAATGATGCCAACCAAGTATAAAAAACGTTTTTGTTATTAAAAATAATTAAAACTTTCAAAAATCAATTATTTCGGGACTTCGAAACTTCAATAATTCATAATAAATAGCCCTTTTATCAGAAAATTCGAATCTTGAGTTTTTTTATAGGAAATTAAATTCTCTACAACTTTGCAGAAGAAAGTTTTTCCAAATTCCAAACAAAAATTGACCGAAATCCATAAACGAGCGATTTTACAGGCTATAATCAAATTTCAGTCAAGAAATGGGTCCACCAACATGTTTAACATGTTTTAAACAACTTTTGCAACAAAAATACTCTTCCTCCTCATATACTCATATATCCCATATTCATTGTAAAAATATCATCATTATTATATTATAATAATATGATAAAATATTATTTTATCAGAAAAGATAAAATATCAATTTTCAACAATTGTCACTTTAAAAATTATCTCCATCTATATCTACATAAAATAAATATTTTCCTCATCATATAAATCAATAATTTAATTATTCACAAATAATATTACAGAATCACAATACTGACAACCAGGCAGTTCCCAGGAAAGAGAGGGCTTTCCAATAAGAATTTTTCCTTACTGGCGGACAATTAGGTGACCAAACCTCTCCTTAGACGGAACTTTCTAGACATTGCCAGTAATGTTATCTAATAATATTATTCAGATAATATGAATTATTGCTTCGATAATGGAAAATACTGTATAGTGATAATTATTGAAACAACAGTAATATAAAATATCAACGCAGCAATTATTGAATCAATAAAATAAAATACTGAACAATAATTACTATAACAATTATTGAGTAATGCCTTCTTACGTAAGAATCAATAATTGGTGCAATACAGGTGTCTTCTTGTGCGGTAATACGCGTATTCATTGTGTTTTAACCATTGGGTATTCCAACAAGATTATTGGTAATAACTCACGCCATTATTTATAAACAACTTATACTTGTCGTTTTCTTCATCCAATCGCTTTCCGTTATGGGCCCACAAAAGACTGCGCCGTCGTACGAATATTCCCCGACAGCAAGAATATTCCACGACCAAACGAATATTCCCCGACAGCAATGAATATTTTATAACCACCTACTTATTTGAAATATTTGCGCATTTTACCCATAACTAACCACATTAATCAATTCAACCCTTACTATTTTAAAATAATAAATAGAGGAAATTTAATTTCATTTATAATAAGTTGGGGTCTTACAATCTCCCCTCCTTATAAAATTTCGTCCTCGAAATTGACGTACGTACCTGGTGTTTCGAAAAGATGAGGATACCTCACTTTCATTTCTGTCTCCAACTCCAGGTCATTTCCTCTATAGCATGGTTCCTCCACAAAACTTTAACTTGTGGTATGACCTTCGTGCGTAGGACATGCTCTTTTCTATCCAAGATCTTGACAGGTATCTCCTCGTACGTTAAATCTTCTGCTATCTCGTCTGGTTCTAACTCAATAATGTTGTTCGGGTCTTTCACATATTTACGAAGCACGGATACGTGGAAAACATTATGAATACGAGACATACTTGGAGGTAACGCGAGTCTATAGGCCACATTTCCTACTCGGTCAAGAATCTGAAATGGACCAATAAATCGTGGATTGAGATTTCCTCTCTTCCCGAATCTTGTAACTCCCTTCCATGGAGCCACATGCAACAATACATGATCCCCAATACTAAACTTCACGTCCTTTCGATGAAGATCCGCATAACTCTTTTGTCGATCCTGTGTCGTTTGTATACGTTGTCGAATCATTTGGATCTTTTATGTAGTCATACGTACCAACTCGGGTCCCAACAATGTTGCTTCACCCACCTCATCCCATCATATTGGAGAGCAACACTTTCGTCCATACAATGCTTCGAATGGAGCCACACCTATACTTGCCTGATAACTGTTGTTGTAGGAGAATTCCACCAATGGTAAATACTTATCCCAACTCCCTTTGAAGTCTAGGACACAGAGTCTTAATAGATCTTCAAGAGTTTGAATAGTCCTCTCTGATTGTACGTCCGATTGAGGATGGTATGCCGAACTAAATCGTAAATCCGTTCCCATAGCTTTTTGCAAACTAACCCAAAATTTTGAAGTGAATCTTAGGTCTCGATCCGAAACTATGGATATTGGCATGCCATGCAACCTCACAATCTCATTTACGTACATACTAGCAAGACGTTCAAGGGAATAAGTCTCCCGTATCGGCAAAAATGAACAAACTTGGTTAATCTATCAACAATAACCCAAATAGCATTTATGCCTTGAGAAACAGTGGGAAGACCCGTAATGAAATCCATGGTAATGTGTTCCCACTTCCATTTTGCAATCTCAAGTGGTTGCAATGGACATTTTGGCACTTGATGCTCCGCCTTTACACGTTGACAAGTTAAGCACATCGAGATAAACTTTACAATCTCTCTCTTCATATTGTTCCACCAAAATGTATGTCGAAGATCACGATACATTTTGGTACTTCCAGGATGGATTGCAAATGGTGTATTGTGTGCCTCCATCATGATCTTGTACTTCAAATCAGAATCGTTAGGAACACAAATTCTGGAGTGGACTCAAAGTATTCCTTCTTCATCGATTCTTGCTTCTGGAATAGCACCTTCTTGTACTTTCTTCTTCATATTCATCAGCTCCGGATCTGTGGCTTGAGCAACTTTAACTTTTTCGATTAAAGTCGGTTCTATGCGTATATTTGACATCATCGCATGGGTCCCCGAAGTCTTGAATTCTATCTTCAACTTTTGCAAATCACACAAAATGGGCCTTTGTGTTGACAACATCGTACTCGTTCCTGCATAAGATCTTCTACTTAATGCGTCAGCTACCACGTTCGCTTTTCCAGGATGGTATTGAATGGTATGGTCGTAGTCTTTCAATAGCTCGAGCCAACGTCGTTGCCGCATGTTGATTTCTTTTTGGGTGAAGAAATATTTGAGGCTTTTATGGTCTGAATATATCTCCACTTTCTCCCCATTTAGATAGTGCCTCCAGATCTTTAAGCGAAAAAGCGATTTCACCGCCAACTCTAGATCATGAGTATGATAATTTCTCTCATATTCTTTAAGTTGTCGCGAGGCATAGGCTATGACTTTCCCACGTTGCATGAGAACACATCCTAACCCTTTGCCTGAAGCATCGCTGTAGATAACAAATCCATCCGTACTAGATGGTATTATCAGAACAGGTGTCGAAATGAGTCTCCTATTGAGATCTTGGAAACTCTTCTCACATTCCTTGCTCCATACGAATTTTGTATCTTTACGATTCAGTTGAGTTAACGGAGTAGCGATTCTAGAAAATCCTTCCACAAATCTCCGATAATAACCAGCTAAGCCCAAAAAGCTACGTACTTCGGTCACCGATTTCGGTTGCTCCCAACTTTGTATTACTTCAATCTTCGCCGGGTCAACAGATACTCCATGTTTTGACACCACGTGCCCAAGGAATGCTACTTCCTCAAGCCAGAACTCGCATTTCTTCAGCTTGGCATATAGCTTGTTATCACGAAGCCTTTGCAGTACCAGCTTCAAATGGTGCTCATGATCTTCACGACTTTTGGAATATATGAGGATGTCATAAATAAAGACAACAACAAACTGATCCAAATAATCCTTGAATACTCGGTTCATCATATCCATGAAAGCAGCATGAGCATTAGTCAATCCAAAAGACATGACTAAGAATTCATAATGTTCGTACCGAGTTCTGAAAGTAGTCTTTGGAATATCCTCAGTACTAACCTTCAGCTGATGATATCCAGAACGAAGATCGATCTTTGAAAAGAATTCCGCTTCTTATAACAGGTCAAATAGGTCATCAATACGAGGTAGCGGATACCTATTATTGATGGTGACATGGTTCAATTCTCGATAGTCAATACAAAGTCGCATACTCCCGTCTTTCTTCTTTACAAATAAAACAGGAGCACCCCAAGGAGATGTACTAGGACGAATGAAACCGATGTCCAACAACTCCTGTAGTTGGACCTTTAACTCCTAAAGTTCAATAGGAGCCATTCGATATGGGGTTTTAGAAATGGGCTTTTGTACCAGGTTCAAGATCAAAAAAAATTTAACTTCACGTTGCGCGGGGTGACCGGGAAGTTCTTCAGGAAAGACGTCAGGAAAGTCAATAACAACAGGAATATTATTCAAATCTGACGTGTCTTTATTCAAATCCATAACATGGGCTAAGAAAGCTTGACATCCATTTTTCAATAAACGAATAGCTTTATGACTTGATATGACAATGATTGATTTTAATGGTTTAGTTGCTTGAATTCGAACAACAGGTTGATTAGGAATATGAAAACTAACAACCTTATGAAAACAATCAATTTTGGCATGATGAATAGTTAACCAATCAATCCCTAAAATCACATCAAAAGCAAGTATCTTTAAAGAGATAAGGTCAATAGGTAATGTGATGGTGCCAACTTGGATCAAACAAGATTTATAAAAAGTGGATGTGATGAAAGTTTCTCCTAACAGAGTTTCCACAGATAGGTCAAAGTCTAATTTCTCCGGAGTCAAGTTTAAACGTTGAGCACAAGCAGGAGAGATAAATGAATGGGTAGCACCGGTATCAAGTAATGTATAAACTTCGTATGAATTTATGATTAGCTTACCCGTGATCACCTCGTTTGGGTTCCTCGCATGTTGACCAGTCACGACAAACGCTCTTCCAGGAACCGTTGACTTTGAATTTTTTGGGACAGTCTTTTGAGTCACCATCCCCGCTGGACTTGGTTTCGCTACAGTGCAATCTCTAGCTATATTTCCTTCTTTTCCACAGTTATAACATACCTTAAACTGTTGTGGGCAGTTTGGGCTGATATGTCCTTCTTTTCCGCACTTATAGCATATGACCGGTGGTCGTTCTCCTCCCTTGGAACCAGTTGCTGCTGGTGCTGACGTCTTCACATTGTCATTATTGAATCTCCTCTTTTTAAAATCTTCCCCCGACTCGCTTCTTCTATTTTCATGGCCACGATTACCACTAGAGTGGTTACCGCTTTTATTTGAATGTTTTCCTCTCCGCTGGTTTTCATTGCTCCGATGACTGCTGCCACCGGTATGACCCTGGTTGCGGTCCCTTGGTTGAACGTATTCGCTATCTCGCTCTAATAATTGAGCCCTGTTGACAACATCTAAATATAAAGAAAATTTATGAGAGATAAGATATTGTCGAATCTCGGGTTTTAAACCTCTCAGAAACATCCTCGTCATTCGTTCCTCATTCTCTACCAAATGAGGTGCAAACCTGGATAACTCTGCGAACTTCGCCTCGTATTAGGACACCGTCATATTATTTTGTTCTAGTCTAATAAACTCTACCTCCTTCATATGGCGAATACTTTCAGAAAAGTATTTTTCGTTGAAAAGTTTCTGAAATGTTTCCCAAGACATCTTTGAAAGCGGCAGTGGGTCCATTTTGGGTCCGTTTCACATGTTTCCGCCCATGATCGATCATCTCGGCTTTCCCTTAAATATCGTGGTAATTTGTTTGACTCTTTGAAGCGCTTGGATGTCCCTTAAAGTCGCGTGGTGCTAGCATTTCCACCCGTATTTTGCATTTCCACCCGTATTTTGTGCACGAGTCTCCCTCGTCTGGTTTTGTATGAACTGCAAAAAGCTCCTAAACATCCCGTCGTTCATCGTCTTCTCAGTGGTGTTGTTTACAGGAGGAATATTTCCTTCCTGTTGCACGTTCCCCTGGGTGGTGATTAAAGGTGTTTCCACGGTCTCATTAACTCCACCGTTAATATTCTCAGCTGCCATCTTAAATACTGCCACAAAACAAGGGTTAATTAAACAAATTAACATATCACATATTAACTATATGCTTCGACTGACCAACAAATAAGCTTAGGTATGACACACTAGCGAAGGATTACTCGTCTCTCCCCTCCTAGTACTATTCCTCGATCTCCGCCAGAGACCATATCCCTAAGCTCTGATACCAACTGTGACTTTGGACACCAACTTGTGTCAGCACCTCACTAGGGTACCTATCAGCTTGCCACCGCAGAACGGCGTCCCCTACGGAGAGTCTGGCTTCGGTGCATCCCTCATCAATAGGAAGTCACCAGATAGAGGCTCGGGGCTCTTTACTTATGGCTCGATATTAACTGTGGCGCCCAAAGCAGGTATACAACACCCATTTTGAGTTGTCAAAATACATGGTACAGAAACAACTACAACTTTATTAATACAACATAAAAACTGTGAGTTTAAATACAAATATTGTCATCTAGATAATATCCACACTCAAATAAGTCCTCATTTCAATTATTGATACATTATTTTACAAAAATGGTGAGGACTACTAAAATAACTTCTAGAACCATCATTCCATACCCACTAGTACTCATTACATTCTCGCCTCCCGAGAAGAAAAATGGAACAAAAGAAAAAGGTGAGCTCAACTAGCCAGTAATAAAAGAACATTAATACTAAGAACATCTGACTAAGATAATACTGAACAAATTATCGTTAGTCTTCAACAGGGAAAAATCTAATAGAATACAATAGACAACAAGTTTTAAATCAATATTCGTAGCGGAAATAATAATTCATTAGAAGGGTGAAGTAGAGAATGAAATCTACTATCTTCTATATATGAATATAAAAGTTCATAAATCTATCTTTTATCCTCGTAACATCTCAATAACATCAATCAAATATATATATACTCAAAGAATCAAATATTCATCTTTGCACTACATGTGCCAAAGATATTCATCGAAATCATTCATCTTTGCACTACTGGGCCAAAGATATTCATTAATATCATCATTTAGGCTGAGGATGATGACAAATATTTTAAAGAAAATGAATCCAGTGAAACAAAAGAACAAGTATTAAGGATTCATACTTTAAATAACCCAAGTTCGAAAGTACTTCATAAATAACCAGAGTGGAGTAAAATTCAAGAATGAAGACCAAAACATAGATCCAATCAAAGTTAGGAACTATAACAGACAATCTTGGACATAGAAAAGAAAATTTAATTTTTCTGTGAATAGTGTCGTATTCGTGAATAGTACCATATACGTGAATAGTGCCGTATACATGAATAGTAACTCCGACACCAAAAGATAAAAAATTCACAAAAAACATCATCATGCTTCGTGAATAGTACTCGTGAATAGTAACTCATGAATAGTAACTCGTGAATAGTAACTCATGAATAGTAATCCCGACATGAAAAGTTCCAAATTCGATAAAAAATTTCCACCAATATTTCGGCATAATGATATTGAAGAAATAATATCATTTTTGAATAAAATAACATCCCTTACCTCAAAAAGAATAGTACTTCTGACTGGAATACTGGATATAGTGCTAAAAGAACTTGCACCGTATAGCAATACTCAAAGTACTAAAATACTCATAAAATACGCTCGATATTATAGAGAGAGAAAGAGAGAGAAATCTTTAGTTTCTGGTGTGATTTTCAATTCTAACCTAAGCATCCTATTTATAGGAAAATGCTTAGAACACCAAAGCAAAAAATTTAATATAATATTAATATATTATATATAAATTCCTACGCACACATTCTAAGATCTGAACTCAGCCACCTTGCACATGTTAATGATGCCAACCAAGTATAAAAAACGTTTTTGTTATTAAAATAATTAAAACTTTCAAAAATAAATTATTTCGGGACTTGAACTTCAATAATTCATAATAAATAGCTCTTTTATTAGAAAATTGAATCTTGCCTCTTTTTATAGGAAATTCAATTCTCTACAACTTTGCGAAGAAAGTTTTTCCAAATCCAAATGAAATGAAAGAAATCCATAAACGAAGCGATTTTACAAGTTATAATCAAATTTCATCAAGAAATGGGTCCACCAACATGTTTAACATGTTTTAAACAACTTTTGCAACAAAAAAATACTCTTCCTCCTCATATACTCATATATCCCACATTCATTGTAAAATATATCATCATTATTATATTATAATAATATAATAAAATATTATTTTATCAGAAAAGATAAAATATCAATTTTTAACAATTGTCACTTTAAAAATTTTATCCATCTATATCCACATAAAATGAATATTTTCCTCATCATATAAATCTATAATTTAATTATTCACAAATAATATTACGTAATCACAATATCGACAACTGTGCGAATTCCAGAAAGAGGGGCTTTCAAATAAAATTTCTCCTTCTTGTGGCGTAATTAGGTGACCAAACCTCTCTTTAGAGCGTAACTTTCTAGACATTGCCAAGTAATGTTATCTAATAATATTATTCAGATAATATGAATTATTACTTTGATAATGGAAAATTGTGTAATGATAATTATTGAAACAACGGTAATATAAAATATCAACGCAAAGCAATTATTGAATCAATAAAATAAAAAATCTTTGAGCAATAATTCATGTAACAATTATTGAGTAATGCCTTTTACGTAAGAATCAATAATTGGTGCAATACAGTATCTTCTTGTGCAACGTAGCATATTACACGTGTTTTAACCACCGGGTATTCCAACAGTATTAACGGTAACAACTACGTCGTTATTTATAAATAACTTATACTTGTCGTTTTCTTCATCCAATCGCTTTCCGTTATGGTCCCACAAAAGACTGCGCCGTCGTACGAATATTCCCCGACAGCAAGAATATTCCACGACCAAACGAATATTCCCCGACAACAATGAATATTTTATAACCACCTACTTATTTGAAATATTTGCGCATTTTACCTATAACTAACCACATTAATCAATTCAACCCTTACTATTTCAAAATAATAAATAGAAGAAATTTAATTTCATTTATAATAAGTTGGGGTCTTACAGTTCTTGACTGTCGCCTCGACTCGACTTGTCTGGTCCATTGGAAACTCATTCCTGATTCCATTATCTGGCCCATTGGAAAGGGCTTCTTCCATCTTATTTTTCATCCTAAATTTTTGTTTCCAAGTAGTTAGGACTCTCTTTGCGCCAACTGAAATTAGTAGGAAAGGATTTTCTCCATCATCTAATGTCATCCCATTGGGCATATTGGTTGAATATGTGGCAAATGTGTTTTTGACACACAACATATTGATCTCACATCTGATCCACCTACATGTTCCCTAGAAATTTTGAAGCAGTCCAATTCTCAACACCTGGAGCATACCTGAATCATTAATAACACTATCAGTTGGCCACACTACTCAAGCATCACATCAGTCACAACTTATTAGAGTTAGCATGTCATTGTTCTAAGGCGGCGGTGGAAAAAGGAGGATAAAAGTCAAACATATCAATACTGTACACATGTACACATGAGTTGACTCATGACTCATGAGCATATACCTCCACACTCGAGCTTAAAGACCCCAACTATAAGTGAAAAGACAGTGCTCTAAGTCACCACCAAAATAGGTAATTTAAGTTTGACACTGTATTTAAAAATCATCAAATGTTGAGTTAGATTACGAAACAATCATATATCATACCTAGTCATCCTCACAGTTCCATCTTCACACCCTGTAGCGATCCAACATGAATTAGGAAAGAGACTCTGCTTTCCAAACCTTGAATTTTCAGAGATAAAACATAGGGAATGCATCTCTCTGCCATGGAATTGTAGATGCATGTTTTGGGGATATATTTACAACTATGGTTGTTGAACAATGCTCAGATTTTCTATAATACAAATAATCAACATATGATCACTTTCAAGAAAACTGTAAATGAATCGTTAAATTATAGTACAACCAATAGCCAACAAATTGTCACAATGTTAAGGTAAAACAACTACTTTCAGAAACTTCTTATTATGGTAACAAATAAAATCGAGGATATAAATGCCAACCGAACTAAGTAACAATCCTATATGAATAATTCTAAAAAATTTTAAGGTTTCACTCACAGTTGCTAAATTTTAAAATATCAGTGGTGAACTTCTAAGTCAAACTCTGCTATGGATTGAAGTAATGGAAAATACCCAAGAGCATAGGCTAATTTAATGGTTGTAACAATCCTTTGATGCAACGAAACCTGTTTCAAACACAATCAATATCTTCAATTGTTTTCGATTGTTATCAATATCTTCAATTGTCATACTTCTTTACTAAAGGAACCTAAATAACTAAAGGAATCTTAGTTTATCATTACTCTACTCCCTAGATTAGTTGGCCTTTGCTGTGGTGAATATTTAAAATAAAAAATGTGAGCCATTAGAATTCTTTACCCAATTTTAGTAGATTAATTTTACTTTGATCGTAGACTGCTATGCTAGATGAGAGTGATTTCACAATCGTCAAGTAACTCCATGTCAGCTCCAATCACTACGACCGTAGAGTACTTCTGCAAAATAGCTGAAAACTAAGCTTTTTTCTTCAAATCTACTAGTTCATCTCCAAAGCTTCCTGAAATCACTAAATACTTCGAATCAAATTAGGGCTGAAAACGAATCGAAGGCTCATGAACCGATTTGATTCGATTTGAGTTCTGGTTCGATTCGAAGTTCGACTTGCTTCGCCTAGTCCAAATCGAGTTAGCACATAGTGTTCCGATTCGATTGCTTTCGATCGAACATGTTTGTGAACCATGTGGTTCGATTTGTCTTTGTTCATGAAACGATTCGAGTTGATTTGTTCGATTTGGTAAGTTCGAGTTCGGTTCAATAAATTCAAGATCGGTTCGAGTAGTTCGATTTCTTAATTACTTGTTTAAATTATTTCTAAAATTCTAAAAATAAATAATTGAGTACGTATTTCATATTAAATTTTAAAATTTGTCTTATTAAGAATTGTTAAATTTGTAGTTATTTTTTTATTACCTAAACATCTTTTTCTTTTTTAATAATTTATTATATATAATTAAATTTTTTTATTAAATAATTAATAAATAATAATGTGTACTTCTTCATCTCTAAAGTCTAATTTAATTAAAATAATTTTAATATTTTCATAAAATTTTGAACATTGAGTATTGGAATATTATAATTTACATCCCTAATAATTTAATAAATTACAACACATGTCATAAAGCACATAAATAAAGTCATTAATCATCATGCAATAAAAATTTGACATTAATTAAATAATGATGCAATACAGTTCCTTACATTTACATGAGCTATTAAAATTGTCAAATCGAGATAGAGAAATCTAGTCTTTAATGTTCGTATCGAGACTTCAAATCATTAATATATATTGAATAATTTTGAAACTTTAAAAAACTATACATAAATTTGAAGATTGAAAATAAAAACTAGATATTGTAATTCTGTATATGTGCACACCTAGGGGGGGAGGGGGGTGAATAGGTGTTTAAGCTAAAAGTGATAAATGCTGAAAACTTTTTGAAATTTTGTGCTACAGATTTAATTCAGACAGCTACACCTGTCTGCTTTAGTGTCTGTTCTTCGTTTATGATTATCAGACAGCTAGACCTATCTGCTTTAGTGTCTGGATTAGCGTGATGAATGAAAATATGCAGAACGTGAATGGCAGTTAAAGAAATAAACAGAAGTAAAAATCACACCAAGATTTTTTACGTGGTTCAGCCCCTATCCTCTACCTAGTGGCGTAATCCACGTCCAATCCCAACTAGGATTGGAGACTCTTTTTATTACTATTTAAACCTTAATACAAAAATTGCTCCATGTTAGAAAGAAGCCTCAAATCTGATGTTGGACACCTATGCCCCCTTTTTGCACCACTGCACCTCTTCTCACCTCTGAGACCCTTAAGCCTTCTATGAACAGACTAACTAAACCCGAAAACCTCAAGCCAAAGCTATGCTTGAATACTTTGATTTACAATGAATAATATTTCCACCACACAAGGATAAAACGATAAGAATAAATGACTGGAATAAAAACAGTGATAAGCTTTGATGTAATCTCTCAACTTGATTGCTCGTTCTCCGTTGTGTATTGTTCAGCCGAAGAGAATGAGTATATATAACAATACATGCAACGGCTATAACATAAGCTAGCTAAGATTTCTCAGTCCCGTTAGCAGCCACCCATAATTTCAGCAGCTTTGAATCACAAGAAAGATATTATGCAGACAGTATTTCCCATTATCAGATTAATAATTCATATTATTTGAATAATATTATGAGATAACATTATTGGCAATGTCCGTAAAAGTTACATCAAGGAGAGGTTTGGTCACCTAATTGCGCGCCAGTAAGGAGAAATCCTTATCGGAACGCCCCCTCTTTCCTGGGAACAACCTGGTTATCGTAATTGTGATTCTGTAATATTATTTGTGAATAATTAATTATTGATTTATATGATAAAGAAATATTTATTTTATGCGGATATAAATGTGGAATATATTTATTTTATTGTGGTTATAATTGAAGGAATTAATGCCGAGGTGTTTTATCAGTATTTTGTTGGAATAGAGGTATTAAAAATTATCCGTTTATGGATTTCGGATATTTTCTGATTGGAATTTGGAAAAACTTTCTTCTACAAAGTTGTAGAGAATTAAATTTCCTATGGAAAGCACATGATATTTGAATTTTTCTGATAAAATGGCTATATATTATGAATTGTTGAAGTTTCGGAAAATAAAATGATTTTTATTAAAACATGGGTGGGCCCCACTTTTGGTTGGTGAAAATCTGCTGAGATTTTTATTCAAATGTGGTAGGCTTGAATAGTAGCAGGTAAAGCCATCACGAAAGGAAAGTTAGTCTGCTATATATGTTCTAAGCATTTTCCTATAAATAGGGTGCTTAGTTAGAATTGAAAATCACACCAAAATTCATAAATTTTCTCTCTTTCTCTCTCTATAATATCGAGCGTATTTTGTGAGTATTTTAGTACTTTGAGTGTTGCCATGCGGTGCAAGTGCCTTCAGCACTATATCTAGTATTCCAGTCAGAAGTACTATTTTTGCGAGGTAAGGGATGTTATTTTCTTCATAAATGATATTATTTCTTCAATATCAGTATGCCGAAATATTGGTCTGAACTTTTTATCAAATTTGGAATATTTTGTGTCGAGATTACTATTCACGTATACGGCACTATTCACGTATACGACACTATTCACGTATACGGCACTATTCATGAATACGACACTATTCACTGAAAAATGAAATTTTCTTCTTTTTGTCCAAGTTGTCTATTATGGTTACTATCTTTGATTGTATCCATGTTTTGATCTTTATTTTTGAATTCTGCTTCAAAATAGGTTATTATGGAGTATTATTGAACTTGGATAAACTGTAATACGAATCCCTAATATTTGTTCTTTTGTCTCACTGGATTCGTTTTCTTTAAGATATTTTTCATCATCCTCAGTCCTAAATGATGATATTAATGAATATCTTTGGCCTTTAGTGCAAAGATGAATGATTACCAAATGAATATCTTTGGCCCGTAGTGCAAAGATGAACAGGTGTTGATATGAACATGATCAACTGATGATACAAATGAATATCTTTGGCCTGTAGTGCAAAGATGAATATTTTATTCAAGATGTATATTGATTGATGTTACAGGGATAAAATATTGATGATGGACTTTAAAATCTTAGAAGATAGTAGAATTCTTTCTCTACTTAACTCTTCTAATGGATTGTTATTTTCGCTGCAGTTGTTGATCTAAAACTTGTTGTCTATTATATTTTATCAGATTATTCCCTGTTGAAGACTAATGATAATTTGTTGTATATTATCTTAGTCATAATATTCTTTACTGGGCTAGTTGAGCTCACCTTTTTCCTTTTTGTTCCATTGTTCTTCTCAGGAGGAGAGAATTTAGCAGGAACTAGCCGGGGTATGGAGTGATGATTCAAGATAGTTGTTTTAATAGTCCTCACTATTTTGTAAAATAGTGTATCAATAATTGTAATGAGGACTCCTTTTGAGTTTTTATACTCTCTATTAAACAATATTTGTATTCAAACTCACAGTATATGTGTTGTCGTATTTTGCACGACAATTGTATTACTGAAGTTGTATTTGTTTCTATACCATGTATTTAGCGACTCAGAATAGGTGATGTATACCTATTTGGGGGGAGTCACAGTTGGTATCAGAGCTTAGGGATATGATGTAAAACCCCAACTTTTTGAATAAAGATGAATTTTCTATAAATATTATTTTTGAATATTATGGAGGGAAATTGATATAATGTTATAGTTGTGGGTAATATTTATAAATTTTGCAAAGTACGCAAGTTGTTATATAATATTCGATTGGTCGGGGAATATTCGTTTTAACAGGAATATTATTAACCATAACCAAGACAATCATTGGTGGACCCTATTAAACCAATTATTGTCGGATTGATCGAGAAAACGATAAAAAATACTTTTATGAAAATAACGGCGGAAGTTTTATCGTTAACTGTTGAAACACCCTTGTTGTTAAAAATACGATGAATACGTGGTTGCATAAGTAGTACACTCAGATTAATTATTGATGCTTACGTGATAAGTCACTCGGTTTTGTTGGTATTATTAATGTAATAATACGTAAAATCTTTTTATATAAAATAGAATACTTTTATAAAGTTATCTATTTTATGAGAAAATAATTAGAATATATTATATTTTATTATGCATAGTGTTTGCATAAGGCTCGCATAGTGTTTGCAGATAGTAAAATATTTTATAAAGTTATTCGTTTTATTAGATTATAAATAGAATATATTATATTTTATTTAAAAGATTTTGCTTTAAATATGGACCGTCCGATTAAAGTAAATCAACTGGACCGCTCATGAGTTAGTTATTATTATGCAGCCATTTTTATAAAAATAAGCTCATTCCTTCATTATTTTCTTTTAATTCAATTGAAACTCTAGAGAGATAAACTATAGAGAGAAAGAAGAAAGTATTCGCTACTTCACTACTTATATATTCAAGATTATTCTTCTTAAGGTAGGGAATATTATTTGTTGTACTCGTAAGGGGTGTTATTCTTTTGTATTCATGAAGAGAACTTATGTTATTCCATTCTTTATTATTCGTTGAATAACCTCTATACGCCTGAGCTACCCTATACTTGGTGACATTCTTCTATTATTTTGTCTTTAATATTATGTTGAATATATATATCTGTGCACGCGTTTTACGTCGAACCTAATTCCGCTCTTTATTATTCTCGTTGGAATATCCTATTCATGCTTTTACTGTGGGACCTTGTTCCGCCTTCTTTATTATTATTATTCCGCTGGAATATCACGTGCAGCGCGCTTTTACTTTAATTCGATTAAAATCCTTATTAATATTCTCATTGAATAACTCATCATGCTGGTACCGCATACATGGTGATTTCTGTTGTTATTCCATTCTTTATTATTCTGTTGGAACATCCCGCAAGGCAAAATTTTGCTCGACTCGTTCCGTTATTTAGTATTCTCGTTGAATAACTCATCTGGCGCAAGCACCGCATGCATGGTGATTTCTTTTGTTAATCCATTCTTTATTATACTCAGTTGGTTAAAGTTTTCTATACTCCATGAAATTAGTGGAATATCCTTGATATTTGCGCTTCATCCAGTATCTTTTCATGGAAATATTCTTATGATAATTCTTGAATTTTACTCTACAAAGCAGTATCATGTTGACAATTTGGACATTATTAGTTCCTGGATAAATTAATTCTTGAACTTGTTTTATTGAATTCTTATATCATTGTCATCATCCTCATGATTATATTTTTTTGAAAGTCATCTGTGGCCTGTAATGCATAGATGGAATTGGTATGATTATGACCAGGGATTATTCGGTGTAATCATGACCTTAATGTTACAAATGATGTGGTAAAAGTCCTCATTGGCCCGTAGTGCATTGATGGACAGTTGTTGGCATGATCATGACCATTAATGAATACACAAATATTCTTGGCCCGTAGTGCATGGATAATTGTGGTCCTGATACTAAAGCATATCATTGGCCGTAGTGCAGGGGTGATTCGATGATGTGAATTACTTATTAAGCTGAGTCTCAGCGATAAAAGTCAAGAAAAACCTTTTAAATCATAGAAGATAGTAGATTTTATTCTCTACTTGACTCTTCTAATGGATTGCTTGTTCCGCTGCAGTTAAACTTGATGTTTGTTATATTTTATCAGTTTAACACTGTTGAAGGCTAATGATAATTTAATCTGCATTATCTTTGTCATAATATTTCTTACTAGGCTAGTTGAGCTCACCCTTTCTTTCACTGTTCTCTTCAGGAAATGAGAACATAGCTGGGACGAGTCGGGGAACGGAGTGATGGTCCGGATGACAGTATTAGCTAGTATTCCTCACTATCCTGTTAAATAGTGTGACAATAAATGTAATGAGGACTTATTCTGAGAGTGGATATTGTCAGAAGATGATTTGTATTAAAACTCACAGCTCTCTTGTTGTATATTAAAGATTGTATTTGTATTCTGTTCCATGTATTTGGCGACTCAGAATAGGTGATGTATACCTATTTTGGGGGCATCACAGTTGGTATCAAAGCTTAGGGATATAATCCCTGGATAAGATGTGAGACTAGAACTAGGAGGGGAGAGATGGGAATTCCTTTGCTAGTATGACCTACCTAAGTTTATTTGGTATTTAATTGGTCGGTCAAAGTATAGGGATAATATGTTATATGTTAAATAGCCTTTGTTTTGTGTCAGTATCTGAAAATGACATCCGAGAATGTTGAGAATAGCAATGGAGCACAAGAGACCGTTGAGTCTCCACATATCAATAATCAGGAGAATGTGCATCAAGAAGGCGACAATCCTCATGCAAACAACAACATTGACCAAATGATGAATGATGGATTGTTCAGAGGCTTTATGCAATTCATGCCACATCAGGCGAGAGCGGCTCCTGTCCAAAATGTATGTGGAAACACTGGAAACTCTCGGACGGTCACCGCTAAACAGTTCAAGGAGCTGGGACCACCAGAGTTTATTGGAGAGCCAAAACCACTTAAGGCGAAAGCATGGATAAAGCAGATCACCAAGATATTTGATGTCTTGGGATGCTCCGAGGAGCAAAAGGTTCCCTTCGCCACCTTCATATTGCGTGAAGAGGCAGATTACTGGTGGGAATCTGTAAAATGTACCCAGCCTGACGCACTCAAGATGTCTTGGGCAAAGTTCCAAGAGCTATCCAATGACAAGTACTTTCCCGAGAGTATTCGTCACATGAAAGAAGTGGAGTTTATCAAATTAGAACAAAACAATATGATCGTGTTGCAATACAAGGCTAAATTTGTGGAGTTATCCCAGTTTGCATCCCATTTGGTCGATAATGAGGAGCGAATGACGCGAATGTTTTTAAGAGGTTTGAAACCGGAGATACGTCAATATCTTATTTCACATAAACTGTGTTTGTACTTAAATGTTGTAAATAGGGCTCAGTTATTGGAGCGCGGTAACGAGTCAACGCAACCTAGAGAAAGCAGTCGGCAGCATGAAAATACTAGTGGTATCAGTCATCGAAACGGGTGACAACAAACGTGGAGGGAATTAACATGCCAAAAATGGTAACCACTTGGTGGTAATCATGGCCAAGACAGTAAAAATGGACATTTCAAGAAAAGGAGATTCAACAATGATGGAAAGACGTCAGCACCAGCACCCGTTGTTAAGGAAGGAGAACGACCACCTATCATATGCTTCAAATGCGGAGGGGAGGGACACATCAGTCCAAATTATGCGATGCCATCCAAAGCATGTTATAATTGTGGAAAAGAAGGTCACTTAGCCCGATTTTGTCGTTCACCGAAGACAAATTCAGCTAGGATGGAGGCAACAAAGGCAGTCCCAGAAAAGTCAAAGCCGGTAGTGCAAGGTAGAGCGTTTGTTGTGACCTCCCAGAAAGCAAGGAACCCGAATGAGGTCATCACTGGTAAGCTTATCATAAACTCTAGCGAAGTCCATACCTTATTTGATACTAGTTCTACCCATTCTTTTATTTCTCCTACTTGCGCTCAACGATTAAATTTAACTCCGGAGAAATTAGACTTTGACTTATCTCAGAAACTCCGTTGGGAGAAACCTTCATTACATCCCATCGTTTATAAGTCTTGTTTGGTTCAAATCGGTACCCTTCACATTACCGTCAATCTTATTTCATTAAAAATACTTGCATTTGATGTGATTCTAGGGATTGATTGGTTAACTACTCATCATGCTAAAATTGATTGTTTTCGAAAGGTTGTTAGCTTTCATATTCCTAATCAACCTATTATGAGAATTCAAGCGACCAAACCATTAAAATCAATCACGGTCATCTCAAGCTTTAAAGCTATTCGTTTATTGAAAAACGAATGTCAAGCTTACTTAGCCCACGTCACAGATCTAAAAAAAAATACGTCAGTTTTGAATGATATTTATATTGTTAATGAATTTCCTGACGTATTCCCTGAAGAACGTCCTGGCCTACCCCCAGAGCGTGAAATTGATTTTTGTATCGACTTTGAACCCGGTAAAAAACCCATTTCCAAAGCCCCATATCGAATGGCTCCTATTGAACTTCAGGAGTTAAAGACTCAACTGCAGGAATTGTTAGACATTGGCTTTATTCGTCCTAGTACTTCTCCTTGGGGTGCTCCTGTTCTATTCGTGAAGAAGAAAGATGGGAGTATGCGACTTTGTATTGATTATCGGGAGTTGATTCATTTCACCATCAAAAATAGGTACCCATTGCCACGTATTTATGACCTGTTTGACCAGTTACAAGGAGCCAAATTCTTTTCAAAGAATGATCTTCATTCCGGATATCACCAATTGAAGATTAGAACCGATGACATTCCAAAGACGGCTTTTAGAACTCGGTACGGGCATTATGAATTCCTAGTCATGTCCTTTAGATTGACTAATGCTCCTGCTGCCTTCATGGATATGATGAACCAAGTATTCAAGGAATATTTGGATCACTTTGTGGTCGTCTTTATTGATGACATCCTTATTTATTCCAAAAGCCGTGAAGATCATGAAAAACACCGAGGTCGATACTCCAAAAGCTTCGTGAATACAAGCTTTATGCCAAGTTGAAGAAATGCGAGTTCTGGCTTGAGGAAGTAGCATTCCTTGGGCATGTGGTATCAAGTCATGGAATATCTGGTGACCCTGCAAAGATTGAAGCTATTCAAAGCTCGGAACAACCTAAATCAAATGATCGAAGCACGTAGCTTTTCGGCGCTTACGGGTTATTATCGGAGATTCGTAAAAGGGTTTTCTCGAATCCCTACTCCACTAACTCAGCTAACTCGGAAAGATACAAAGTTCGGTTGGAGCGAGGAATGTGAGAAGAGTTTTCAAGAACTCAAGAGGAGACTCATTTCAAAGACTGCTCGACAATACCATCCTGCTTTTGAGGGATTTATCATCTACACAGTGATGTCGCAAAGGGGTAGGATGTGTTCTCATGCAACATGGGAAAGTCATAGCCTATGCCTCACGACAACTCAAAGAATATGAGAGGAATTATCCTACTCATGATCTAGAGTTAGTTAGCAATTTGTTGTCTTCGTGACTTAAAATTTGGAGGCATTACTTGTATGGGGAGAAGGTGGAGATCTTTAAGGATCATAAAAGCCTAAAATATTTCTTCACTCAAAAGGAACTCAACATGCGACAACGACGTTGGCTTGAACTGTTGAAAGATTATGATCATACCATCCAATACCATCTTGGAAAAGTGAACGTGGTAGCTGACGCATTAAGTAGAAGATCATATTCAAGTACGAGTACAATATTGTCAACACAAAGGCCCATTTTGTGTGACTTGCAAAGGATGAAGATAGAGTTAAAGACTCCAGGGACCCATCTGATGATGGTGAATATACGAGTAGAACCGACTTTAATTGATAAAGTTAAAGTCGCCAAGCTACTGCACCTAGAGGCGATGCGTATGAGGAAGAAAGTGCAAGAAGGTGCTACGCCAAAGCAAGAATCGATGAAGAAGGAATACTTGAGTTAACTCCTGACTTTGTGTTCCTAACGACCCTAATTTAAAGTATAAAATCATGATGGAGGCGCACAACACACCGCTTATAATCCATCTCGGGAGTACCAAATGTATCATGATCTTCGACATACATTTTGGTGGGGCAATATGAAGAGAGAGATAATATTGCTTATCTCAAGGTGTCTAACGTGTCAACGAGTCAAGGCGTAACATCAAGTTCCAAAAGGTCCATTACAACCACTTGAAATTCTAGAATGGAAGTGGGAGCACATTACCATGGATTTCAAGCACGGCCTTCCTAAGGTTTCTCAAGGTATAGATGCGATTTGGGTCATTGTTGATAGATCGATTGAAGTCCGCTCATTTCTTACCGACACGAGAAACTTATACACTTGAACGTCTTTGCTCGTATGAACATAAACGAGATTGTAAGACTGCATGGTATGCCTGTATCCATAGTTTCTGATCGAGACCCAAGATTCACTTCGCGATTTTGGGTTAGTTTGCAAAAGGCTATGGGCACATATTTACGATTTAGCTCGGCATATCATCCTTAGACGGACGGAAATTCAGAGAGGACTATTCAAAATCTTGAAGATCTATTAAGACTCTGTGTCCTTGATTTCAAGGGAAGTTGGGACAAGTTCTTACCATTGGTGGAGTTTTCCTACAACAACAGCTTGTCAAGCAAGTATCGCATGGCTCCATTCAAGCGCCAGATGGAAGAAAGTGTCATTCTCCAATATGTTGGGATGAGGTGGGAGAAGCAACGTTGTTGGGATTGGAGTTGGTACGTATGACTACAGAAAAGATTCAAACGATCCGACAACGTATAAAAACCTCACAAGATCGACAAAAGAGTTATGCTGATCTTCATCGAAATGATGTGAATTTCGATATAGGAGATCATGTGTTCTTACGTGTTGCTCCATGGAAAGGAGTTACGAGATTTGGAAAGAGAGGAAAGCTCAATCTTTGATTCATCGGCCCATTTTTAATCCTCGATCGAGTAGGAACTGTGGCCTATAGACTCGCTTTACCGCCAAGTATGTCTCGTGTTCATAACGTTTTTCACATATCCATGCTACGTAAATATGTGGAAGACCCGAACCACATTATTGAGTTAGAACCAGACGAAACAGCGGAAGATTTGACGTATGAAGAGGTTCCTGTTCAAATCTTGGATAAGAAGGAACATATTCTACGCACCAATGTTATACCTCAAGTCAAAGTTTTGTAGAGAAACCACGATGTTGAGGAAATGACTTTGGAGTTAGAATCAAATGAAATCAAGGTATCCTTACCTCTTCGACATACCAGTAACGCCCTAATTTCGAGGGGGCTAAATTTCATAAGAAGGGAGATTGTAAAACCCCAATTTTTGAATAAAGATGAATTTTCTATAAATATTATTTTTGAATATTATGGAGGAAATTGATATAATGTTATAGTTGTGGGTAATATTTATAAATTTTGCAAAGTACGCAAGTTGTTATATAATATTCGATTGGTGGGAATATTCGTTTTAACAAGGAATATTCATACAACGACACAATCATGGTGAACCCATTAAACGTAAATTATCATTTCGGATCGAGAAAACGACAAAAATTTTTTATGAAAATAACGGCGGAAGTTTTACCGTTAATCGTTGAAACACCCTTGTTAAAAGTACAAGAATATGCTGTGGGTTGCATAGTAGCACACCAGTATTAATTATTGATGCTTACGTGATAAGTCACTCAGTTTTGTTGGTATTATTAATGTAATAATACTGTAAAATCTTTTTATATAAAACAAAATACTTTTATAAAGTTATCTGCTTTTATTAGACAATAATTAGAATATATTATATTTTATTACGCATAGTGTTTGCATAGTATCGTGATAGTGTTTGTATATAGTAAAATCTTTTATAAAGTTATTCGTTTTATTAGATTATAAATAGAATATATTATATTTTATTTAAAAGATTTTGCTTTTAAATATGGACCGCCGATTAAAGTAATCTGGACCGTTCATGAGTTAGTTAGTTACTATGCAATCTAATTTTTATAAATAGAAGCTCATTCCTTCATTATTTTCTTACTTAATTCATCAAGCTCTAGAGAGATAAACTATAGAGAGAAAGAAGAAAGTATTCGCGCTACTTCACTACTTATATATCAAAGATTCTTCTTCTTAAGGTGGGGAATATTATTTGTTGTACTCGTCGTAAGGGTGTTATTATTTTGTATTCATGAATGTAACTTATGTTATTCCATTCTTTATTATTCGTTGAATAACTCAGATACGCGGCTACCCTATACTTGGTGACATTCTTCTATTGTTCCATCTTTATTATTCTTTTGAATATCCTCGTCTCAAGCGCTTTTACGCCGGATTCGGTTCCATCTTTATTATTATTCGTTGGAATATCTTGTTCGTATGCTTTTTACACCGGACCTGATTCCGCCCTTATTAATATTCTATTGGAATAACTCATTCATGCCAAGCACCGCATACATGGTGATTTCGTTGTTATTCCATTCTTTATTATTCTCGTTGGAATCATCCCGCTTGCAAAATTTTGCCTCGACTCGGTTCCGTTATTTAGTATTCTCGTTGAATAACTCATGCCTCATGCGAAGTACCGCATGCATGGTGATTTCTTTTGTTAATCCATTCTTTATTATACTCAGTTGGTTAAAGTTTTCTATACTCCATGAAATTAGTGGAATATCCTCGATATTCATGCGCTTCATCCAAAGATCTTTTCATGGAAATATTCTTATGATAATTCTTGAATTTTACTCTACAAAGCAGTATCATGTTGACAATTTGGACATTATTAGTTCCTGGATAAATTAATTCTTGAACTTGTTTTATTGAATTCTTATATCATTGTCATCATCCTCATGATTATATTTTTTGAAAGTCATCTCGTGGCTCAGTAGTGCATAGATGGAATTGGTATGATTATGACTGTGGATTATTCGATTGTAATCATGACCTTAATGTTACAAATGATGTGGTAAAAGTCCTCATTGGCCCGTAGTGCATTGATGGACAGTTGTTGGCATGATCATGACCATTAATGAATACACAAATATTCTTGGCCCGTAGTGCATGGATAATTGTGGTCCTGATACTAAAGCATATCATTGGTCAGAAAGTGCGAGGGGTGATTCGATGATGTGAATTACTTATTGTCGAGTCTCGCCGATAAAAGTCAAGAAAAACCTTTTAAATCATAGAAGATAGTAGATTTTATTCTCTACTTGACTCTTCTAATGGATTGCTTGTTCATTGCCGCAGTTAAACTTGATGTTTGTTATATTTTATCGCTTTTAACAACGTTGAAGGCTAATGATAATTTAATCGCATTATCTTTGTCATAATATTTCTTACTAGGCTAGTTGAGCTCACCCTTTCTTTCTTTGTTTCTCTTCGTGAAATGAGAACACGTATTTGAGACGAGTCTGGGAAGCGGAGTGATGGTCCGGATGATAGTATTAGCTAGTAGTCCTCACTGATACATTAAATAGTGTGACAATAAATGTAATGAGGACTTATTCGAGAGTGGATATTGTCTAGAAGATGATTTGTATTAAAACTCACAGCTCTCTTGTTGTATATTAAAGATTTTATTTGTATTCTGTACCATGTATTTGGCAACTCAGAATAGGTGATGTATACCTATTTTGGGGGCGTCACATATGATCCCTGGCTAAGATGTGAAACAAGAACTAGGGGGGGAGGAATGGGGAATTCCTTCGCTAGTATGACCTGACGAAGTTTATTTGGTATTTATTTGGTCGGTCAGAGTATAGGGATAATATATGACATGACTATTAACCCTTTTTTTATGTCAGTATTTAAGAATGGCAGCTGAGAACGTTAATAATGGAGTGAATGAGACCGTGGAGACACCTTTGATCACCACCCAGGGGAATGTGCAACAGGAAGGCAATATTCCTCTTGTAAACAACTTCACCTAGAACAAATGATGAATGATGGGATGTTTAGAAGCTTTTCATAGTTCATGCAAAATCGACGAGGAGACTCGTGTGCACATAATACTGGTGGAAATGATAGTAATGCGGCTTATCACAAACCCAAGCGATTCAAGGAGTTGGGACCACCAGAATTTATTGGAAAGCCGGATCCGATCAAGGCGAAAATGTGGGTCAAGCAAATCACCAAGATATTCGATGTCTTGGGATGCACGGAGGAACAAAAGGTTCCATTTGCCACCTTTATGTTCTGCGGTGAGGCGACTCACCTGGTGGGAGTCTCTGTGAAGCGTACCCGACTGCGACTCAAAGATGTCTTGGGAATCATTTCAGAAACTATTTAATGACAAGTACTTTCCTGAAAGCATTCGTCATATGAAGGAGGTGGAGTTTATCAGACTGGAACAAAACAACATGAAGGTGTCCCAGTACGAGACGAAGTTTGCAGAGTTATCCAGGTTTGCACCTCATTTGGTCGAAAATGAGGAACGAATGACGAGGATGTTTCTGAGAGGTCTAAAGCCCGAGATTCGACAATATCTTATATCTCATAAATTTTCTTTATATTCAGATGTTGTAAGCAGGGCTTAATTATTAGAGCAAGATAATGAGTATGTTCAACCAAGGGACCACAACCAGGGTCATACCGGTGGCAGCGGTCATCGGAGTAATGAAAACCAGCAGGGAGGAAAATATTTGGACAAAAGCGGTAACAACTTTGGTGGTAATCGTGGCCGTGATAATAGAAGGAGCGAGTCCGGAGGAGATTTCAAGAAAAGGAGGTACAACAATGATAACGTGAAGACGTCAGCACAAACATCAACTGTTTCTAGGGGAGGAGAACGAGCACCGATCGTTTGTTACAAATGCGAGAAAGAGGGACACATCAGCCCAAACTGCCCACAACAATCCAAGGTGTGTTATAACTGTGGAAAGGAAGGTCATATAGCTAGAGATTGTCTAGTTGCGAAACCAAGTTCAACAAGGATGGTGACTCCAAAGGCTGTCCCGGACAAGTCAAAGTCGGTGGTTCCTGGAAGGGCATTTGTCGTGACTGCACAAAACGCGAGGAACCCAAACGAGGTAATCACGGGTAAGCTAATCATAAACTCTTGCGAAGTTTATACTTTATTAGATACCGGTTCTATCCATTCTTTTATCTCTCCTGCTTGTGCTCAACGTTTAAACTTGACTCCGGAGAAATTAGACCTTGACTTATCTGTTGAGACTTCGTTAGGAGAAACTTTTATTAAATCTACTGTTTATAAATCTTGCTTGATTCAAGTCGGTACCATCACATTACCTGCCGACCTTATTTCGTTGAAAATTCTTGCATTTGATGTGATTTTCGGGATTGATTGGTTAACCACGCATCATTCTAAAATTGATTGTTTTTGTAAGGTTGTTAGTTTTCATATTCCTAACCAACCTATTATGCGAATTCAAACAACCAAACCATTAAAGTCAATCAATGTCATATCAAGCCATAAAACTATTTGTTTATTGAAAAATGGATGTCAAGCTTTCTTAGCCCATGTCATAGACTTGAACAAAAACACGTCAGATTTGAATACTATTTTAGTTGTTAGTGAATTTCCCGACGATTTTCAAGAACTTCCGGCCTACCCCGTAACGTGAAGTTGAATTCTTTATTAACCTTGAACCGGCACAAAGCCCATTTCTAAAACCCCATATCGAATGGCTCCTATTGAACTTCAAGAGTTAAAGGTCCAACTGTGGAGTTGTTGGACATCGGTTTTATTCTGGTCCTAGTACATCTCCTCGGGGTGCCTCTGTATTATTCGTAAAAAGAAGAAAGACGGGAGTATGCGACTTCAGATCGACTAACCGAGAATTGAATCATGTCACTATCAAGAATAGGTATCCGCTACCTCGTATTAATGACCGTTTGACCGATTGCAAGGAGCACAATTCTTTTCAAAGATCGATCTTCGTTCGGATATCATCACCAAGATTAAAAGCGAGGATATTCCAAAGACCGCCTTCGTAACCCGATGACGGCATTATGAATTCTTAGTCATGTCTTTTGGATTGACTAATGCTCCCGCCGCTTTCATGGATATGATGAACCGTGTATTCAAGGAATATTTGGATCAGTTTGTTGTTGTCTTTATTGATGACATCCTCATCTATTCCAAAAGCCATGAAGATCATGACCACCATTTGAAGCTGGTACTGCAAAGGCTTTGTGATAACAAGCTATATGCCAAGCTGAAGAAATGCGAGTTCTGGCTTGAGGAAGTAGCATTCCTTGGGCATGTGGTGTCAAAACATGGATTATCCGTCAATTCGACGTAATATTGAAGCCATACAAAGTTGGGAGCAACCAAGTCGATGGATCAAGGCACGTAGCTTCGGGCTTATTTGGTTATTATCGGAGATTCGTGGAAGGATTTTCTCGAATCGCTACTCCGCTAACTCGGTGACTCAGAAAGATATAAAATTCGGTTGGAACGAGGATTGTGAGAAGAGTTTTCAAGAACTCAAAAGAAGACTCATTTCGGCACCTGTTCTGACAATACCATCTGGTTCGGATGGATTTGTTATCTGCAGTGATGCTTCGGGCAAAGGGTTAGGATGTGTTCTCATGCAACATGGGAAAGTCATAGCCTATGTCTCGCGATAACTCAAAGAATATGAGAGGAATTATCCTACTCATGATTTGGAGTTGGCAGCAATCGTTTTCGCGTTGAAGATCTGGAGACACTACCTGTATGGGGAGAAAGTGGAGATCTATACGCATCATAAAAGCCTCAAATATTTCTTCACCCAAAAGGAACTCAACATGCGGCAAGAACGACGTTGGCTCGAAATTTCTTGAAAGATTACGATCATACCATCCAATATCATCCTCGAAAAGTTTAACGTAGTAATTTATTGATCGAAAGGTAAGATCATATGCGGGTACGAGTGCAATGTTGTTAACATAAAGGCCCATTTTGTATGACTTGCAAAGGATGGAGATAGAGATGAAGGCTCCAAGTACCCACGTGATGATATCAAACATACGAGTAGAACCGACTTTAATCGATAAAGTTAAAGCTGCTCAAGCTACGGACATTGAGCTGATGCGTATGAAGAAGAAAGTGCAAGAAGGTGCTATTCCAGAAGCAAGAATCGATGAAGAAGGAATACTTAGAGTTAACTCCAGACTTTGTGTTCCTAACGATTCTGACTTGAAGCATAGAATCATGATGGAGGCACACAACACACCGTTTGCAATCCATCTTGGGAGTACCAAAATGTATCATGATCTTAGACATACATTTTGGTGGAGTAATATGAAAAGAGAGATCGCGGAGTTTATCTCGAGGTGTTTAACTTGTCAACATGTAAAGGCGAAACATCAAATGCCAAAGGGTCTATTACAACCACTTGGGATTCCAAAATGGAAGTGGGAACACATTACTATGGATTTCGTTACGGGTCTTCCCAAGGTTTCTCAAGGCATAGATGCGATTTGGGTCATTGATGATAGATTAACCAAGTCTGCCCATTTCTTGCCTATACGTGAGACTTATTTCCTTGAACGTCTTGCTAGTATATACGTAAATGAGATTATAAGATTGTATGGCATGCCATTATCCATAGTTTCGGATCGTGACCCAAGATTCACTTCACGATTTTGGGTTAGCTTGCAGAAAGCTATGGGCACGGATTTACGATTCAGTTTGGCATACCATCCTCAAACAGACGGGCAATCAGAGAGGACTATTCAAACTCTTGAAGGTCTATTAAGACTCTATGTCCTAGATTTCAAAGGGAGTTGGGATAAATACCTACCATTGGTGGAATTTTCCTACAACAACAGTTATCAGGAAAGTATAGGTGTGGCTCCATTTGAAGCATTGTATGGACGAAAGTGTCGCTCTCCAGTATGTTGGGATGAGGTGGGAGAAACAATATTGTTGGGACCAGAGTTGGTACGAATGACTATAGATAATATCCAAACGATTCGACAACGTATACAAACGGCACATGATCGACAAAAGAGTTATGCGGATCTTCATCGGAAGGACGTGGAATTTAATATTGGGGATCATGTATTGTTACGTGTGGCACCATGGAAGGGAGTTACAAGATTTGGGAAGAGAGGAAAGCTCAATCCACGATTTGTTGGTCCATTTAAAATTCTTGACCGAATAGGAAATGTGGTCTATAGACTCGCATTCCCTCCAAGTATGTCTCGTGTTCATAATGTTTTTCACATATCTATACTTCGTAAATATGTTAAAGACCCGAACCACATTATTGAGTTAGAACCAGACGAGATAGCTGAAGATTTAACTTACGAGGAGGTACATGTTAAGATCTTGGATAGGAAAGAGCATGTCCTACGCACGAAGGTTATACCACAAGTTAAGGTTTTATGGAGAAACCATGCTATTGAAGAAATGACACAGGAGTTGGAATCGAAATGAAAATGAGGTATCCTCACCTTTTTGAAATACAGTAGTATCGACGCCAATTTCGAGGACGAAATTTTATAAGGAGGGAGGTCAGAAGACCCTCAACTTATTATAAATAAAATAAAATTTCCTCTATTCATTATTGTGAATAATAAGGTATTAATTTGATATAATACTTTGGTTATGGGTGAAATGTGCAAAAATTTCAAAATAAGCAAGTGGTTATAAAATATTCATTTGTTTGGGAATATTCGTTTGGTCGTGGAATATTCTTTTTCGCTTGGGAATATTCGTGACGACGTGCAGCAAGACACCATTCAGGGCCCAATAACGGATAACTGGGATGATGAAAAGCGATAAATTTGAGTTTTTACAAATAACGGCATAGTTGTTACATAATTAACATCACTTTGGAATACACGGTGGTTAAAATACAAGTAATAAGCGTGGTCGCACAAGAAGACACGATTTTTGCAAGATTGTTGAATTATTGATTCTTACGTAAGAAGGCACAAATCAATAATTGTTACAAAGAATTATCGCTCAATATTTTATTTTATTGGTTCAATAATTGCTGCGTTAATATTTTATATTATTGTTGTTTCAATAATTGTCACTGCACAGTATTTTTCATTATCAGATTAATAATTCATATTATTTGAATAATATTATGAGATAACATTATTGGCAATGTCTAGAAAGTTCTGTCAAGGAGAGGTTTGGTCACCTAATTGTGCGCCAGTAAGGAGAAATCCTTATCAGAAAGCCCCCTCTTTCCTGGGAACGGCCTGGTTGTCATAATTGTAATTCTGTAATATTATTTGTGAATAATTAATTATTAATTTATATGATAAGAAAATATTTTTTTTATATGGATATAAATGAGGGATATATTTATTTTATTGTGGTTATAATTTAAGGAATTAATGCCGAGGTATTTTATCAGTATTTTGTCGGAATAGATGTATTAAAAATTATCCGTTTGTGGATTTTAGGTATTTTTTTATTGGAATTTGGAAAAACTTTCTTCTACAAAGTTGTAGAGAATTAAATTTCCTATAGAAAACACATGAGATTTAAATTTTTCTGATAAAAGGGCTATTTATTATGAATTGTTGAAGTTTCGGAAAATAAAATGATTTTTATTAAAACATGGGTGGGCCCCACTTTTGGTTGGTGGAAATGTGCTGAGATTTTTATTCAAATGTGGTAGGCTTGAATAGTAGCAGGTAAAGCCATCAGGTAGCAGGTTAGTCTGCTATGGCGTTCTAAGCATTTTCCTATAAATAGGGTGCTTAGTTAAAATTGAAAATCACACCAGAATTCATAAGTTTTCTCTCTTTCTCTCTCTATAATATTGTGCGTATTTTGTGAGTATTTTAGTACTTTGAGTGTTGCTATATGGTGCAAGTGCCTTCAGCACTATATCTAGTATTCCAGTTAGAAGTACTATCTTTGCGAGGTAAGAGATGTTATTTTCTTCGTAAATGATATTATTTCTTCAATATCATTATGCCGAAATATTGGTCTGAACTTTTTATCAAATTTGGAACTTTTTGTGTCGGAGTTACTATTCACATATACGGCACTAATAACAAATACGGCACTATTCACGAATACGACACTATTCACTGAAAAATGAAAATTTCTTCTTTTTATCCAAGTTGTCTATTATGTTACTATCTTTGATTGTATCCATGTTTTGATCTTTATTTTTGAATTTTGCTTTAAAATAGGTTATTATGGAGTATTATTAAACTTGGATAAACTGTAATACGAATCCCTAATATTTGTTCTTTTATCTCACTGGATTCATTTTCTTTAAGATATTTTTCATCATCCTTAGTCCTAAATGATGATATTAATGAATATCTTTGGCCTGTAGTGCAAAGATGAATGGTTACCTAATGAATATCTTTGGCCCGTAGTGCAAAGATGAACAGGTGTTGAGATGAACATGACCAACTGATGATACAAATGAATATCTTTGGCCTGTAGTGTAAAGATGAATATTTTATTCAAGATGTATATTGATTGATGTTACAGGGATACAATATTGATGATGGACTTTTAATTCTTAGAAGATAGTAGAATTCTTTCTCTACTTGACTCTTCTAATGGATTACTGTTTCCGCTGCAGTTGTTGATCTAAAACTTGTTGTCTATTATATTTTATCAGATTATTCCCTGTTGAAGACTAATGATAATTTGTTGTATATTATCTTAGTCATAATATTCTTTACTGGGCTAGTTGAGCTCACCCTTTTCCTTTTTGTTCCATTGTTCTTCTCAAGAGGAGAGAATTTAGCAGGAACTAGCCGGGGTATGGAGTGATGATTCAAGATAGTTGTTTTAATAGTCCTCACTATTTTGTAAAATAGTGTATCAATAATTGTAATGAGTACTCCTTTTGAGTTTTTATACTCTCTATTAGACAATATTTGTATTCAAACTCACAGTATATGTGTTTTCGTATTTTGCACTACAATTGTATTACTGAAGTTGTATTTGTTTCTATACCATATATTTGGTGACTAAGAATAGGTGATGTATACCTATCACTACAAGAAAAAGGCCTAATAAATGATTATCAATACTATCAACGACCGCAAGATCGGTCAGCCGATATTATAATAAATGACCGCATGCATCACTAGTCAGTCGCTAGTACAAATTTGCCTCTAAAAATTTGGCTGGAAATGTTGGCGCCAAGGCTTTGTGCGACCACTTAATATCTGCGACCGCATGCGGTCGCGGATAAGTCCATGTCATTAAAAATCAGCGACCGCATATGGTCGCAGATAGCGGTCGCTGATCAAACTTAATATTAACATATTCAGTCACTCGCTCGACACAGCAGAGGCGAAGAAAAAGAAGAGGGAGCTCAGACAGAGAAAAGAGGGAGAAAGGGGGGAGAAGAGAAGAAGGGGAAGAGACTCCGGCCACCGCCACCGGGACACCGATCCACTGCCACCAGGAGTTACCACTGCCGCACCACCGCTGCACCACGCCGGTAACCCCTTAATCCCTAAATCTCTAAATTAGACCCCTTAATCCCTTAATACCTTAAACAGAATACTAATCTTGTGATTATTATACTTTAATCGATTTGTTTTGAGTTGAATATTGCAATAAGGTAGTACTATTAGAGTAAACATTGTCATTAGAGGAACTCAATGTTAAATGAGTTGTGTGAGGGCATATATGTTGTTTATATATTTTTTCAGTTATTTTTTCAAAAATATTTGACGAGTCACCAACTCATCAACACAAATTACCAAAGAATTTAATGAGGACCATAATATATTTAATTGATGAGTAATATTGTAGTACTAATTTATAATTGATTGATACATAATACTTCCTCCGTTCCGAAATATAAAAAATATGATAATTATTTTTTTGAAGTCAATACATGAATTTTCTTTATTTTTAGTTAAAAATGATAAATATTGTAAAATATTTAAAATCATGCTCATTGTAAAATTTATAATTGGAAAATAATATATATGATTTATATTTATTTATGTTTTAGATCTAAGTTGTATATCTTTTAATATTTACAGGGTTACTAATTGATCATGTGTTATTACTTTTTTGAATGTTTCTTGCTATAATCTCAGTTTCTATCTAGTTTTAAACTGATACTGGATGGAGATTTTGTTTCTTTTGGATACAGTACTAGTACTGATTACTGGTTTATGTCTTGGGTGCCTAGAAATGACCTTATATACATGTCGTCATGCATATGGCTAGTCCATATTACAGGGGAGACTCTGGCCAAATTTTTTTATTGGTCAGATAGTTGTGAACATTTATACTATTAACGAGCCTATTGGTAATCCACTAGAGCCTATTAAGGGGATGTTGGAGCTGATGGGCTGGGCTTGGGGCCGCGAGGCCACGCCAAGCTTAGCCAAGCCTCACGGGGTCAAGCCAAGCTTGGTTGTTAATTAGGGGGCTGTTAAGCCAAAATAGACAGTACTAGGGAACTGTTAGTGCAACAGTGAAGGTAACTAGACACACTTGGTCAATAAAGAGATTGTTTTGGCTATAACAGAAAAAAAGGGTATTTAACACTTATGTATACAAGAATAAAGCTACAAAATGTTATAAAAGCTATAAATTTCTCAACCAAGTTGTGACTATCCCAAAACATAAAAGATTATAGAAAGGGACCGTGAGGGGTATAATCTTAAAACATGTTAGGCGCCTTAGCACACTAGTTGATATGAATGAATCTCCAAGATACTCAAAAGTTGTATAAAAGAGTTAGAAAACTCTGATATAAAGCTAGCATGAATGAAATACCTTACGTAATCACTTACAATAAACAATAAAAACAAATTTAAAACAAATTAAAATAAAATAACATAATATAATATAACTATTAAACTAAGTAGCATTTACTTAGTTTCTCATACTAAATTTAAGAACATTTAAAGTTTCCCATACTGCTTTAATTTGCATTCATTCGTTAACATCCGGAATGCTTAAATGTTAATCATATGCTTACAATTATACTCAAGTCATATGATTACAAGTATGCTCTCAAGTCATATGCTTACAAGTATGCTTAAATGTTAATCATATGCATGCTTACAAGTATGCTCAAGTCATATGGTTACAAGTATGCTCAAGTCATGTGTTAACATTTTTAATGTTGTCTGTAGTAGGTACCGTGGTATCATGGACCTCTATTCAGACCGTAGTTGGATGGCACGACGAAAGTTAAATGCCCAGATATGTGCTACAGCTGAATTTAGAGTTGGTTGCCAAGTGTTTTTGGATTATGCGTATAGTCACCCGGAATGTATGAATGGTAAGTCGCAGATACGATGTCCATGTTTGAAGTGTAAGAATGTAAATTATATGGACGTAGAGATGATAAACAATCATTTACTTATTATCGCTGCTCATGAGAAATTACGAAGAATCTTTGGTGGGCACATGGGTAGAGAAGAGATGGTGGCATCACGTAGTAGACAATTCGAGCAAGAGTACTCATCGTATGAATGAAATGGTTCATGATATTGCAGGCCGATTTTGATTGGGAACAAAGCGCAGAGCAACCTATGAATTACGATGCCAAAGACTTCTTTAAGTTGTTAGACGAGGGTAGTGAGCCATTGTGGCATGGTTGCACCAAACACACTACATTGTCTCGCAGCGATGGCGACATTACTTAACATCAAGGTCGATCACAACATGAGCCATGAAAGTGTTTTGAGTCGCTCTTGAAGGCCATTAAGAGTATGTTGCCTGACGGTGAGAAATTGCCTGGTAACTATTACTTTTGTAAGAAAATGGTGAAGAAGTTGGGTCTTGGATACCAAAAGATTGATGCATATCCCAACGATTGCATGTTATTTTATAAGGAAAATGAACAGATGACAAGGTGCACGCTTTTGCAAACCATGATCGGTTTAGGCCTAATAAAGAGGGTGTGACTACAAAAAAATCAAGTATACCGCTTAAGATTCTAAGGTATTTTCCAATAACACATCGGCTAAAAAGATTGTACATGTCTTCAAGAACATCTCGAACATACGAGTTGGCATACGAAATCTCCAAACTAAAGATGGAGAACTAAATCATCTCGCAGATGTAAGGTGCTTGGAAAGATTTCAACATAGCACATCCTGGGTTTACATTGGAACCTAGAAATGTGAGGCTTGGATTGTCTACCGATGGTTTCAATCCGTTTGTCCACTCAGCTGTTCCGTACTTATGTTGGCCTGTGATTGTTACTCCGTACAACTTGCCTCCTTGGATGTGTATGAAACAACCATACTTGTTTCTTTCACTTGTGGTTCCTGGTCCTAAGAGTCCTGGAAAGAACTTACATGTTTACTTGAGACCTCTTATAGAGGAGTTGAAGGTATTGTGAGAGGATGGAGTACAGACTTGGGATGTTGCAACGAAAACAAATTTCAACCTTAGGGCAGCGGTTATGTGGACTATAAGTGACTTCCCAGCTTATAGTATGTTAGCTGGATGGAGTACACATGGGAAGTTGGCTTTTCCGTATTGTATGGAGCATACAAAGTCGTTTAATCTATCAAAAGGTCGAAAGGCTTGTTGGTTTGACTGTCATCGTCGGTTCTTACCGGTAGATCACTCGTTTCGAAGAAATAGAGAACACTTCAGGAAAGGGAAAGTAGACAATGATATGCCTACACCGCGATTGTCGGGAACGGAGATGCAAGATCATGTGATGAGATTGCCGGTTATCCCATTTGGTAAGATTGATGTCACAAACATAATCAATGGGTTTGGCGAATCTCATAACTGGGTTCAGAGAAACATCTTTTAGGAACTGCCTTATTGGTCTACAAATTTGATTCATCATAATCTAGATGTGATGCATATTGAGAAGAATGTGTTTGACAATTTGTTTAACACTGTGATGAATGTTACGGGGAAGACAAAAGATAACGATAAGGCACGTTTGGACATGAAAGATATTTGTAAGCGTCCTGGATTAGAACTTTATGAATCTCCTAATGGTAAGATTGTCAAACCGCATGCAAGGTACACATTGTCCAAAAAGCAAGTTAAAGATGTGTGTACATGGGTTAAGTCTCTGAAACTACCGGATGAATATCGCCAAACATTGCAAGGTGTGTTACGTGTGGAAATTGCAAGGGATGAAGAGTCATGATCACATGTGTTCATGGAGAGACTCACATTTATATAGATTTCGGGATCTCGCTTGATAAACCAATATGGGATGCTTTGACGGATCTTAGTCGTTTCTTCAAAGACTTATTTTCAAAATCATTAAATGAGAAGGACATGCCTGTACTTGAGAAGAACATCATAGATATCACATTTAAATTGGAAAAAATATTCCCACCTGGTTTTTTTTGACTCTATGGAGCATTTGCAAATCTATCTTCCCTATGAAGCTCGTGTTGGGGTCCAGGTTCAATATAGATGGATGTACCCTTTCGAGAGGGTGATGGGAAACCTTAAGAGGAAGGTGAAGAATAGAGCTTATGTCGAGGGGTCAATATGTGAGGCATACAGTTTCGATGAGATATCTACGTTTGTCTCAGACTATTTTCCGGATGAAGTCTTGACAAAGGCCAATCGAGTATCGAGACATGATGATGGGGGAAATGTTGAACTATATGGTCGGTTTCTCTCAGATTTGGCCTATCGGGCCGCCGCTTATGGAAAAGGGAAGTGCATATTCCTCTCTCGAGCAAGAATTACATGTCGCATATACTTACATTCTTCTCAATCATGAGGAGATCGATTTAATTTGTGAGGTACACATGTAAACTTGATAATTTATCTTTTAAGTTAAAAATTTATTCCAATATGTTAATGTTTATAACATGGTATAGATTGTACGATGACGAGTTTAAAGTGAAGCATCCCGGCATAACTGATAAAGATATTCAAATCAATCGTGATAAAAAATTTGCACTTTGGCTAAAGGACAAAGTAAGTTCAATTTTTAAGCACGTAGAATATATATACTCTATGTTAACTATGAATTCATTTAATAAGATGGAGTTTTTGTAGGCTTTGACTAATGGATCAATGATTCCGGCTAATGTACAAGTCCTAGCTATGGGACCAGACAGGGACCAAGTCAGCCGCAATGGTTACAAAATAAATGATTGTGAATTTCACACAAAGGCATATGGGCACGGTAAAAGAACAACGAACTCTGGAATGTGTGTCCAAGGAGATTGTTACAATGAGCTTGGTCGTGCCTTTTATGGGGAGTTGGAGGAAATCGAGAGTTGTCGCATGCTGAAGGCACGACGGGGTCATATTCACTTATTCAAGTGTCGTTGGTTTGATTCGTAAAAAGGGATACGTGTTGGCAAACATGGAATCGCCGATATTAACCTCCATAGTCTCACAGTACTCCAACGAACCGTTTGTTTTACCAACTCAAACAAAGACAAATATACTACACCCTCTGGTTACGTTAGGAAAAGGGATGACCGCTTTATAAATTGGCAAGTGTAGAATTCATACTCCCGCGTAGTGTAGTCGTAGAAGTAGTTGATGGGGAGATTTACCAAGAGCGAGATGTTTCATAGTCAAACTATAATAAATGTGGAGGACGACAATGAAGTAATCCAGTTAGATGGTGGAGATGAACCACATGAATTAGATCCTGAGTTAATACTTATGTCAGATGACATTGATACTGAGGAAGAAGAGTTATTGATTGAATCGACATCGAATCAAGCAGATGATGGTTATGAATCTGCAACACGTATACAAGATGATTCTGAATCAGACATTGACACTTAAACAAATGAAATGTATGTTTAGCATTACATGTTTTTTATATCATTGTTATGTTTATGTACTAAACTATTTAAATAGAACTTAGATGTAAATTGCTTTTGTTTATTGTCATTTTATATTCATATATATACATGTTTATATCATCATCGTTATGTTTATTGTCATATATACATGTAATCAAATATGACTCATAATAACATCTTGAAATTTGTAATATACAGATGGCTTCTGAAGCAGCGCAGAAAAAGCGCGGCATGGGTAGGGGGCCTAATCATGTGCCCAAGGCCCCCTACTAATCCGGATGATCGGATTCTTATTCAGGAGGTTAGCAGGAACTAGCTGGGGTATGGAGTGATGATTCAAGATAGTTGTTTTAATAGTCTTCACTATTTTGTAAAATAGTGTATCAATAATTGTAATGAGAACTCCTTTTAAGTTTTTATACTCTCTATTAGACAATATTTGTATTCAAACTCACAGTATATTTGTTGTCGTATTTTGCACGACAATTGTATTATTGAAGTTGTATTTGTTTCTATACCATGTATTTGGCATCACTGAATAGGTGATGTATACCTATTTTGGCGACTCAGAATAGGTGATGTATACCTATTTTGACTGCATCCAATAAACAAATATATGATTAAGCTAAGAATTACTTAATTTCTCATACTATTTTGATGAATGTGGCGTTTAGTTTTGTGTTCTTTACTTGACTTTTCTTTATTTGTTTGTTGAAACTGCTATCTGAGTTCTCGATAGCTCTTAATGTTGATATGTAATTCGAATTATCAAAATCGGTAAATAATTCCAAAAATCGACATAGATAACTTATCAAAATTCAATTTAAAGAAGTAGTAATTTTGAGCTTCTCTTAACATTAATTGATTCAATTATTAAGTCGTTCAACTAGGATTTATTTTGAGCCAACAAATTTAATGATACTGACTCATAATATTCTAGTTAAATTACATTAAATCTTCTGGTAATCCTTACCAAATAAATGCTTAAAAGTACTTTACATTCAATTGTTTTTATTCGCAAATCCATTAGCAAATATGATTAAATTACTCGCCACATACAATTAGATTACACTAAACTTTCTCTTAATTAATTATTGTAAAGGTAGTTACATTTAATTGTATTAATCAAAGATATTTTTAATAACTATATCCTCAAAGTAATTAATTACTAAATACAATTAAATTACTAAATACAATTAAATTACCTCCATGTGAGAGAGATTCATGTGACAATATCATTTTAACATGTGAAAATATTAGTTTTCTAATAATATTTGAGAAATAAAACCTACACTACATAGTTCAACCTTTTAATTTGTTAAACCTTTTAATTATATAGTTGATTGATTCGGCCAGTCTTACTAATTTGGAAATATCAATTTCCAAAAAAAAGTCTTAGTTATCGTTGGACCTGGTATGTTACGATACATCATTTCTATAATTAATGCGGAAGATCTAAACATAAATTTTTTATACAATAAACTTTTACACATAATCCCCAAGGTCCGTAACCTTAACTTAATACAAGCATTCAATAACCTACACAACTTACAATATCATTCGCATCAGAAAATTTAATAATTCTAACTGCATAATAATCCAATTCTGGAATTTGCCTTTGCCTCTGTCTTTATTCAAGCCTTCATCTTAATCAAAAAATTTTATCATGATATAGCAAGGGTGAACAACTATTTTGTCCAGCAAATTTAAGTACAAGGAAGATACGTCATGATTGAAAAGGAATAAGCTTTTAAGTTTTCAACAATGTAATATAATTATGAAGGGCATGAATAAAAACTTCAATAACTGAATAATTATGCTGAGTGGTCAACAATGACCATCAACAAATTTAGCTGAACCTTAAGGTAATGAAGGTGATAAGCCTTTCATACCTGATGAACATGCACAACATGCACTAAGTGTGGATCAATAATCAAAGATGTGGAATAATTGTCAATAATTAAACCACTAGCATTCTGAAAAAATTATTAACTCGAGTTTGAGTTAGAAAACTTGTCTATACCACTGATTACTCCTAAGCAATCTAATTTAATCTGTTATAAAATACCTATAATTAATAAGATCGATCTTCCAATTAGTATAATGCACTTTATATTACAATACTATTACTCAAATAATAAGTTAGGTAATATTTAGCCACATATCAAACATTGAATAATTCTTTTATTCATTAGTAATATTATTATCCATTAATAATATTACTATCACTTAACCACTATCTTAAACTTTTGTCTAATATTATTAATCCTTTAATAATATTTTAATCTTTTAATAATATTTAATCACTTCTTAACATTATTAATCATTTAATAGAATATTAATCATTCACAAATATTATTAATCCTTTAATAATATTTTAATTATTATCAAATATTATTAATCATTTAATAATATTTTAATCATTATCTAATATTATTAATCATTTAATAATATTCAAATCATTTACTAATATTATTAATCACTTAATAATATTTTAATCATCTACTACTATTAATCATTTAATAATATTTTAATCGCTTATAAAGGTCTCACACATTTTAAGATGTAAATATTTTACATCTTGAAGATTAAATTATTTTTATATCATTTCAAAATATCTTTTACCTTTACTCATAAATTTGGGGACATAGCTTTTATAGTAAAACTCAACTTACTATATTATTTCTTTATTTTAAATAATTTTTATATCAGTTTGTCCGTTCATGAGTCAACACTAACTGTGGCCTCATACACAAATATTTTATCCTGCTAGCACATTCGCTTTATTTTTCGTTTTACAAATATTTGTATTAAATATATATATATATATATATATATATATATATATATATATATATATATACTCGTTACATAAATCTCAAATTTCAAAAATCTCTTTTGAGCCCCGAAAACCTCAAAATATCATTTTTATGATTAATATAAAATTTTAAAGGTTTCTCGCCCTTTGTTGCACCAAAAAATAATTTTATAGGCAACCTTAATTTTTATTTTACTTAAACATGTAATTTATATTTATTACATATTTTTATTGTTTTATTTATGCCCGAAAGGAAGTTTCTCAGCATAAAATATCATTTATAGTCAAATCTTGTCCCGTAGGACTTTATTAGATTTATTGTGACTTATTATTTTGCCGGAACGCGATTCGGAACGTCGAACGTCAAAGTCGCTCGACGCGCCGACGCTCGGCGTTCGCTCAAATTTAAGTTCTAACATGCATGTTCACTCATTTTTAATTTTTAAATCCTAAGTCATATAACATCGAAATTTTGGGCATGTTATAGACGTCATGTCATAGTATTTTAGAAAAACTTTACACCGCGAAAACCAATTAAGTAACCCATCATAAACAGTGTGTCAAAACCCAAGTACGCAGTCTGCACAGCAGGCACTGGCGGCGCCAACAGGAGCCGAGTGCGCCTGGCCTTGCTGCTGCACGGCTGGTGCTGCCCAGCTGCGGTTGCGCATAGCAAAACAGCTACTTTGCGATTTTCGTACGCGTTACTCGTAATTCCAATTAATCTGATTTTTGGATATGTTATACATGGCATACCAAAGTATTTTTAAAAAAATATAAAGGCTTGGTTTAAGGTATGATAGGCTACCCAAACAGAGCGCTAAAAGTGAGCGTTCATCACAGTTTTTCAACTTTTTGCCATATTTACCCTCTCTCGCTAAAACAGTCATAACTTTTTCGTTTCAAAATATTTTTGAGCAATTCTTGAACCCACGCGAAGCTAACTTCTGGGACTACAACTTTTATTCTTTGAACATTTCCAAATTCTAAACACAGAATTCTAGAAATTCCGTGTAAAGTGACTGTTCCGAGTTGGTTTTCCAGTTTTGACTCGGCTACTTTAAAATAACATAACTCTTTGCTCCGAAGTCGGAATTAGTCCGTTCTGGAGTCTATGAAAAGCTTATTCAGTGTACTACAACATACCAAAAGCCCAGAAGTTTTATAGTATTCTAGCTAACCCCAAAGTTTATGTTTAAGGGCAGCAGTCCACTTGATTTTCTAAGTTTTAAAAACTATTTTCATTTTTCTTCTTTGTTCAAGCTCATCAACCCTAAAAATGGAAAGATCTAACCATAAAAGATCATATATTATGTAGATCTACCATCATATGGTTCAAAATCATACGTTCAACACTTGATCTAAAACAACCATAACAAAACACATTAAACTAGCTAGAGTTTTGAGTTTAGGAGATTTTATACCTTTAGTGCTCGATCTTCCTCTTGATTTCTTCTTCCTCTCTTCTCATGGCTGACCTCCCCCTCTTTCATTCCCTCTCAAGCTCTAAAGCTTTCACTGGCGGTTTTGGGTGAGAATTATGGAGAAATCCATGGTTTCTTCGTTCCTTCTTCCTTTCTCCTCTCTTTCTTCCATCCATGGCAACCCGCTCTCTCTTCTTCTCCCTATTTGGTCGGGTGTGTGTGAGAAAATGAAAGTAATAATGCTTCTTTCTCTTTCCTTTCCTTATCTAAATAATTAGGAGAGAGAGAGTGGTTAGGTAAGAGTTGGTGGAGTAGGTGGGAGTTGGTCATCTAACCCATGTGCTGAAATTTCCAACAGATTTGGCCCTTGTGAGTCCCGTTTGTAATTTCTCTTTTTACGTGTTTAATCCCGTCTTTGACTTTCAGACCCGAAAAATCAAAATTTCGAGTTTATAGTCGATTCCTACTAAATTCGACTCTCCCAACGTCATGGACACATGACACATCCTTTTCTTCAAATTCATCTCTGAATTTTAAGTTTGACTTTTTCCGTAAAAGTCAACTGTTAACTTTGACTAAATAGTCAACCCCAACACATTTTGTGTTTATAGTATTTTCTTACTAAACTTGATGCTCCGGATTCAACAGAGCTGTCCGTACTTCAAAATTCTTTCCCTAACACAAATTTTGAGTTTTAACTTACTCCTCTTTTTATTGATTAATCATATTAGCTAATCATTTATTGATTATTATTTATTTCACTTACCATTCAAAGCTATCATTCAAGCTATGTTAATTTCTAACATAGTTTTATATTGTTTCTCACATACTTAACTTAATTAACCATATAGATTCTTCTTAAAATTTTTAAATAAATCATCCATTTCCACTCTAGGTTTTAAACTTTAACCCTTAATTTAATCATTTAAGATTTTCTAAATTTTTCGTGTTGTCACATTTTGTTAGGAAACAAAGACGTTCAATAGGATTCTAAATATAAACTCAAATAGATTAGGTTTTATGAAGACAATGAATAGTGTCAGTTGAACCATAAAAATTTCATGTTGTAGCTTTTTTCAACCAAATAACATCACTTTTCTACCATTGCACTTCTTCATTTTTTGCCTATAGATACTGGCAGTTATATTATTCTTAATCTGTTGGCTATTTATGTCATATTTCTAGTATTGGAATCATATAAAAATTCTCATCTCCGTGTGTCCTTCACAGAAAAACATATTCATACAAGCAATGCAGAGTAACATTATAGCCTGAGGAGTCGTAGCCAAAAGCTTCTGGGACGATAATATTCCTTTTGAGTGCCGAGAGATGAAGCAATTCTCTGGCTCAACGCAAGATTAAGTTGGGAAATAGCACATGAGTCACTACATGTTGACATTGATGTGAACAAATTAACTTGTGGAATTGGGCCAAGAATGGCATTTGTTAATACAATTTTGGAGAGGAATTCGGGGCTAGGGTTCGTCGAGTTGGAGCCTTGTGTAGTGAGAGGAACTACTATTAGCGAATGGACTCGTGGGAGTGTGTTTTATGATGAGTAAGTTAAGTGGGCTCGTGTGGCTGTTGGGTGTGGGTGTGGGGGTATTAAGGGGAGATTTTGTGGTTTCAAGGCAAGAGAGACACGATTAGTTTAGAGGATACGCAGTTGTAGAATAATAAAATGGAGATGCTCATTCTTAACTTACACAGAGATTTGGAGTCTCCTATTATTCCTTTATTTTAGGTATATATATATATATATATATATATATATATATATATTTATTAGTTAAAATTTGATTAAGTGACAGCAGCGGCAGACTCAAAACTTTTAACAAGTGGGGTCACAATAGTCGTAAAAGTTAAATTAAAATAAATATAAAATATTTAAAACTTAAAGTTACTATCGTCATAACATTAAGTATTGTTAAATCGACTAAACAATTAATAATAAGTAAGGTTCAACATCCCTGAAAAACTGAATAAAGAAAATTTAGCCTGACAGCCTCAAAAAAACTCTAAATCTGCAAAAGTTTGTATATATGTATATGTAATTATGTGTTCATAATCTTTTTACAAGTGAAGGTATTTATAGATAAATTCTCTAAAACCCTAAAAGAATTTTTTTTCTACTCTAATTTGGAAAATCTAAGCAGATAGATTCAGTTTCCTTAGCAACTTCAAGCTTAGTTTCCTTAGCAGAATCTACTTTCAGAACTAGCTGCAACTTCAATATCAAATCATAACTTTAATTATGATTCCTATTAGGAATTGAAGTTCTCTGCTCCAGAACCTCAGATCCAATCCAAATCCATATCCATAAGTCGATCCAAGAACGTAAAGTGAAATCTCTTACAACAAACGTAGAGTTTTAGATCGTAGGGTGACAAATCTTAGAATGCAACAATTAGTTGTAGAGTGAATTACTTTCCGTCAAAAGCCTGCCTAATTCCACGAATTTTAGTATGAAAATGACCTCAACAGGGAAGCCCTGATTAGCATGGTATTGAGCACTAAATTTCCTTTCCGAGAACATATTATAATAGGCAATCGGACACCTGATGTAAAAATTATGTTCGTTTCTTCGAACCAACTCTTTTACCCAATTTTAGTCGATTAACTTTACTGTGATCGTAGACTGCTAAGCTAGATGAGAGTGATTTCACAATCATCAAGTAACTCCATGTCAGCTCCAATCACTACATTCGTAGAGTACTTCTGCAGAATAACTTAAAACTAAGCTTTTTACTGCAAATCTACTACTTCATCTCCAAAGCTTCCTGAAATCACTAAATACCTCGAATCAAATTAGGGTTGCAAACGAACTGAACTGTTCGCAAACCGATTCAGTTCGGTTTGAGTTCGGTTCGATTTAAGTTCGAATTGCTCGCCTAGTCGAGTTGAGTTCACACATAGTGTTCCGTTCGATTGCTCGATCGAACATGTTTGCGAACCATGTGGTTCGGTTTGTCTTTGTTCGCGAAACAGTTCTAGTTCGTTTCGGTTTGGTGGGTTCGAGTTCGTTTCGATAAGTTCGAGTTCTGTTCGATAAGTTCGAGATCGGTTCGAGTAGTTCGATTTCTTAATTACTCGTTTAAATTGTTTCTAAAATTCTAAATACAAATAATTGATTATTTCATATTAAATTTTAAAATTTGTCTTATTAATAATTGCTAAATTTGTATTTATTTTTTTATTACCTAAACATCTTTTTCTTTTTTAATAATTTATTATAAGTAAATTTTTTATTAAATAATTAATAAATAATAAAGTGTACTTCTTCATCTCTAAATTTTAATTTAATTAAAATAATTTTAATATTTTCATAAAATTTTGAACATTGATTATTGGATTATTATAATTTACATCCCTAATAATTTAATAAATTATAACACATGTCATAAAGCACATAAATAAAGTTATTAATCATCATGCAATAACAATTTGATATTAATTAAATAATGATACAATCTGATTCCTTACATTTACATGAAAGCTATTAAAATTGTCAAATCAAGATAAAGAATAGAAATCAATTCTTTAATGTACGTATGACGAGACTTCAAGTAATAGAGTAATAATCATTAAATTATATATTGAATAATTTTGAAACTTTAAAAACTATACACAAATTTGAAGATTGAAAATAAAATTAGATATTAAATTTAAAAATTAATTATAAAAAATGAATATTAATTAAAAATGACAACAAAAGAAATACATTACTAATATTAAATTGTGAGTTTTTGATAATCATTTGTTTGTAGACTCTGCTTGAAGTGGTTGGATCTTGAAGAGTTGAAAGGTATTTCAATATTAAAATTTGATTGTTGATACTTTTAATCAAGAATTTCTAAGTACTTGTTAACTTTTAACTTTTAAGTTATAACTTCTAAGTAATCATTTTTGGTTTTTATGACGCCCCCAAAATAGGTATACATCACCCATTCTGAGTCGTCAGACATCACTCTAAAAAAAAATCAAATACAAACTTCATTTATACAACTGTAGAACTGTCGTGCAGAGTACGACAACAGATAAACTGTGAGTTTTAATACAAATGCATGTAACTCTCATGGTGCCTCGACCATAACTTGACAATCGTACTTTACATAAAAGTCCAGTCAAAAACTATTTTAGAAATTAAAATCTTTGGGAAGTACTCAAGGAAACCTTCGTACATGGGAGGCCATGCGTCTAGGTTATGATAGATATCATATGTCCACAGAATTATCCTTGGTTGACCCAAAAGTCCCCAAAGAAAAGCAAGAAGATTAATATCATCTTCTTTCCAATGGTGAGTCTTCTCTTGACATATAATTATCTTCGTTGTCTCTAAGTGAAAATTATATTTCAAATATACTCCAAGATCATATAGGCAGTGCTCGTAGATATACTCAGCAAGTGGATGTGCACAACCATGTCTTATGATAATACGAGGTTGTATGTCATTAGACATCTTTTATGATAGTGGCAAAACACCCTTCCAACATTGGGTTCACCTCACCCTATTCGATTCAACAAAATTAAATATGAAATGACGTATACAATACGACACACTTATGATCTAAAGTTCTCAATAAAATTATTTTCATACTATTTAGGGAGAACTTCAACAGCTATAGACCATCGTTCTAATCCTCTTAATACCCCGCTCGACCTAGCTACACTTTTATTACCTGAAAGGAATTGTGAAGCAAAAGGGAGAGCACAACTAGCTCAATAAAGAATATCATGACTAAAGATAATTAAATTATCAATAGCTTTCATCAATAATAAATCAGAGATTTAGAACATATGGTAGATGATGAAACTTTTCAACCATAGTCAGTTAATGAACGAGCAATCCATTAGAAGAGTCAAATAGACCATCAGGTCTATTATCTTCTCCATGTTAAAAGTCCACCAATAACGTTTTATCCCTGTAACATCAATCAATAATTCCTGTCCACAATCATATGAATAACTCGTAATCATAATTGTGATTCTAAATTCCTCTTTGCACCCAGGACGAAGATAATTTTCATCACCTATCTTTACCTGAAACATCAAAAATCATGGTTATACCAAATCACAATTCCTGCTCATAATCATACTAATAAATTCATCTTTGCACTACGGCCAAAGATATTCATTAACAATTCATCTTTGCACTATAGGCCAAAGACATACAACTGTATTTTAGAAGAGTCAAGTAGAGCATGATATCTACTATATTTTACGAATTAAAAGTGTATAATCAATATTTTATCGCTGAGACTCAGCTCAATAAATAATCCACATCACCGAATTATCCATGCACTACGGCCAAGGATATTCGTTAGTATCACATCCATAAATTATCCATGCACTACAGCCAAGGATATTCATTATTATCACATCCATGAATTAATATTTCATCGCTGAGACTCAGCTCAATAATTAATCCACATCATCGAATCATCCCTGCACTACAGGCCAAGGATATTCATTAGTATCACGATCACGAATTATCCATGCACTATGGGCCAAAGATAATCGTGTTTTCATCAATGGTTTTGATCATGCCATAAAACAATTCATCTTTGCACCCTTGGCCGAAGAAAATCCATAGCCATAATTATACCAAAAACTGTCCATCAATGCACTACGGGCCAATGAGGACTTTTTTCATATCATTTGTAACATTACGATCATGATTATACCGAATAATCCCTGATCATAATCATACCAAGTCCATCTATGCACTACAGGCCACAGATGACTTTCAATATAATATAAGCATGAGGATGATAATAATTCAATAAAACAAGTTAAAGAATAAATTAAAAAGATTTATAAGTTAATTTATCCTGAACTCAATAACGTCCAAATTGTCAACATGATACTGCTTTGTGGAGTAAAATTCAAGAATGCTCGAAGAATATTTCCATGAAAAGATTTGGATGAAGCTTAAATATCAAGGATATTCCACTAATTTCATTGAGTATAGAAGCCAAAACTTTAAACCGTGATAACTCGAGATTTGAATAATCAAAATTTACTGAATAATTTTTTTTTTATTAATATTGTGTTGTGTAACTGTGATACGAGTTTGGAGAATTAGTCAATTTGTGTATTGACTAATAAATTTAGAGTAGAGTTGTGCTTAAAAAGATGAGAAACCCTAACCCTAATTTACGGAAAGGATTCGGACATAAAATATAATTAAAATAATTATATTAATGAGTACGCGTTTGTATTGTTTAGAATTTTGATCAATGATTGATCGGATAAGGTTTAAAATTATAAACCCTAATAAGAGATTAGAAACCCTAAACTCATGATTAGAAATCCTAATGTACCGTTAAAAACCATAATCGTATGACGGGAAGCCCTAATTTAAAATCCAGAAATCCTAAAACCCTAATTAGGAAACCCTAATCCTAATTGGGAAGCCTAATGTGTGTATTAAACTTTAATATTATTAGAAAACCCTAATTATATTTTAGTTGTTTTAATTTCTATTTTACAAACCCTAATTGTAATTTAAAAAATTTATTTTTCTAATTAAAACCCTAATTAGTGGGTTATAAACCCTAATGACCATTTTGACCCTAATTGCTAAATTAGGCAATTTTAATTAGGAATATTAATCCTAATTAGCAAGATTGAATTTTATGATTAGGAAATATTAATATAATTATTGAATCCTAATTATAATTTTGGAATATTAATTTTCTATTTTGAAAACCGAAATTCAAAAATCTTGGAAATTAAATTACAAACCTAAAGGGTTTAAACCCTAAACCCTAAAGGGTTCAAACCCTAAACCTTAACCCAAACCCTAAACCCTAAGGGTTTGTGAATTGGACAAGTATGCCATTAAAATTAATTTACAAATGACCAAAAAGCCTTTTTTCATTTATTTAAATGGTAACTTGCATAATTCACCAACACCTTTAGTTGGTGAACCACCACATTGACTTGGTGAGTGTTTAATATCAGCTACCAGCCGAAATTTGCAAGTCTAGCAACAAATCAAGCAATATATAAGAGATTTAGAGAGAGAAAGTTACTACATTTGGCTTATTATCTATCTAAGCTCTCACCAACCCTTTCTCTCATCAAACCTCCAAATATCCATAGTATTTCAGTCACATTATAGTCCTCTAAAACATCAAGTTCATATTGGAGATCAAAGATCAAGATTTAGAACAAAGAGGTATAAACCTAATTTTTATTTTGATCCAAGTTGCTAAGAAATTTTTTTGTTTTAAGTGTTTAGAATCTTGCTAATGGATGTTTTATGAAGATCTATGATGATCTATCATGAATCCATAGCATCAAAGTGCTTTAAAATAGAGTTTTTCAAAATCTGTTCTTGAGTATGAACTATGGTCTGACAAGAAATGTTAGTGGTTATAGATCTTGGTACGTATGTGTTTTCTGTTGTTTTTGGTTTGGGATCTCTAGCTGGTTATGTGGTCTTTAATATGAAAGAAGAATCGATTGTCATTACATGGCCGTTTACACGATATTCATGGTCAAAGTATGTCGACCGAGCGCCGATCGGGCCAATTTAGGTAACCCAGAAAGCCTCGATCAACGTCTGGCAACGTTTTGTTGGCTTAAGATCTGACAATTTGTTTGTGTTTTGATACTGTTATGGTAACCATGTTGTAGCATGTATAATATACTATAGACATGGGTCTTTATAACGCTTAAAAAAGCAACATATCAGTCGTACTAAGTGGTCAAAGTAGGCCACTCAGACCGCTTTTACAATTCTAGAAATTTCAAGAAAAGTGTATGAACAAAGATCCCGATAAGGTTTGACCAGTGTAATAACTTGTGGATCTATTGTTGTTAAATTGATGTGTTGTTATAATAATGTTCCTTGCCATGTATACTACTAAAGTGTGAATCATAAAACCATCAATAGCGTGAATGTAACTAGAAAAGAATCGAGCCACAAAGTAAAATCGAAGTTATCTGGGTTTCGGTAACCGAGGAAAGCCAAGAAGCTTCGGCATGACTACTTTGAGGCTTTGGATCTGGCAAATGTGTTGTATTATGACCATGTTGTGTGTTGTAACGTGTAGTGCTACATAAACACTGCATGATCCAAGTCTTATATTGAACAGAGAATTAAGGCTGGTCAAACAAGCAACCTTCCTTAGCCGGCTGTTAAAATTTGTCGGTGTTCTTGAGCTCAAGAACACCAACAATGACGCTTTAATGTCGCTAAAGGCCTATAATGACGGTTTTGATTTTTTAATTTCTAAATTTTTTGGTAATTAATTAAAAATAGAAAATAAATTAAAAAATTATTAAAAATTATTTTAAAATTATTTTAAATTATGAAAAATAATTTCTGACCAATTGGAATATTTTTCTTTAATATTTATAATTATTTAAATATTAAAAGTATTTAATTTATTTAATTAGTGTATTAAATAAATTAGAGAAAAATGATTTAATATTATAAAAAATCATTTTAAATAAGAATAATGTATTTAAAAATATTTTGAGTTATAAAATGTGACTTTTTATATTTTTGGAGAATTTTCATTAATAAATTAATATTAATGATATTAGATTTATTTAATTATTAAATTAAATAAATAAGATAAAAATGATTTTATTGATTTAAAAATCATTTTAAATAAGAATAAAGTGTTAGAAAATATTTTGAATTATAAAATATAATTTTCAATATTTTTGGAGAATTCTCATTAATTAATTAATATTAATGATATTAGATTTATTTAATTATTATATTAAATAAATGAATTAAAAATTATTTTATTAATATAAAAATCATTTAAAATGAGATAAATGAATTAAAAATATTTTAAATGATAATTAATTACTTTTAATATTTTGATGATAATTTCATTAATATTTAAATATTAATGGTGATGATTTAAAAGTGATTTTAATTATTTTAAAAATAATTTAAGTAGAATATTGATGATTTAAAAATATTTGAAGTTATTAATAATAACTTTAATATTTTGACAAGCATGTTATTAATATTTTTATATTATTAAATATTAATAATGATAAGATTATTTGATAATTAAATCATTTAAAAATGATTTAAGTGTTTGAAAAATTATTATAAATTATAATAATTGTTTGAAAATTATTAAAAGCTTTCGAAAAATATTATAAACGATATTTGACTTATCTAAAATAATATTGAAGCTTAGAGACCAAGTTTAATTGACAATCAATGTGTTAATTATCGAATAAGGTGACCAGAACACCGAGAATGGACCGAAGTCCAACCAGACCGGAATAGTTAGACTTGATAAGTGTTTATATAGGTTATAAACACTAATGTGGCTATGTGGTAATGTGCAGGAGAAGTTTGATTGTAAAATCTGAGATTATGTGTTATAAATGATTGTGCTAACTGTGAGACCGACATTGTTGAATATAGGTCTTATGAACGCAGTTAATTATATTGTGTAGCTGTAATCAACGCGAAAGGCAAGTTTCCTAACTCAACCTTGACTTATATTCATTCAATTATTATGGTTAATTATTGCTAATTATACCATATCCAAGGAATTTATTGTTGATTATTCGCAGTTAATGCATGTTTAATCATTCAAATTGAATTACTGATTCAGAGAATATACCATTGTAGAATAACTGTTGTTGGATATTCATATTCGTAGAAGATAGAATTGACAGTACAGATAATTCCTGTTTATTGTCAAAATATGTTGAGAAGTGCCTTAGCTAATTATTCTGGCTAGACTCATATTTGTTAGAACTTGATAAATTCGAGAAGAGAATTCAATTGTTATTGATAGATCGATGCCAAATAATTTATCTTGAACTCAATAACGTCCAAATTGTCAACATGATATTGCTTTGTGGAGTAAAATTCAAGAATGCTCAGAAGAATATTTCCATGAAAAAGATACTGGATGAAGCGCAAATATCAAGGATATTCCACTAATTTCATGGAGTATAGAAGCCAAAACTTTAACCTGTGATAACTTGAGATTTCGAATAATCAAAAATTTATGAATAATTTTTTTTTATTAATATTGTGTTGTGTAATTGTGATACGAGTTTGGAGAATGAGTCAATTTGTCTATTGACTAATAAAATTAGAGTAGAGTTGTGCTTAAAAAGATGAGAAACCCTAACCCTAATTTCTGGAAAGGGATTCGACATAAAATATAATTAAAATAATTATATTAATGAGTACGCGTTTGTATTGTTTAGAATTTTGATCAATGATTGATCGGATAAGGTTTAAAATTATAAACCCTAATAAGAGATTAGAAACCCTAATCTCAGGATTAAAAACCCTAATGTATCGTTAGAAACCCTAATCGTATGACGGGAAACCCTAATTTAAAATTCGGAAATCCTAAAACCCTAATTAGAAAACCCTAATCCTAATTGGGAAGCCTAATGTGTGTATTAAACTTTAATATGATTAGAAAACCCTAATTATATTTTAGTTGTTTTAATTTCTATTTTACAAACCCTAATTTTAATTTAGAAAATTTATTTTTCTAATTAAAACCCTAATTCGTGGGTTATAAACCCTAATGACCATTTTGACCCTAATTGCTAAATTAGGCAATTTTAATTAGGAATATTAATCCTAATTACCAAGATTGAATTTTATGATTAGGAAATATTAATATAATTATTGAATCCTAATTATAATTTTGGAATATTAATTTTCTATTTTGAAAACCGAAATTCAAAAATCTTGGAAATTAAATTGCAAACCTAAAGGGTTTAAACCCTAAAGGGTTCAAACCCTAAACCCAAACCCAAACCCTAAACCCTAAACCCTAAGGGTTTGTGAATTGGACAAGAATGCCATTAAAATTAATTTACAAATGATCAAAATGCCCTTTTTAATTTATTTAAATGGTAACTTGAATAATTCACCAACACCTTTTGTTGGTGAACCACCACATTGACTTGGTGAGTGTTTAATATCGCCTACCAAATAGAAATTTGCAAATCTAGCAACAAATCAAGCAAATATATAAGAGATTTAGAGAGAAAGTTACTACATTTGGCTTATTTTCTATCTAAGTGCTCACCAACTCTAAACCTCCAAACCTCCCAAATATCCATAGTATTTCGGTCACATTATAGTCCTCTAAAACATCAAGTTCATATTGGAGATCAAAGATCAAGATTTAGAACAAAGAGGTATAAACCTAATTTTATTTTGATCCAAGTTGCTAAGAAATTTTTTTGTTTTAAGTGTTTAGAATCTTGTTAATGGATGTTTTATGAAGATCTATGATGATCTATCATGAATCCATAGCATCAAAGTGCTTTAAAATAGAGTTTTCAAAATCTGTTCTTGAGTATGAACTATGGTCCGACAAGAAATGTTAGTGGTCAGTAGATCTTGGTACGTATGTGTTTTTTCGTTGTTTTAGGTTTTGGATCTCTATTTGGTTATGTGGTCTTTAATATGAAAGAAGAATCGAATTGTCATTACATGGCGGTTTGCACGATATTCATGGTCAAAGTATGTTGACCGACGCCGACCGGGCCAATTTCGGGTAACCTGAAAAGCCTCGATCAACGCCCCGACAACGCGTTTTATTGGCTTAAGATCCGGCGGTTTGTTTGTGTTTTGATCATCATTATGGTAACCATGTTGTAGCATGTATAATATACTATAGATATGGGTCTTTATAACGCTTAAAAAGCAACATATCGGTCGTACCAAGTGGTCAAAGTAGGCCACTCAGACCGCTTTTACAATTCTAAATTTCAAGAAAAGTGTATGGACAAAGATCCCGACAAGGTTTGACTGGTGTAATAACTTGTGGATCTATTGTTGTTAAATTGATGTGTTGTTATAATAATGTTCCTTGCCATGTATACTACCACCGGTGTGAATCATAAAACCATCAATAAGCGTGGAACAGAACTAGAAAAGAATCGAGCCACAAAGTAGTAAATTGAAGCGTCTGGGTTTTTGGTAACCCAGAAAAGCCAAGAAGTTTCGATGACTACTTTGAGGCTTGGATCCGCAAATGTGTTGTATTATGACCATGTTGTGTGTTGTAACGCAAAGTCTACATAAACACCGCATGATCCAAGTCTTATATTGAGCAGAGAATTAAATTGTGGTCAAACAATGACCCTTCTTAATGTATTTGTCGTTGTTCTTTGAGCTCAAGAACACCAACAATGACGCTTTTACAGGTCACTAAAGGCCTATAATGACGGTTTTGATTTTTTAATTTCAATTTTGGTAATTAATTAAAAATAGAAAATAAATTATAAAAATTATTAAAAATTATTTTAAAATTATTTTAAATTATGAAAAATAATTTCTAATTAATTGGAATATTTTTCTTTAATATTTATAATTATTTAAATATTAAAAGTATTTAATTTATTTAATTAGTGTATTAAATAAATTAGAGAAAAATGATTTAATATTATAAAAAATCATTTTAAATAAGAATAATGTATTTAAAAATATTTTGAGTTATAAAATGTGACTTTTTATATTTTTGGAGAATTTTCATTAATAAATTAATAATAATGATATTAGATTTATTTAATTATTAAATTAAATAAATAAGATAAAAATGATTTTATTGATTTAAAAATCATTTTAAATAAGAATAAAGTGTTAGAAAATATTTTGAATTATAAAATATAATTTTCAATATTTTGGAGAATTCTCATTAATTAATTAATATTAATGATATTAGATTTATTTAATTATTATATTAAATAAATGAATTAAAAATTATTTTATTAATATAAAAATCATTTAAAATGAGATAAATGAATTAAAAATATTTTAAGTGATAATTAATTACTTTTAATATTTTGATGATAATTTCATTAATATTTAAATATTAATGGTGATGATTTAAAAGTGATTTTAATTATTTTAAAAATCATTTAAGTAGAATATTGATGATTTAAAAATATTTGAAGTTATTAATAATAACTTTAATATTTTGACAAGCATGTTATTAATATTTTATATTATTAAATATAAATAATGATAAGATTATTTGATAATTAAATCATTTAAAAATGATTTAAGTGTTTGAAAAATTATTATAAATTATAAGAATTGTTTGAAAATTATTAAAAGCTTCCGAAAAATATTATAAACGATATTTGACTTATCTAAAATAATATTGAAGCTTAGAGACCAAGTTTAATTGACAATCAATGTGTTAATTATCGAATAAGGTGACCGAAAATCGAGAGAATGAAGTCCAACCAAAAGTCCAACCGGATAAGTGTTTATATAGGTTATAAACACTAATGTGGCTATGTGGTAATGTGCCTAGGAGAAGTTTGACTGTAAAATACAGTATTATGTGTTATAAATGATTGTGCTAACTGTGAGACCGACATTGTTGAATATAGGTCTTATGAACGCAGTTAATTATATTGTGTAGCTGTAATCAACGCGAAAGGCAAGTTTCCTAACTCAACCTTGACTTATATTCATTCAATTATTATGGTTAATTATTGCTAATTATACCATATCCAAGGAATTTATTGTTGATTATTCGCAGTTAATGCATGTTTAATCATTCAAATTGAATTACTGATTCAGAGAATATACCATTGTAGAATAACTGTTGTTGGATATTCATATTCGTAGAAGATAGAATTGATGACAGTACAGATAATTCCTGTTTATTGTCAAAATATGTTGAGAAGTGCCTTAGCTAATTATTCTGGCTAGACTCATATTTGTTAGAACTTGATAAATTCGAGAAGAGAATTCAATTGTTATTGATAGATCGATGCCAAATAATTTATCTTGAACTCAATAACGTCCAAATTGTCAACATGATACTGCTTTGTGGAGTAAAATTCAAGAATGCTCAGAAGAATATTTCCATGAAAAAGATACTGGATGAAGCGCAAATATCAAGGATATTCCACTAATTTCATGGAGTATAGAAGCCAAAACTTTAACCTGTGATAACCTGAGATTTCGAATAATCAAAAATTTATGAATAAATTTTTTTATTAATATTGTGTTGTGTAACTGTGATACGAGTTTGGAGAATGAGTCAATTTGTGTATTGACTAATAAAATTAGAGTAGAGTTGTGCTTAAAAAGATGAGAAAACCCTAACCCTAATTTCTGGAAAGGGATTCGACATAAAATATAATTAAAATAATTATATTAATGAGTAAGCGTTTGTATTGTTTAGAATTTTGATCATTGATTGATCAGATAAGGTTTAAAATTATAAACCCTAACAAGAGATTAGAAACCCTAATCTCAGGATTAAAAACCCTAATGTATCGTTAGAAACCCTAATCGTATGACGGGAAACCCTAATTTAAAATCCGGAAATCCTAAAACCCTAATTAGGAAACCCTAATCCTAATTGGGAAGCCTAATGTGTGTATTAAACTTTAATATGATTAGAAAACCCTAATTATATTTTAGTTGTTTTAATTTCTATTTTACAAACCATAATTGTAATTTAGAAATTTTATTTTTCTAATTAAAACCCTAATTCGTGGGTTATAAACACTAATGACCATTTTGACCCTAATTGCTAAATTAGGCAATTTTAATTAGGAATATTAATCCTAATTACCAAGATTGAATTTTATGATTAGGAAATATTAATATAATTATTGAATCCTAATTATAATTTTGGAATATTAATTTTCTATTTTGAAAACCAAAATTCAAAAATCTTGGAAATTAAATTGCAAACCTAAAGGGTTTAAACCCTAAAGGGTTCAAACCCCAAACCTTAACCCAAACCCTAAACCCTAAGGGTTTGTGAATTGACAAGAATGCCATTAAAATTAATTTACAAATGATCAAAATGCCCTTTTTCATTTATTTAAATGGTAACTTGCATAATTCACCAACACCTTTTGTGGTGAACCACCACATTGACTTGGTGAGTGTTTAATATCAGCTACCAGCCAAAATTTGCAAATCTAGCAACAAATCAAGCAATATATAAGAGATTTAGAGAGAGAAAGTTACTACATTTGGCTTATTTTCTATCTAAGTGCTCACCAACTCTAAACCTCCAAAAATCCATAGTATTTCAGTCACATTATAGTCCTCTAAAACATCAAGTTCATATTGGAGATCAAAGATCAAGATTTAGAACAAAGAGGTATAAACCTAATTTTTATTTTGATCCAAGTTGCTAAGAAATTTTTTTTGTTTTAAGTGTTTAGAATCTTGCTAATGGATGTTTTATGAAGATCTATGATGATCTATCATGAATCCATAGCATCAAAGTGCTTTAAAATAGAGTTTTTCAAAATCTGTTCTTGAGTATGAACTTTGGTCTGACAAAAAATGTTAGTGGCCGTAGATCTTGGTACGTATGTGTTTTCTGTTGTTTTAGGTTTGGGATCTCTAGCTGGTTATGTGGTCTTTAATATGAAAGAAGAATCAAATTGTCATTACATGGCCGCCGTTTACGATATTCATGGTCAAAGTATGTTGACCGACGCCGACCGGGCCAATTTCAGGTAACCCCAAAAGCCTCGATCAACGTCTGACAACGTTTTATTGGCTTAAGATCTGACAGTTTGTTTGTGTTTTGATACTGTTATGGTAACCATGTTGTAGCATGTATAATATACTATAGATATGGGTCTTTATAACGCTTAAAAAAGCAACATATCAGTCGTACCAAGTGGTCAAAGTAGGCCACTTCAGACCGCTTTTACAATTCTAGAATTTCAAGAAAAGTGTATGGACAAAGATCCTGACAAGGTTTGACCGTGTAATAACTTGTGGATCTATTGTTGTTAAATTGATGTGTTGTTATAATAATGTTCCTTGCCATGTATACTACCAGTGTGAATCATAAAACCATCAATAGCGTGAACAGAACTAGAAAAGAATCGAGCCACAAAGTAAGTATTCGAAGTCGTCGGGTTTTGGGTAACCCGAAAGCCAAGAAGCTTCGACGACTACTTTGAGGCTTTGATCCGCAAATGTGTTGTATTATGACCATGTTGTGTGTTGTAGCGTGTAGTGCTACATAAACACCGCATGATCCAAGTCTTATATGAACAGAGAGAATTAAGGTTTGGTCAAACAAAGAACCTTCTTTAGCAGCCATTTGTCAAGTGTTCTTGAGCTCAAGAACACCAACAATGACACGCTTTGTGTCACTAAAGGCCTATAGCGACGGTTTTGATTTTTTAATTTCGAATTTTTTGGTAATTAATTAAAATAGAAAATAAATTATAAAAATTATTAAAAATTATTTTAAAAATTATTTTAAATTATGAAAAATAATTTCGATTAATTGGAATATTTTTCTTTAATATTTATAATTATTTAAATATTAAAAGTATTTAATTTATTTAATTAGTGTATTAAATAAATTAGAGAAAAATGATTTAATATATATAAAAATCATTTTAAATAAGAATAATGTATTTAAAAATATTTTGAGTTATAAAATGTGACTTTTTATATTTTTGGAGAATTTTCATTAATAAATTAATATTAATGATATTAGATTTATTTAATTATTAAATTAAATAAATAAGATAAAATGATTTTATTGATTTAAAATCATTTTAAATAAGAATAAAGTGTTAGAAAATATTTTGAATTATAAAATATAATTTTCAATATTTTGGAGAATTCTCATTAATTAATTAATATTAATGATATTAGATTTATTTAATTATTATATTAAATAAATGAATTAAAAATTATTTTATTAATATAAAAATCTTTTAAAATGAGATAAATGAATTAAAAATATTTTAAGTGATAATTAATTACTTTTAATATTTTGATGATAATTTCATTAATATTTAAATATTAATGGTGATGATTTAAAAGTGATTTTAATTATTTTAAAAATCATTTAAGTAGAATATTGATGATTTAAAATATTTGAAGTTATTAATAATAACTTTAATATTTTGACAAGCATGTTATTAATATTTTTATATTATTAAATATAAATAATGATAAGATTATTTGATAATTAAATCATTTAAAATGATTTAAGTGTTTGAAAAATTATTTATAAATTATAAGAATTGTTTGAAAATTATTAAAAGCTTCAGAAAAATATTATAAACGATATTTGACTTATCTAAAATAATATTGAAGCTTAGAGACCAAGTTTAATTGACAATCAATGTGTTAATTATCGAATAAGGTGACCAGAACACCGAGAATGGACCGAAGTCCAACTAGTTAGACTATAGGTTATAAACACTAATGTAATGGCTATGTGGTAATGTGCCTAGGAGAAGTTTGATCGTGTAAAATAAAGATTATTATGTGTTATAAATGATTGTGCTAATCGTGAGACCCGACATTGTTGAATATAGGTCTTATGAACGCAGTTAATTATATTGTGTAGCTGTAATCAACGCGAAAGGCAAGTTTCCTAACTCAACCTTGACTTATATTCATTCAATTATTATGGTTAATTATTGCTAATTATACCATATCCAAGGAATTTATTGTTGATTATTCGCGATTAATGCATGTTTAATCATTCAAATTGAATTATCGATTCGAGAATATACCATTGTAGAATAACCATTGTTGGATATTCATATTCAGTAGAAGATAGAATCGATGAAGATGATAATTTCGCATTTATTGTCAAAATATGTTGAGAAGTGCCTTAGCTAATTATTCGCTAGACTCATATTTGTTAGAACTTGATAAATTCGAGAAGAGAATTCAATTGTTATTGATAGATCGATGCCAAATAATTTATCTTGAACTCAATAACGCCCAAATTGTCAACATGATATTGCTTTTGTGGAGTAAAATTCAAGAATGCTCGTAAGAATATTTCCATGAAAAGATATCTTTGGATGAAGCGCAAATATCAAGGATATTCCACTAATTTCATGGAGTATAGAAGCCAAAACTTTAACTTTGTGATAACTCGAGATTTGAATAATCAAAATTTGTGAATAAATTTTTTTTATTAATATTGTGTTATTGTAATCGTGATACGAGTTTGGAGAATGAGTCAATTTGTGTATTGACTAATAAAATTAGAGTAGAGTTGTGCTTAAAAAGATGAGAAAACCCTAACCCTAATTTCTGGAAAGGGATTCGACATAAAATATAATTAAAATAATTATATTAATGAGTAAGCGTTTGTATTGTTTAGAATTTTGATCATTGATTGATCAGATAAGGTTTAAAATTATAAACCCTAACAAGAGATTAGAAACCCTAATCTCAGGATTAAAAACCCTAATGTATCGTTAGAAACCCTAATCGTATTTACGGAAACCCTAATTTAAAATCAGAAATCCTAAAACCCTAATTAGAAAACCCTAATCCTAATTGGGAAGCCTAATGTGTGTATTAAACTTTAATATGATTAGAAAACCCTAATTATATTTTAGTTGTTTTAATTTCTATTTTACAAACCATAATTGTAATTTAGAAATTTTATTTTTCTAATTAAAACCCTAATTCGTGGGTTATAAACACTAATGACCATTTTGACCCTAATTGCTAAATTAGGCAATTTTAATTAGGAATATTAATCCTAATTACCAAGATTGAATTTTATGATTAGGAAATATTAATATAATTATTGAATCCTAATTATAATTTTGGAATATTAATTTTCTATTTTGAAAACCGAAATTCAAAAATCTTGGAAATTAAATTGCAAACCTAAAGGGTTTAAACCCTAAAGGGTTCAAACCCTAAACCCAAACCCAAACCCTAAACCCTAAGGGTTTGTGAATTAGACAAGAATGCCATTAAAATTAATTTACAAATGATCAAAATGCCCTTTTTCATTTATTTAAATGGTAACTTGCATAATTCACCAACACCTTTTGTTGGTGAACCACCACATTGACTTGGTGAGTGTTTAATATCAGCTACCAGCCAAAATTTGCAAATCTAGCAACAAATCAAGCAATATATAAGAGATTTAGAGAGAGAAAGTTACTACATTTGGCTTATTTTCTATCTAAGCGCTCACCAACTCTAAACCTCCAAAAATCCATAGTATTTCAGTCACATTATAGTCCTCTAAAACATCAAGTTCATATTGGAGATCAAAGATCAAGATTTAGAACAAAGAGGTATAAACCTAATTTTTATTTTGATCCAAGTTGCTAAGAAATTTTTTTGTTTTAAGTGTTTAGAATCTTGTTAATGGATGTTTTATGAAGATCTATGATGATCTATCATGAATCCATAGCATCAAAGTGCTTTAAAATAGAGTTTTTCAAAATCTGTTCTTGAGTATGAACTATGGTCTGACAAGAAATGTTAGTGGTCGTAGATCTTGGTACGTATGTGTTTTCTGTTGTTTTAGGTTTTGGATCTCTAGCTGGTTATGTGGTCTTTAATATGAAAGAAGAATCAGTGTCATTACATGGCCAGTTTGCACGATATTCATGGTCAAAGTATGTTGACCGACGCCGTTCGGGCCAATTTCGGGTAACCGAAAGCCTCGATCAACGCCCCGACAACGCTTTTATTGGCTTAAGATCTGACAGTTTGTTTGTGTTTTGATACTGTTATGGTAACCATGTTGTAGCATGTATAATATACTATAGACATGGGTCTTTATAACGCTTAAAAAGCAACATATCAGTCGTACCAAGTGGTCAAAGTAGGCCACTTGCACTGCTTTTACAATTCTAGAATTTCAAGAAAAGTGTATGGACAAAGATCCTGACAAGGTTTGACCGTGTAATAACTTGTGGATCTATTGTTGTTAAATTGATGTGTTGTTATAATAATGTTCCTTGCCATGTATACTACCAGTGTGAATCATAAAACCATCAATAGCGTGAATAGAACTAAAAGAATCGAGCCACAAAGTAAAATGTCGTCATGGGTTTCGGGTAACCCAGAAAGCCAAGAAGCTTCTCGACGACTACTTTGAGGCTTTGATCCGCAAATGTGTTGTATTATGACCATGTTGTGTGTTTAACGTGTAGTACATAAATAAACCGCATGATCCAAGTCTTATATTGAATGAGAGAATTAAATTTGGTCAAACAAAGAAACCTTCTTAATGTACATTGTCGTTGTTTTTGAGCTCAAGAACACCAACAATGACGCTTTCAGGTCACTAAAGGCCTATAATGACGGTTTTGATTTTTTAATTTCTGAATTTTGGTAATTAATTAAAAATAGAAAATAAATTATAAAAATTATTAAAAATTATTTTAAAAATTATTTTAAATTATGAAAAATAATTTCTAATTAATTGGAATATTTTTCTTTAATATTTATAATTATTTAAATATTAAAAGTATTTAATTTATTTAATTAGTGTATTAAATAAATTAGAGAAAAATGATTTAATATTATAAAAAATCATTTTAAATAAGAATAATGTATTTAAAAATATTTTGAGTTATAAAATGTGACTTTTTATATTTTTGGAGAATTTTCATTAATAAATTAATATTAATGATATTAGATTTATTTAATTATTAAATTAAATAAATAAGATAAAAATGATTTTATTGATTTAAAAATCATTTTAAATAAGAATAAAGTGTTAGAAAATATTTTGAATTATAAAATATAATTTTCAATATTTTTGGAGAATTCTCATTAATTAATTAATATTAATGATATTAGATTTATTTAATTATTATATTAAATAAATGAATTAAAAATTATTTTATTAATATAAAAATCATTTAAAATGAGATAAATGAATTAAAAATATTTTAAGTGATAATTAATTACTTTTAATATTTTGATGATAATTTCATTAATATTTAAATATTAATGGTGATGATTTAAAAGTGATTTTAATTATTTTAAAAATCATTTAAGTAGAATATTGATGATTTAAAAATATTTGAAGTTATTAATAATAACTTTAATATTTTGACAAGCATGTTATTAATATTTTTATATTATTAAATATAAATAATGATAAGATTATTTGATAATTAAATCATTTAAAAATGATTTAAGTGTTTGAAAAATTATTTATAAATTATAAGAATTGTTTGAAAATTATTAAAAGCTTCCGAAAAATATTATAAACGATATTTGACTTATCTAAAATAATATTGAAGCTTAGAGACCAAGTTTAATTGACAATCAATGTGTTAATTATCGAATAAGGTGACCAGAACACCGAGAATGGACCGAAGTCCAACCAGACTATAGGTTATAAACACTAATGTGGCTATGTGGTAATGTGCCTAGGAGAAGTTTGACTGTAAAATACAGTATTATGTGTTATAAATGATTGTGCTAACTGTGAGACCGACATTGTTGAATATAGGTCTTATGAACGCAGTTAATTATATTGTGTAGCTGTAATCAACGCGAAAGGCAAGTTTCCTAACTCAACCTTGACTTATATTCATTCAATTATTATGGTTAATTATTGCTAATTATACCATATCCAAGGAATTTATTGTTGATTATTCGCATGATTAATGCATGTTTAATCATTCAAATTGAATTACTGATTCAGAGAATATACCATTGTAGAATAACTGTTGTTGGATATTCATATTCGTAGAAGATAGAATTGACAGTACAGATAATTCCTGTTTATTGTCAAAATATGTTGAGAAATGTCTTAGCTAATTATTCTGGCTAGACTCATATTTGTTAGAACTTGATAAATTCGAGAAGAGAATTCAATTGTTATTGATAGATCGATGCCAAGTAATTTATCTTGAACTCAATAACGCCCAAATTGTCAACATGATCATCGCTTTGTGGAGTAAAATTCAAGAATGCTCGTAAGAATATTTCCATGAAAAGATCTTTGGATGAAGCAAATATCAAGGATATTCCACTAATTTCATGGAGTATAGAAGCCAAAACTTTAACCTGTGATAACCTGAGATTTCGAATAATCAAAAATTTATGAATAAATTTTTTTTTATTAATATTGTGTTGTGTAACTGTGATACGAGTTTGGAGAATGAGTCAATTTGTGTATTGACTAATAAAATTAGAGTAGAGTTGTGCTTAAAAAGATGAGAAAACCCTAACCCTAATTTCTGGGAAAGGATTCGACATAAAATATAATTAAAATAATTATATTAATGAGTAAGCGTTTGTATTGTTTAGAATTTTGATCATTGATTGATCAGATAAGGTTTAAAATTATAAACCCTAACAAGAGATTAGAAACCCTAATCTCGTGATTAAAACCCTAATGTATCGTTAGAAACCCTAATCGTATGACGGAAACCCTAATTTAAAATTCGAAATCCTAAAACCCTAATTAGAAACCCTAATCCTAATTGGGAAGCCTAATGTGTGTATTAAACTTTAATATGATTAGAAAACCCTAATTATATTTTAGTTGTTTTAATTTCTATTTTACAAACCATAATTGTAATTTAGAAATTTTATTTTTCTAATTAAAACCCTAATTCGTGGGTTATAAACACTAATGACCATTTTGACCCTAATTGCTAAATTAGGCAATTTTAATTAGGAATATTAATCCTAATTACCAAGATTGAATTTTATGATTAGGAAATATTAATATAATTATTGAATCCTAATTATAATTTTGGAATATTAATTTTCTATTTTGAAAACCGAAATTCAAAAATCTTGGAAATTAAATTGCAAACCTAAAGGGTTTAAACCCTAAAGGGTTCAAACCCTAAACCCAAACCCAAACCCTAAACCCTAAGGGTTTGTGAATTGACAAGAATGCCATTAAAATTAATTTACAAATGATCAAAATGCCTTTTTTCATTTATTTAAATGGTAACTTGCATAATTCACCAACACCTTTTGTTGGTGAACCACCACACATTGACTTGGTGAGTGTTTAATATCGCCTACCAAATAGAAATTTGCAAATCTAGCAACAAATCAAGCAATATATAAGAGATTTAGAGAGAAAGTTACTACATTTGGCTTATTTTCTATCTAAGTGCTCACCAACTCTAAACCTCCAAAAATCCATAGTATTTCGGTCACATTATAGTCCCTCAAAAAAACATCAAGTTCATATGGAGATCAAAGATCAAGATTTAGAACAAAGAGGTATAAACCTAATTTTTATTTTGATCCAAGTTGCTAAGAAATTTTTTTGTTTTAAGTGTTTAGAATCTTGTTAATGGATGTTTTATGAAGATCTATGATGATCTATCATGAATCCATAGCATCAAAGTGCTTTAAAATAGAGTTTTCAAAACTGTTCTCGAGTATGAACTATGGTCCGACAAGAAATGTTAGTGGTCGTAGATCTTGGTAACGTATGTGTTTTTTTCGTTGTTTTAGGTTTTGGATCTCTAGTTTGGTTATGTGGTCTTTAATATGAAAGAAGAATCGTGTCATTACATGGCCGGTTTTACGACGATATTCATGGTCAAAGTATGTTGACCGACGCCGATCGGGCCAATTTCGGTAACCCGTAAAGCCTCGATCAACGCCCCACAACGCTTTTATTGGCTTAAGATCCGGCGCTTTTTGTTTGTGTTTTGACATCGTTATGGTAACCATGTTGTAGCATGTATAATATACTATAGATATGGGTCTTTATAACGCTTAAAAAGCAACATATCGGTCCGCATCAAGTGGTCAAAGTAGGCCACTCAGACCGCTTTTACAATTCTAGAATTTCAAGAAAAGTGTATGGACAAAGATCCCGACAAGGTTTGACCGTGTAATAACTTGTGGATCTATTGTTGTTAAATTGATGTGTTGTTATAATAATGTTCCTTGCCATGTATACTACCCGGTGTGAATCATAAAACCATCAATAAGCGTGAATGTAACTAGAAAAGAATCGAGCCATAAAGTAGCAAATGAAGTCGCCCGGGTTTCGGGTAACCCGAGAAAGCCAAGAAGCTTCGATGCCTACTTTGAGGCTTTGGATCCGCAAATGTGTTGTATTATGACCATGTTGTGTGTCAGTAACGCAGTAGCTACATAAACATCGCATGATCCAAGTCTTATATTGAGCAGCAGAGAATTAAGGTCGGTCAAACAAAGAACCTTCTTCTTAATACCGCCGTCGTGTTCTTGAGCTCAAGAACACCAACAATGACGCTTTTGAGGTCACTAAAGGCCTATATAAGCGACGGTTTTGATTTTTTAATTTACGAATTTTTGGTAATTAATTAAAAATAGAAAATAAATTATAAAAATTATTAAAATTATTTTAAAATTATTTTAAATTATGAAAAATAATTTCTAATTAATTGGAATATTTTTCTTTAATATTTATAATTATTTAAATATTAAAAGTATTTAATTTATTTAATTAGTGTATTAAATAAATTAGAGAAAAATGATTTAATATTATAAAAAATCATTTTAAATAAGAATAATGTATTTAAAAATATTTTGAGTTATAAAATGTGACTTTTTATATTTTTGGAGAATTTTCATTAATAAATTAATATTAATGATATTAGATTTATTTAATTATTAAATTAAATAAATAAGATAAAAATGATTTTATTGATTTAAAAATCATTTTAAATAAGAATAAAGTGTTAGAAAATATTTTGAATTATAAAATATAATTTTCAATATTTTGGAGAATTCTCATTAATTAATTAATATTAATGATATTAGATTTATTTAATTATTATATTAAATAAATGAATTAAAAATTATTTTATTAATATAAAAATCATTTAAAATGAGATAAATGAATTAAAAATATTTTAAGTGATAATTAATTACTTTTAATATTTTGATGATAATTTCATTAATATTTAAATATTAATGGTGATGATTTAAAAGTGATTTTAATTATTTTAAAAATCATTTAAGTAGAATATTGATGATTTAAAATATTTGAAGTTATTAATAATAACTTTAATATTTTGACAAGCATGTTATTAATATTTTTATATTATTAAATATAAATAATGATAAGATTATTTGATAATTAAATCATTTAAAAATGATTTAAGTGTTTGAAAAATTATTATAAATTATAAGAATTGTTTGAAAATTATTAAAAGCTTCCGAAAAATATTATAAACGATATTTGACTTATCTAAAATAATATTGAAGCTTAGAGACCAAGTTTAATTGACAATCAATGTGTTAATTATCGAATAAGGTGACCAGAACACCGAGAATGGACCGAAGTCCAACCAGACTATAGGTTATAAACACTAATGTGGCTATGTGGTAATGTGCCTAGGAGAAGTTTGACTGTAAAATACAGTATTATGTGTTATAAATGATTGTGCTAACTGTGAGACCGACATTGTTGAATATAGGTCTTATGAACGCAGTTAATTATATTGTGTAGCTGTAATCAGCGCGAAAGGCAAGTTTCCTAACTCAACCTTGACTTATATTCATTCAATTATTATGGTTAATTATTGCTAATTATACCATATCCAAGGAATTTATTGTTGATTATTCGCAGTTAATGCATGTTTAATCATTCAAATTGAATTACTGATTCAGAGAATATACCATTGTAGAATAACTGTTGTTGGATATTCATATTCGTAGAAGATAGAATTGACAGTACAGATAATTCCTGTTTATTGTCAAAATATGTTGAGAAGTGCCTTAGCTAATTATTCTGGCTAGACTCATATTTGTTAGAACTTGATAAATTCGAGAAGAGAATTCAATTGTTATTGATAGATCGATGCCAAATAATTTATCTTGAACTCAATAACGTCCAAATTGTCAACATGATACTGCTTTGTGGAGTAAAATTCAAGAATGCTCAGAAGAATATTTCCATGAAAAAGATACTGGATGAAGCGCAAATATCAAGGATATTCCACTAATTTCATGGAGTATAGAAGCCAAAACTTTAACCTGTGATAACCTGAGATTTCGAATAATCAAAAATTTATGAATAAATTTTTTTTTATTAATATTGTGTTGTGTAACTGTGATACGAGTTTGGAGAATGAGTCAATTTGTGTATTGACTAATAAAATTAGAGTAGAGTTGTGCTTAAAAAGATGAGAAAACCCTAACCCTAATTTCTGGAAAGGGATTCGACATAAAATATAATTAAAATAATTATATTAATGAGTGAAAAAGCGTTTGTATTGTTTAGAATTTTGATCATCGATTGATCGGATAAGGTTTAAAATTATAAACCCTAACAAGAGATTAGAAACCCTAATCTCGGATTAAAAACCCTAATGTATCGTTAGAAACCCTAATCGTATGACGGAAACCCTAATTTAAAATTTGAAATCCTAAAACCCTAATTAGAAACCCTAATCCTAATTGGGAAGCCTAATGTGTGTATTAAACTTTAATATGATTAGAAAACCCTAATTATATTTTAGTTGTTTTAATTTCTATTTTACAAACCATAATTGTAATTTAGAAAATTTATTTTTCTAATTAAAACCCTAATTCGTGGGTTATAAACACTAATGACCATTTTGACCCTAATTGCTAAATTAGGCAATTTTAATTAGGAATATTAATCCTAATTACCAAGATTGAATTTTATGATTAGGAAATATTAATATAATTATTGAATCCTAATTATAATTTTGGAATATTAATTTTCTATTTTGAAAACCGAAATTCAAAAATCTTGGAAATTAAATTGCAAACCTAAAGGGTTTAAACCCTAAAGGGTTCAAACCCTAAACCCAAACCCAAACCCTAAACCCTAAGGGTTTGTGAATTAGACAAGAATGCCATTAAAATTAATTTACAAATGATCAAAATGCCCTTTTTCATTTATTTAAATGGTAACTTGCATAATTCACCAACACCTTTTGTTGGTGAACCACCACATTGACTTGGTGAGTGTTTAATATCAGCTACCAGCCGAAATTTGCAAATCTAGCAACAAATCAAGCAATATATAAGAGATTTAGAGAGAGAAAGTTACTACATTTGGCTTATTTTCTATCTAAGTGCTCACCAACTCTAAACCTCCAAAAATCCATAGTATTTCAGTCACATTATAGTCCTCTAAAACATCAAGTTCATATTGGAGATCAAAGATCAAGATTTAGAACAAAGAGGTATAAACCTAATTTTTATTTTGATCCAAGTTGCTAAGAATTTTTTTTTTGTTTTAAGTGTTTAGAATCTTGCTAATGGATGTTTTATGAAGATCTATGATGATCTATCATGAATGCATAGCATCAAAGTGCTTTAAAATAGAGTTTTTCAAAATCTGTTCTTGAGTATGAACTATGGTCCCGACAAGAAATGTTAGTGGTCGTAGATCTGAAATACGTATGTGTTTTTTCGTTGTTTTAGGTTTTGGATCTCTAGTTGGTTATGTGGTCTTTAATATGAAAGAAGAAGAATTGTCATTACATGGCGGTTTGCACGATATTCATGGTCAAAGTATGTCAACCGACGCCGACCGGGCCAAATTCAGGTAACCCGTAAAGCCTCGATCAACGCCCCGACAACGCTTTTATTGGCTTAAGATCCGACGGTTTGTTTGTGTTTTGATCATCGTTATGGTAACCATGTTGTAGCATGTATAATATACTATAGATATGGGTCTTTATAACGGCTTAAAAAGCAACATATCGGTCGTATCAAGTGGTCAAAGTAGGCCACTCAGACCGCTTTTAAATTCTAGAATTTCAAGAAAAGTGTATGGACAAAGATCCTGACAAGGTTTGACCGTGTAATAACTTGTGGATCTATTGTTGTTAAATTGATGTGTTGTTATAATAATGTTCCTTGCCATGTATACTACCAGTGTGAATCATAAAACCATCAATAGCGTGAACAGAACTAGAAAAGAATCGAGCCACAAAGTAGGCATTCGAAGTTGTCTGGGTTTCTAGGTAACCCAGAAAGCCAAGAAGCTTCTGACAGCTACTTTGAGGCTTTGGATCTGGCAAATGTGTTGTATTATGACCATGTTGTGTGTTGTAACGTGTAGTGCTACATAAACACTGCATGATCCAAGTCTTATATTGAACAGAGAATTAAGGCTGGTCAAACAAGCAACCTTCCTTAGCCGGCTGTCAGTGTTCTTGAGCTCAAGAACACCAACAGCGACGCTTTGTGTCACTAAAGGCCTATAGCGACGGTTTTGATTTTTTTAATTTCTGAATTTTCGGTAATTAATTAAAAATAGAAAATAAATTATAAAAATTATTAAAAATTATTTTAAAAATTATTTTAAATTATGAAAAATAATTTTAATTAATTGGAATATTTTTCTTTAATATTTATAATTATTTAAATATTAAAAGTATTTAATTTATTTAATTAGTGTATTAAATAAATTAGAGAAAAATGATTTAATATTATAAAAAATCATTTTAAATAAGAATAATGTATTTAAAAATATTTTGAGTTATAAAATGTGACTTTTTATATTTTTGGAGAATTTTCATTAATAAATTAATATTAATGATATTAGATTTATTTAATTATTAAATTAAATAAATAAGATAAAAATGATTTTATTGATTTAAAAATCATTTTAAATAAGAATAAAGTGTTAGAAAATATTTTGAATTATAAAATATAATTTTCAATATTTTGGAGAATTCTCATTAATTAATTAATATTAATGATATTAGATTTATTTAATTATTATATTAAATAAAATGAATTAAAAATTATTTTATTAATATAAAAATCATTTAAAATGAGATAAATGAATTAAAAATATTTTAAGTGATAATTAATTACTTTTAATATTTTGATGATAATTTCATTAATATTTAAATATTAATGGTGATGATTTAAAAGTGATTTTAATTATTTTAAAAATCATTTAAGTAGAATATTGATGATTTAAAAATATTTGAAGTTATTAATAATAACTTTAATATTTTGACAAGCATGTTATTAATATTTTTATATTATTAAATATAAATAATGATAAGATTATTTGATAATTAAATCATTTAAAAATGATTTAAGTGTTTGAAAAATTATTATAAATTATAAGAATTGTTTGAAAATTATTAAAAGCTTCAGAAAAATATTATAAACGATATTTGACTTATCTAAAATAATATTGAAGCTTAGAGACCAAGTTTAATTGACAATCAATGTGTTAATTATCGAATAAGGTGACCAGAACAATCGAGAATGGACCAACAAACGCACTATAGGTTATAAACACTAATGTGGCTATGTGGTAATGTGCCTAGGAGAAGTTTGAATCGTAAAATACAAAGATTATGTGTTATAAATGATTGTGCTAACTGTGTGAGACCGACATTGTTGAATATAGGTCTTATGAACGTGGTTAATTATATTGTGTAGCTGTAATCAACGCGAAAGGCAAGTTTCCTAACTCAACCTTGACTTATATTCATTCAATTATTATGGTTAATTATTGCTAATTATACCATATCCAAGGAATTTATTGTTGATTATTCGCAGCAGTTAATGCATGTTTAATCATTCAAATTGAATTCTCGATTCGGAGAATATACCATTGTAGAATAATTGTTGTTGGATATTCATATTCGTAGAAGATAGAATTGACAAAGATGATAATAATTCGCTTATTATTGTCAAAATATGTTGAGAAGTGCCTTAGCTAATTATTCGCTAGACTCATATTTGTTAGAACTTGATAAATTCGAGAAGAGAATTCAATTGTTATTGATAGATCGATGCCAAATAATTTATCTTGAACTCAATAACGCCCAAATTGTCAACACGATATTCGCTTTGTGGAGTAAAATTCAAGAATGCTCAGAAGAATATTTCCATGAAAAAGATACTGGATGAAGCGCAAATATCAAGGATATTCCACTAATTTCATGGAGTATAGAAGCCAAAACTTTAACCTGTGATACTCGAGATTTGAATAATCAAAAATTTGTGAATAAATTTTTTTTTTTTATTAATGTGTGTTGTGTAATCGTGATACGAGTTTGGAGAATGAGTCAATTTGTGTATTGACTAATAAAATTAGAGTAGAGTTGTGCTTAAAAAGATGAGAAAACCCTAACCCTAATTTACGGAAAGGATTACATAAAATATAATTAAAATAATTATATTAATGAGTAAGCGTTTGTATTGTTTAGAATTTTGATCATTGATTGATCGGATAAGGTTTAAAATTATAAACCCTAACAAGAGATTAGAAACCCTAATCTCAGGATTAAAACCCTAATGTATCGTTAGAAACCCTAATCGTATGACGGAAACCCTAATTTAAAATTCGAAATCCTAAAACCCTAATTAGAAACCCTAATCCTAATTGGGAAGCCCTAATGTGTATTAAACTTTAATATGATTAGAAAACCCTAATTATATTTTAGTTGTTTTAATTTCTATTTTACAAACCATAATTGTAATTTAGAAATTTATTTTTCTAATTAAAACCCTAATTAAGTGGGTTATAAACACTAATGACCATTTTGACCCTAATTGCTAAATTAGGCAATTTTAATTAGGAATATTAATCCTAATTACCAAGATTGAATTTTATGATTAGGAAATATTAATATAATTATTGAATCCTAATTATAATTTTGGAATATTAATTTTCTATTTTGAAAACCGAAATTCAAAAATCTTGGAAATTAAATTGCAAACCTAAAGGGTTTAAACCCTAAAGGGTTCAAACCCTAAACCCAAACCCAAACCCTAAACCCTAAGGGTTTGTGAATTAGACAAGAATGCCATTAAAATTAATTTACAAATGATCAAAATGCCCTTTTTCATTTATTTAAATGGTAACTTGCATAATTCACCAACACCTTTTGTTGGTGAACCACCACATTGACTTGGTGAGTGTTTAATATCAGCTACCAGCCGAAATTTGCAAATCTAGCAACAAATCAAGCAATATATAAGAGATTTAGAGAGAGAAAGTTACTACATTTGGCTTATTTTCTATCTAAGCGCTCACCAACTCTAAACCTCCAAAAATCCATAGTATTTCAGTCACATTATAGTCCTCTAAAACATCAAGTTCATATTGGAGATCAAAGATCAAGATTTAGAACAAAGAGGTATAAACCTAATTTTTATTTTGATCCAAGTTGCTAAGAAATTTTTTTGTTTTAAGTGTTTAGAATCTTGTTAATGGATGTTTTATGAAGATCTATGATGATCTATCATGAATCCATAGCATCAAAGTGCTTTAAAATAGAGTTTTTCAAAATCTGTTCTTGAGTATGAACTATGGTCTGACAAGAAATGTTAGTGGTCGTAGATCTTGGTACGTATGTGTTTTCTGTTGTTTTAGGTTTTGGATCTCTAGCTGGTTATGTGGTCTTTAATATGAAAGAAGAATCGGTGTCATTATACATGGCGGTTTGCACGATATTCATGGTGAAAGTATGTTGTGACCGACGCCGACCGGGCCAATTTCAGGTAACCCGAAAGCCTCGATCAACGCCCCGACAACGCTTTTTTATTGGCTTAAAGATCGGCGGTTTGTTTGTGTTTTGATCATTATTATGGTAACCATGTTGTAGCATGTATAATATACTATAGATATGGGTCTTTATAACGCTAAAAAAGCAACATATATCGTACCAAGTGGTCAAAGTAGGCCACTCAGACCGCTTTTACAATTCTAGAATTTCAAGAAAAGTGTATGGACAAAGATCCGACAAGGTTTTCGAGTGTAATAACTTGTGGATCTATTGTTGTTAAATTGATGTGTTGTTATAATAATGTTCCTTGCCATGTATACTACCAGTGTGAATCATAAAACCATCAATACGTGAACTGAACTAGAAAAGAATCGAGCCACAAAGTAGGCGTTCGAAGTCGTATGCGGGTTTCAGGTAACCCGAAAAGCCAAGAAGCTTTCGCGATGACTACTTTGAGGCTTTTGGATCCGCAAATGTGTTGTATTATGACCATGTTGTGTGTTGTAACGTGTAGTCTTTACATAAACATCGCATGATCCAAGTCTTATATTGAGCAGAGAATTAAAATTTGGTCAAACAAAGAACCTTCTTGTACCGTTGTGTCGGTGTTCTTGAGCTCAAGAACACCAACAGCGACGCTTTGTGTCACTAAAGGCCTATAGCGACGGTTTTGATTTTTTTAATTTCTGAATTTTCGGTAATTAATTAAAAATAGAAAATAAATTATAAAAATTATTAAAAATTATTTTAAAAATTATTTTAAATTATGAAAAATAATTTCTGACCAATTGGAATATTTTTCTTTAATATTTATAATTATTTAAATATTAAAAGTATTTAATTTATTTAATTAGTGTATTAAATAAATTAGAGAAAAATGATTTAATATTATAAAAAATCATTTTAAATAAGAATAATGTATTTAAAAATATTTTGAGTTATAAAATGTGACTTTTTATATTTTTGGAGAATTTTCATTAATAAATTAATATTAATGATATTAGATTTATTTAATTATTAAATTAAATAAATAAGATAAAAATGATTTTATTGATTTAAAAATCATTTTAAATAAGAATAAAGTGTTAGAAAATATTTTGAATTATAAAATATAATTTTCAATATTTTGGAGAATTCTCATTAATTAATTAATATTAATGATATTAGATTTATTTAATTATTATATTAAATAAATGAATTAAAAATTATTTTATTAATATAAAAATCATTTAAAATGAGATAAATGAATTAAAAATATTTTAAGTGATAATTAATTACTTTTAATATTTTGATGATAATTTCATTAATATTTAAATATTAATGGTGATGATTTAAAAGTGATTTTAATTATTTTAAAAATCATTTAAGTAGAATATTGATGATTTAAAAATATTTGAAGTTATTAATAATAACTTTAATATTTTGACAAGCATGTTATTAATATTTTTATATTATTAAATATAAATAATGATAAGATTATTTGATAATTAAATCATTTAAAAATGATTTAAGTGTTTGAAAAATTATTTATAAATTATAAGAATTGTTTGAAAATTATTAAAAGCTTTCGAAAAATATTATAAACGATATTTGACTTATCTAAAATAATATTGAAGCTTAGAGACCAAGTTTAATTGACAATCAATGTGTTAATTATCGAATAAGGTGACCAGAACACCGAGAATGGATCGAAGTCCAACCAGACTATAGGTTATAAACACTAATGTGGCTATGTGGTAATGTGCCTAGGAGAAGTTTGACTGTAAAATACAGTATTATGTGTTATAAATGATTGTGCTAACTGTGAGACCGACATTGTTGAATATAGGTCTTATGAACGCAGTTAATTATATTGTGTAGCTGTAATCAACGCGAAAGGCAAGTTTCCTAACTCAACCTTGACTTATATTCATTCAATTATTATGGTTAATTATTGCTAATTATACCATATCCAAGGAATTTATTGTTGATTATTCGCAGTTAGTGCATGTTTAATCATTCAAATTGAATTACTGATTCAGAGAATATACCATTGTAGAATAATTGTTGTTGGATATTCATATTCGTAGAAGATAGAATTGACAGTACAGATAATTCCTGTTTATTGTCAAAATATGTTGAGAAATGTCTTAGCTAATTATTCTGGCTAGACTCATATTTGTTAGAACTTGATAAATTCGAGAAGAGAATTCAATTGTTATTGATAGATCGATGCCAAATAATTTATCTTGAACTCAATAACGTCCAAATTGTCAACATGATACTGCTTTGTGGAGTAAAATTCAAGAATGCTCAGAAGAATATTTCCATGAAAAGATCTTTGGATGAAGCGCAAATATCAAGAGGATATTCCACTAATTTCATGGAGTATATAAGCCAAAACTTTAACCTGTGATAACCTGAGATTTCGAATAATCAAAAATTTGTGAATAATTTTTTTTTTATTAATATTGTGTTGTGTAACTGTGATACGAGTTTGGAGAATGAGTCAATTTGTGTATTGACTAATAAAATTAGAGTAGAGTTGTGCTTAAAAAGATGAGAAAACCCTAACCCTAATTTCTGGAAAGGGATTCGACATAAAATATAATTAAAATAATTATATTAATGAGTAAGCGTTTGTATTGTTTAGAATTTTGATCATTGATTGATCAGATAAGGTTTAAAATTATAAACCCTAACAAGAGATTAGAAACCCTAATCTCAGGATTAAAAACCCTAATGTATCGTTAGAAACCCTAATCGTATGACGGGAAACCCTAATTTAAAATTCGGAAATCCTAAAACCCTAATTAGGAAACCCTAATCCTAATTGGGAAGCCTAATGTGTGTATTAAACTTTAATATGATTAGAAAACCCTAATTATATTTTAGTTGTTTTAATTTCTATTTTACAAACCATAATTGTAATTTAGAAAATTTATTTTTCTAATTAAAACCCTAATTCGTGGGTTATAAACCCTAATGACCATTTTGACCCTAATTGCTAAATTAGGCAATTTTAATTAGGAATATTAATCCTAATTACCAAGATTGAATTTTATGATTAGGAAATATTAATATAATTATTGAATCCTAATTATAATTTTGGAATATTAATTTTCTATTTTGAAAACCAAAATTCAAAAAATCTTGGAAATTAAATTGCAAACTAAAAGGTTTAAACCCTAAAGGGTTCAAACCCTAAACCCAAACCCAAACCCTAAACCCTAAGGGTTTGTGAATTAGACAAGAATGCCATTAAAATTAATTTACAAATGATCAAAATGCCTTTTTTCATTTATTTAAATGGTAACTTGCATAATTCACCAACACCTTTTGTTGGTGAACCACCACATTGACTTGGTGAGTGTTTAATATCAGCTACCAGCCGAAATTTGCAAATCTAGCAACAAATCAAGCAATATATAAGAGATTTAGAGAGAGAAAGTTACTACATTTGGCTTATTTTCTATCTAAGTGCTCACCAACTCTAAACCTCCAAAAATCCATAGTATTTCAGTCACATTATAGTCCTCTAAAACATCAAGTTCATATTGGAGATCAAAGATCAAGATTTAGAACAAAGAGGTATAAACCTAATTTTTATTTTGATCCAAGTTGCTAAGAAATTTTTTTGTTTTAAGTGTTTAGAATCTTGTTAATGGATGTTTTATGAAGATCTATGATGATCTATCATGAATCCATAGCATCAAAGTGCTTTAAAATAGAGTTTTTCAAAATCTGTTCTTGAGTATGAACTATGGTCTGACAAGAAATGTTAGTGGCCGTAGATCTTGGTACGTATGTGTTTTCTGTTGTTTTAGGTTTTGGATCTCTAGCTGGTTATGTGGTCTTTAATATGAAAGAAGAATCAGTGTCATTACATGGCCAGTTTGCACGATATTCATGGTCAAAGTATGTTGACCGACGTTGACTGGGCCAATTCTAGGTAACCCAGAAAGCCTTGATCAACGTCTGACAACGTTTTATTGGCTTAAGATCTGACAGTTTGTTTGTGTTTTGATACTGTTATGGTAACCATGTTGTAGCATGTATAATATACTATAGATATGGGTCTTTATAACGCTTAAAAAAGCAACATATCAGTCGTACCAAGTGGTCAAAGTAGGCCACTTGCACTGCTTTTACAATTCTAGAATTTCAAGAAAAGTGTATGGACAAAGATCCTGACAAGGTTTCGGTAGTGTAATAACTTGTGGATCTATTGTTGTTAAATTGATGTGTTGTTATAATAATGTTCCTTGCATATGTATACTACCGGTGTGAATCATAAAACCATCAATAAGCGTGAATGAACTAGAAAAGAATCGAGCCCAAAGTAGCAATCGAAGGTATGTCGGGTTTTGGGTAACCCGTAAAGCCAAGAAGCTTCTGACAGCTACTTTGAGGCTTTGGATCTGGCAAATGTGTTGTATTATGACCATGTTGTGTGTTGTAACGTGTAGTGCTACATAAACATTGCATGATCCAAGTCTTATATTGAACAGAGAGAATTAAAATTTGGTCAAACAAACAACCTTCTTGGCCAGTAAATTTGTTAGTGTTCTTGAGCTCAAGAACACCAACAACGACGCTTTGTGTCGCTAAAGGCCTATAGCGACGGTTTTGATTTTTTTAATTTCTGAATTTTCGGTAATTAATTAAAAATAGAAAATAAATTATAAAAATTATTAAAAATTATTTTAAAAATTATTTTAAATTATGAAAAATAATTTCTGACCAATTGGAATATTTTTCTTTAATATGTATAATTATTTAAATATTAAAAGTATTTAATTTATTTAATTAGTGTATTAAATAAATTAGAGAAAAATGATTTAATATTATAAAAAATCATTTTAAATAAGAATAATGTATTTAAAAATATTTTGAGTTATAAAATGTGACTTTTAATATTTTTGGAGAATTTTCATTAATAAATTAATATTAATGATATTAGATTTATTTAATTATTAAATTAAATAAATAAGATAAAAATGATTTTATTGATTTAAAAATCATTTTAAATAAGAATAAAGTGTTAGAAAATATTTTGAATTATAAAATATAATTTTCAATATTTTGGAGAATTCTCATTAATTAATTAATATTAATGATATTAGATTTATTTAATTATTATATTAAATAAATGAATTAAAAATTATTTTATTAATATAAAAATCATTTAAAATGAGATAAATGAATTAAAAATATTTTAAGTGATAATTAATTACTTTTAATATTTTGATGATAATTTCATTAATATTTAAATATTAATGGTGATGATTTAAAAGTGATTTTAATTATTTTAAAAATCATTTAAGTAGAATATTGATGATTTAAAAATATTTGAAGTTATTAATAATAACTTTAATATTTTGACAAGCATGTTATTAATATTTTTATATTATTAAATATAAATAATGATAAGATTATTTGATAATTAAATCATTTAAAAATGATTTAAGTGTTTGAAAAATTATTATAAATTATAAGAATTGTTTGAAAATTATTAAAAGCTTAGAAAAATATTATAAACGATATTTGACTTATCTAAAATAATATTGAAGCTTAGAGACCAAGTTTAATTGACAATCAATGTGTTAATTATCGAATAAGGTGACGAGAATCGAGAATGGATGAGAAGTCCAAACGGACTATAGGTTATAAACACTAATGTGGCTATGTGGTAATGTGCCTAGAGAAGTTTGATTGTAAAATACGAGTATTATGTGTTATAAATGATTGTGCTAGCGTGAGAGACCCGATATTATTGTTGAATATAGGTCTTATATAACGCAGATTAATTATATTGTGTAGCTGTAATCAACGCGAAGGCAAGCTTTCCTAACTCAACCTTGACTTATATTCATTCAATTATTATGGTTAATTATTGCTAATTATACCATATCCAAGGAATTTATTGTTGATTATTCGCAGTTAGTGCATGTTTAATCATTCAAATTGAATTACTGATTCAGAGAATATACCATTGTAGAATAATTGTTGTTGGATATTCATATTAAGTAGAGAAGAGAATTAATGATCTGAGATAATTCACATTTATTGTCAAAATATGTTGAGAAATGTCTTAGCTAATTATTCTGGCTAGACTCATATTTGTTAGAACTTGATAAATTCGAGAAGAGAATTCAATTGTTATTGATAGATCGATGCCAAATAATTTATCTTGAACTCAATAACGTCCAAATTGTCAACATGATACTGCTTTGTGGAGTAAAATTCAAGAATGCTCAGAAGAATATTTCCATGAAAAGATTTGGATGAAGCGCAAATATCAAGGATATTCCACTAATTTCATGGAGTATAGAAGCCAAAACTTTAACTTTGTGATAACTCGAGATTTGAATAATCAAAAATTTGTGAATAAATTTTTTTTTTTTTATTAATATTGTGTTATTGTAAGCGTGTGATACGAGTTTGGAGAATGAGTCGATTTGTGTATTGAATAATAAAATTAGAGTAGAGTTGTGCTTAAAAAGATGAGAAAACCCTAACCCTAATTTCTGGAAAGGGATTCGACATAAAATATAATTAAAATAATTATATTAATGAGTAAGCGTTTGTATTGTTTAGAATTTTGATCATTGATTGATCAGATAAGGTTTAAAATTATAAACCCTAACAAGAGATTAGAAACCCTAATCTCAGGATTAAAAACCCTAATGTACCGTTAGAAACCCTAATCGTATGACGGGAAACCCTAATTTAAAATTCAGAAATCCTAAAACCCTAATTAGGAAACCCTAATCCTAATTGGGAAGCCTAATGTGTGTATTAAACTTTAATATGATTAGAAAACCCTAATTATATTTTAGTTGTTTTAATTTCTATTTTACAAACCATAATTGTAATTTAGAAAATTTATTTTTCTAATTAAAACCCTAATTTAAGTGGGTTATAAACACTAATGACCATTTTGACCCTAATTGCTAAATTAGGCAATTTTAATTAGAATATTAATCCTAATTACCAAGATTGAATTTTATGATTAGGAAATATTAATATAATTATTGAATCCTAATTATAATTTTGGAATATTAATTTTCTATTTTGAAAACCGAAATTCAAAAATCTTGGAAATTAAATTGCAAACCTAAAGGGTTTAAACCCTAAAGGGTTCAAACCCTAAACCCAAACCCAAACCCTAAACCCTAAGGGTTTGTGAATTGGACAAGAATGCCATTAAAATTAATTTACAAATGATCAAAATGCCCTTTTTCATTTATTTAAATGGTAACTTGCATAATTCACCAACACCTTTTGTTAGTGAACCACCACATTGACTTGGTGAGTGTTTAATATCAGCTACCAGTCGAAATTTGCAAATCTAGCAACAAATCAAGCAATATATAAGAGATTTAGAGAGAGAAAGTTACTACATTTGGCTTATTTTCTATCTAAGTGCTCACCAACTCTAAACCTCCAAAAATCCATAGTATTTCAGTCACATTATAGTCCTCTAAAACATCAAGTTCATATTGGAGATCAAAGATCAAGATTTAGAACAAAGAGGTATAAACCTAATTTTTATTTTGATCCAAGTTGCTAAGAAATTTTTTTGTTTTAAGTGTTTAGAATCTTGTTAATGGATGTTTTATGAAGATCTATGATGATCTATCATGAATCCATAGCATCGAAGTGCTTTAAAATAGAGTTTTTCAAAATCTTCTTGAGTATGAACTATGGTCCGACAAGAAATGTTAGTGGTAGTAGATCTTGAAATACGTATGTGTTTTACGTTGTTTTAGGTTTTGGATCTCTAGTGGTTATGTGGTCTTTAATATGAAAAAGAAGAAATCGGTGTCATTACATGGCGGTTTGCACGATATTCATGGTCAAAGTATGTTGACCGACGCCGATTCGGGCCAATTTCAGGTAACCGAAGAAAGCCTCGATCAACGCGTCGACAACGTTTTATTGGCTTAAGATCGACGGTTTGTTTGTGTTTTGATCATTGTTATGGTAACCATGTTGTAGCATGTATAATATACTATAGATATGGGTCTTTATAGCGCTTAAAAAAAAGCAACATATCGGTCGTACCAAGTGGTCAAAGTAGGCGGCTTACCAGACCGCTTTTACAATTCTAGAATTTCAAGAAAAGTGTATGGACAAAGATCCTGACAAGGTTTGACCGTGTAATAACTTGTGGATCTATTGTTGTTAAATTGATGTGTTGTTATAATAATGTTCCTTGCCATGTATACTACCAGTGTGAATCATAAAACCATCGATAAGCGTGAGAAGAACTAGAAAAGAATCGAGCCCTGAAAGTAGGCGTTCGAAGTATGCGGGTTTACAGGTAACCCAGAAAAGCCAAGAAGCTTCGGACGGCTACTTTGAGGCTTTGGATCTCGCAAATGTGTTGTATTATGACCATGTTGTGTGTTGTAACGTGTAGTGCTACATAAACATTGCATGATCCAAGTCTTATATTGAACAGAGAATTAAAATTTGGTCAAACAAGAACCTTGACCTTCTTGGCGGAAATTTGTCGGTGTTCTTGAGCTCAAGAACACCAACAGCGACGCTTTGTGTCGCTAAAGGCCTATAGCGACGGTTTTGATTTTTTTAATTTCTGAATTTTCGGTAATTAATTAAAAATAGAAAATAAATTATAAAAATTATTAAAAATTATTTTAAAATTATTTTAAATTATGAAAAATAATTTCTGACCAATTGGAATATTTTTCTTTAATATTTATAATTATTTAAATATTAAAAGTATTTAATTTATTTAATTAGTGTATTAAATAAATTAGAGAAAAATGATTTAATATTATGAAAAATCATTTTAAATAAGAATAATGTATTTAAAAATATTTTGAGTTATAAAATGTGACTTTTTATATTTTTGGAGAATTTTCATTAATAAATTAATATTAATGATATTAGATTTATTTAATTATTAAATTAAATAAATAAGATAAAAATGATTTTATTGATTTAAAAATCATTTTAAATAAGAATAAAGTGTTAGAAAATATTTTGAATTATAAAATATAATTTTCAATATTTTTTGGAGAATTCTCATTAATTAATTAATATTAATGATATTAGATTTATTTAATTATTATATTAAATAAATGAATTAAAAATTATTTTATTAATATAAAAATCATTTAAAATGAGATAAATGAATTAAAAATATTTTAAGTGATAATTAATTACTTTTAATATTTTGATGATAATTTCATTAATATTTAAATATTAATGGTGATGATTTAAAAGTGATTTTAATTATTTTAAAAATCATTTAAGTAGAATATTGATGATTTAAAAATATTTGAAGTTATTAATAATAACTTTAATATTTTGACAAGCATGTTATTAATATTTTATATTATTAAATATAAATAATGATAAGATTATTTGATAATTAAATCATTTAAAAATGATTTAAGTGTTTGAAAAATTATTATAAATTATAAGAATTGTTTGAAAATTATTAAAAGCTTCCAAAAAATATTATAAACGATATTTGACTTATCTAAAATAATATTGAAGCTTAGAGACCAAGTTTAATTGACAATCAATGTGTTAATTATCGAATAAGGTGACCAGAACAACCGAGAATGGACCGAAGTCCAACCAGACTATAGGTTATAAACACTAATGTGGCTATGTGGTAATGTGCCTAGGAGAAGTTTGAGTGTAAAATACAGTATTATGTGTTATAAATGATTGTGCTAACTGTGAGACCGACATTGTTGAATATAGGTCTTATGAACATGATTAATTATATTGTGTATTTGTAATAACGCCTTGAAAGGCAAGTTTCCTAACTCAACCTTGACTTATATTCATTCAATTATTATGGTTAATTATTGCTAATTATACCATATCCAAGGAATTTATTGTTGATTATTCGCAGTTAATGCATGTTTAATCATTCAAATTGAATTACTGATTCAGAGAATATACCATTGTAGAATAACTGTTGTTGGATATTCATATTCGTAGAAGATAAATGACAAAGATGAGATAATTCACATTTATTGTCAAAATATGTTGAGAAATGTCTTAGCTAATTATTCTGGCTAGACTCATATTTGTTAGAACTTGATAAATTCGAGAAGAGAATTCAATTGTTATTGATAGATCGATGCCAAATAATTTATCTTGAACTCAATAACGTCCAAATTGTCAACATGATACTGCTTTGTGGAGTAAAATTCAAGAATGCTCAGAAGAATATTTTCATGAAAAAGATACTGGATGAAGCGCAAATATCAAGAATATTCCACTAATTTCATGGAGTATAGAAGCCAAAACTTTAACTTGTGATAACTTGAGATTTCGAATAATCAAAAATTTGTGAATAAATTGTTTTTATTAATATTGTGTTGTGTAACTGTGATACGAGTTTGGAGAATGAGTCAATTTGTGTATTGACTAATAAAATTAGAGTAGAGTTGTGCTTAAAAAGATGAGAAACCCTAACCCTAATTTCTGGAAAGGGATTCGACATAAAATATAATTAAAATAATTATATTAATGAGTACGCGTTTGTATTGTTTAGAATTTTGATCAATGATTGATCGGATAAAGTTTAAAATTATAAACCCTAATAAGAGATTAGAAACCCTAATGTACCGTTAGAAACCCTAATCGTATGACGGGAAACCCTAATTTAAAATCTGGAAATCCTAAAACCCTAATTAGGAAACCCTAATCCTAATTGGGAAGCCTAATGTGTGTATTAGACTTTAATATGATTAGAAAACCCTAATTATATTTTAGTTGTTTTAATTTCTATTTTACAAACCCTAATTGTAATTTAGAAAATTTATTTTTCTAATTAAAACCCTAATTCGTGGGTTATAAACCATAATGACCATTTTGACCCTAATTGCTAAATTAGGCAATTTTAATTAGAAAAAATAATCCTAATTAACAAGATTGAATTTTATGATTAGGAAATATTAATATAATTATTGAATCCTAATTATAATTTTGGAATATTAATTTTCTATTTTGAAAACCGAAATTCAAAAATCTTGGAAATTAAATTGCAAACCTAAAGGGTTTAAACCCTAAACCCTAAAGGGTTCAAACCCTAAACCCAAACCCAAACCCTAAACCCTAAGGGTTTGTGCATTGGATAAGAATGCCATTAAAATTAATTTACAAATGATCAAAATGCCATTTTTCATTTATTTAAATGGTAACTTGCATAATTCACCAACACCTTTTGTTGGTGAACCACCACATTGACTTGGTGAGTGTTTAATATCAGCTACCAGCCAAAATTTGCAAATCTAGCAACAAATCAAGCAATATATAAGAGATTTAGAGAGAGAAAGTTACTACATTTGGCTTATTTTCTATCTAAGCTGCTCACCAAACTCTTTCTCTAAACCTCAAAAATCCATAGTATTTCGGTCACATTATAGTCCTCTAAAACATCAAGTTCATATTGGAGATCAAAGATCAAGATTTAGAACAAAGAGGTATAAACCTAATTTTATTTTGATCCAAGTTGCTAAGAAATTTTTTTGTTTTAAGTGTTTAGAATCTTGTTAATGGATGTTTTATGAAGATCTATGATGATCTATCATGAATCCATAGCATCAAAGTGCTTTAAAATAGAGTTTTTCAAAATCTGTTCTTGAGTATGAACTATGGTCTGACAAGAAAGAAATGTTAGTGGTCGTAGATCTTGAAATGCGTATGTGTTTCTGTTGTTTTAGGTTTTGGATCTCTAGCTGGTTATGTGGTCTTTAATATGAAAGAAGAATCAGTGTCATTACATGGCCAGTTTGCACGATATTCATGGTCAAAGTATGTTGACCGACGTTGACTGGGCCAATTCTGGGTAACCCAGAAAGCCTTGATCAACGTCTGACAACGTTTTATTGGCTTAAGATCTGACAGTTTGTTTGTGTTTTGATACTGTTATGGTAACCATGTTGTAGCATGTATAATATACTATAGATATGGGTCTTTATAACGCTTAAAAAAGCAACATATCAGTCGTACCAAGTGGTCAAAGTAGGCCACTCAGACCTTTTTTACAATTCTAGAATTTCAAGAAAAGTGTATGGACAAAGATCCCGACAAGGTTTGGTAGTGTAATAACTTGTGGATCTATTGTTGTTAAATTGATGTGTTGTTATAATAATGTTCCTTGCCATGTATACTACCAGTGTGAATCATAAAACCATCAATAGCGTGAACAGAACTAGAAAAGAATCGAGCCACAAAGTAGGCATTCGAAGGTATGCGGGTTTACGGGTAACCCGAAAGCCAAGAAGCTTCGGCGACTACTTTGAGGCTTTGGATCCGCAAATGTGTTGTATTATGACCATGTTGTGTGTTGTAGCGTGTAGTCTTTACATAAACATTGCATGATCCAAGTCTTATATTGAGCAGAGAATTAAATTTGGTCGAAACAAGAACCTTCTTGGCCAGAATTTGTCGGTGTTCTTGAGCTCAAGAACACCAACAATGACGCTTTAATGTCACTAAAGGCCTATAATGACGGTTTTGATTTTTTAATTTACGAATTTTCGGTAATTAATTAAAAATAGAAAATAAATTATAAAAATTATTAAAAATTATTTTAAAATTATTTTAAATTATGAAAAATAATTTCGACCAATTGGAATATTTTTCTTTAATATTTATAATTATTTAAATATTAAAAGTATTTAATTTATTTAATTAGTGTATTAAATAAATTAGAGAAAAATGATTTAATATTATAAAAATCATTTTAAATAAGAATAATGTATTTAAAAATATTTTGAGTTATAAAATGTGACTTTTTATATTTTTGGAGAATTTTCATTAATAAATTAATATTAATGATATTAGATTTATTTAATTATTAAATTAAATAAATAAGATAAAAATGATTTTATTGATTTAAAAATCATTTTAAATAAGAATAAAGTGTTAGAAAATATTTTGAATTATAAAATATAATTTTCAATATTTTTGGAGAATTCTCATTAATTAATTAATATTAATGATATTAGATTTATTTAATTATTATATTAAATAAATGAATTAAAAATTATTTTATTAATATAAAATCATTTAAAATGAGATAAATGAATTAAAAATATTTTAAGTGATAATTAATTACTTTTAATATTTTGATGATAATTTCATTAATATTTAAATATTAATGGTGATGATTTAAAAGTGATTTTAATTATTTTAAAAATCATTTAAGTAGAATATTGATGATTTAAAAATATTTGAAGTTATTAATAATAACTTTAATATTTTGACAAAGATGTTATTAATATTTTATATTATTAAATATAAATAATGATAAGATTATTTGATAATTAAATCATTTAAAAATGATTTAAGTGTTTGAAAAATTATTTATAAATTATAAGAATTGTTTGAAAATTATTAAAAGCTTAGAAAAATATTATAAGCGATATTTGACTTATCTAAAATAATATTGAAGCTTAGAGACCAAGTTTAATTGACAATCAATGTGTTAATTATCGAATAAGGTGACGAACACCGAGAATGGATGAGAAGTCCAACGGACTATAGGTTATAAACACTAATGTGGCTATGTGGTAATGTACTAGGAGAAGTTTGATTGTAAAATACGTATTATGTGTTATAAATGATTGTGCTAGCTGTGAGGCCGAGCATTGTTGAATATAGGTCTTTATGAAGATTAATTAATTATATTGTGTAGTATGTAATCAACTTGAAAGGAAAGTTTTCTAACTCGACCTTGACTTATATTCATTCAATTATTATGGTTAATTATTGCTAATTATACCATATCCAAGGAATTTATTGTTGATTATTCGCAGTTAGTGCATGTTTAATCATTCAAATTGAATTACTGATTCAGAGAATATACCATTGTAGAATAACTGTTGTTGGATATTCATATTCGTAGAAGATAGAATTGACAGTACAGATAATTCCTGTTTATTGTCAAAATATGTTGAGAAATGTCTTAGCTAATTATTCTGGCTAGACTCATATTTGTTAGAACTTGATAAATTCGAGAAGAGAATTCAATTGTTATTGATAGATCGATGCCAAATAATTTATCTTGAACTCAATAACGTCCAAATTGTCAACATGATACTGCTTTGTGGAGTAAAATTCAAGAATGCTCAGAAGAATATTTCCATGAAAAAGATACTGGATGAAGCGCAAATATCAAGGATATTCCACTAATTTCATGGAGTATAGAAGCCAAAACTTTAACTTTGTGATAATAACTCGAGATTTGAATAATCAAAAATTGTGAATAAATTTTTTTTTATTAATATTGTGTTATGTATAAGCTGTGATACTGAGTTTGGAGAATGAGTCGATTTGTGTATTGACTAATAAAATTAGAGTAGAGTTGTGCTTAAAAAGATGAGAAACCCTAACCCTAATTTCTGGAAAGGGATTCGACATAAAATATAATTAAAATAATTATATTAATGAGTAAGCGTTTGTATTGTTTAGAATTTTGATCATTGATTGATCAGATAAGGTTTAAAATTATAAACCCTAACAAGAGATTAGAAACCCTAATCTCGAGGATTAAAAAAAACCTAATGTATCGTTAGAAACCCTAATCGTATGACGGGAAACCCTAATTTAAAATTCAGAAATCCTAAAACCCTAATTAGGAAACCCTAATCCTAATTGGGAAGCCTAATGTGTGTATTAAACTTTAATATGATTAGAAAACCCTAATTATATTTTAGTTGTTTTAATTTCTATTTTACAAACCATAATTGTAATTTAGAAAATTTATTTTTCTAATTAAAACCCTAATTCGTGGGTTATAAACCCTAATGACCATTTTGACCCTAATTGCTAAATTAGGCAATTTTAATTAGGAATATTAATCTTAATTACCAAGATTGAATTTTATGATTAGGAAATATTAATATAATTATTGAATCCTAATTATAATTTTGGAATATTAATTTTCTATTTTGAAAACCGAAATGCGAAAATCTTGGAAATTAAATTGCAAACCTAAAGGGTTTAAACCCTAAACCCTAAAGGGTTCAAACCCTAAACCTTAACCCAAACCCTAAACCCTAAGGGTTTGTGAATTGGACAAGTATGCCATTAAAATTAATTTACAAATGACCAAAATGCCTTTTTTCATTTTTTTAAATGGTAACTTGCATAATTCACCAACACCTTTTGTTGGTGAACCACCACATTGACTTGGTGAGTGTTTAATATCAGCTACCAGCCAAAATTTGCAAATCTAGCAACAAATCAAGCAATATATAAGAGATTTAGAGAGAGAAAGTTACTACATTTGGCTTATTTTCTATCTAAGCTCTCACCAACTCAACTCTAAACCTCCAAATATCCATAGTATTTCAGTCACATTATAGTCCTCTAAAACATCAAGTTCATATTGGAGATCAAAGATCAAGATTTAGAACAAAGAGGTATAAACCTAATTTTTATTTTGATCCAAGTTGCTAAGAAATTTTTTTGTTTTAAGTGTTTAAAATCTTGCTAATGGATGTTTTATGAAGATCTATGATGATCTATCATGAATCCATAGCATCAAAGTGCTTTAAAATAGAGTTTTTCAAAATCTGTTCTTGATTATGAACTATAGTCCGACAAGAAATGTTAGTGGTCGTAGATCTTGAATAATATGTATGTTTTTACGTTGTTTTAGGTTTTGGATCTCTATTTGGTTATGTGGTCTTTAATATGAAAGAAGAATCGGTGTCATTACATGGCGGTTTACGATACGATATTCATGGTCAAAGTATATGTTCAGTACGACGCGTTGGTGAGGCGATTACGGGTAACCCGTAGAAAGCCTTGATCAACGTCTGACAACGTTTTGTTGGCTTAAGATCTGACAGTTTGTTTGTGTTTTGATACTGTTATGGTAACCATGTTGTAGCATGTATAATATACTATAGATATGGGTCTTTATAACGCTTAAAAAAGCAACATATCAGTCGTACCAAGTGGTCAAAGTAGGCCACAGACCGCTTTTACAATTCTAGAATTTCAAGAAAAGTGTATGGACAAAGATCGACGAGGTTTGGCCGAGTGTAATAACTTGTGGATCTATTGTTGTTAAATTGATGTGTTGTTATAATAATGTTCCTTGCCATGTATACTACCGGTGTGAATCATAAAACCATCAATAAGCGTGAAATGAACTAGAAAAGAATCGAGCCCCTGAAAGTAGGCGTTCGAAGGTATGCGGGGTTTCGGGTAACCCGAAAGCCAAGAAGCTTCGGCGACTACTTTGAGGCTTTGGATCCGCAAATGTGTTGTATTATTATGACCATGTTGTGTGTTGTAGCGTGTAGTCTTTACATAAACATTGCATGATCCAAGTCTTATATTGAGCAGAGAATTAAAATTTGGTCGAAACAACAACCTTTCTTGGCCGAAATTTGTCGTTGTTCTTGAGCTCAAGAACACCAACAATGACGACGCTTTGTGTCGCTAAAGGCCTATATGACGGTTTTGATTTTTTAATTTACGAATTTTGGTAATTAATTAAAAATAGAAAATAAATTATAAAAATTATTAAAAATTATTTTAAAAATTATTTTAAATTATGAAAAATAATTTCGACCAATTGGAATATTTTTCTTTAATATTTATAATTATTTAAATATTAAAAGTATTTAATTTATTTAATTAGTGTATTAAATAAATTAGAGAAAAATGATTTAATATTATAAAAAATCATTTTAAATAAGAATAATGTATTTAAAAATATTTTGAGTTATAAAATGTGACTTTTTATATTTTTGGAGAATTTTCATTAATAAATTAATATTAATGATATTAGATTTATTTAATTATTAAATTAAATAAATAAGATAAAAATGATTTTATTGATTTAAAAATCATTTTAAATAAGAATAAAGTGTTAGAAAATATTTTGAATTATAAAATATAATTTTCAATATTTTTGGAGAATTCTCATTAATTAATTAATATTAATGATATTAGATTTATTTAATTATTATATTAAATAAATGAATTAAAAATTATTTTATTAATATAAAAATCATTTAAAATGAGATAAATGAATTAAAAATATTTTAAGTGATAATTAATTACTTTTAATATTTTGATGATAATTTCATTAATATTTAAATATTAATGGTGATGATTTAAAAGTGATTTTAATTATTTTAAAAATCATTTAAGTAGAATATTGATGATTTAAAAATATTTGAAGTTATTAATAATAACTTTAATATTTTGACAAGCATGTTATTAATATTTTATATTATTAAATATAAATAATGATAAGATTATTTGATATAATTAAATCATTTAAAAATGATTTAAGTGTTTGAAAAATTATTATAAATTATAAGAATTGTTTGAAAATTATTAAAAGCTTCCGAAAAATATTATAAACGATATTTGACTTATCTAAAATAATATTGAAGCTTAGAGACCAAGTTTAATTGACAATCAATGTGTTAATTATCGAATAAGGTGACCGAACAACGAGAATGGATCGAAGTCCAACCAGACTATAGGTTATAAACACTAATGTGGCTATGTGGTAATGTGCCTAGGAGAAGTTTGACTGTAAAATACAGTATTATGTGTTATAAATGATTGTGCTAACTGTGAGACCGACATTGTTGAATACAGGTCTTATGAACGCAGTTAATTATATTGTGTAGCTGTAATCAACGCGAAAGGAAAGTTTCCTAACTCAACCTTGACTTATATTCATTCAATTATTATGGTTAATTATTGCTAATTATACCATATCCAAGGAATTTATTGTTGATTATTCGCAGTTAATGCATGTTTAATCATTCAAATTGAATTATTGATTCAGAGAATATACCAATATAGAATAACTATTGTTGGATATTCATATTCGTAGAAGATAGAATTGACAGTACAGATAATTCTTGTTTATTGTCAAAATATATTGAGAAATGTCTTAGCTAATTATTCTGGATAGACTCACATTTGTTAGAACTTGATAAATTCGAGAAGAGAATTCAATTGTTATTGATAGATCGATGCCAAATAATTTATCTTGAACTCAATAACGTCCAAATTGTCAACATGATATTGCTTTGTGGAGTAAAATTCAAGAATGCTCAGAAGAATATTTCCATGAAAAGATACTGGATGAAGCGCAAATATCAAGGATATTCCACTAATTTCATGGAGTATAGAAGCCAAAACTTTAACTTGTGATAACTGAGATTTCGAATAATCAAAAATTTATGAATAAATTTTTTTTATTAATATTGTGTTGTGTAACTGTGATACGAGTTTGGAGAATGAGTCAATTTGTGTATTGACTAATAAAATTAGAGTAGAGTTGTGCTTAAAAAGATGAGAAAACCCTAACCCTAATTTACGGAAAGGATTAGACATAAAATATAATTAAAATAATTATATTAATAATGAGTAAGCGTTTGTATTGTTTAGAATTTTGATCAATGATTGATCGGATAAGGTTTAAAATTATAAACCCTAACAAGAGATTAGAAACCCTAATCTCAGGATTAAAAACCCTAATGTATCGTTAGAAACCCTAATCGTATGACGGGAAACCCTAATTTAAAATTGAAATCCTAAAACCCTAATTAGGAAACCCTAATCCTAATTGGGAAGCCTAATGTGTGTATTAAACTTTAATATGATTAGAAAACCCTAATTATATTTTAGTTGTTTTAATTTCTATTTTACAAACCATAATTGTAATTTAGAAAATTTATTTTTCTAATTAAAACCCTAATTAAGTGGGTTATAAACCCTAATGACCATTTGACCCTAATTGCTAAATTAGGCAATTTTAATTAGGAATATTAATCCTAATTACCAAGATTGAATTTTATGATTAGGAAATATTAATATAATTATTGAATCCTAATTATAATTTTGGAATATTAATTTTCTATTTTGAAAACCAAAATTCAAAAATCTTGGAAATTAAATTGCAAAACTAAAAAGGTTTTAAACCCTAAAGGGTTCAAACCCTAAACCAAACCCAAACCCTAAACCCTAAGGGTTTGTGAATTGGACAAGAATGCCATTAAAATTAATTTACAAATGACCAAAATGCCCTTTTTCATTTATTTAAATGGTAACTTGCATAATTCACCAACACCTTTTGTTGGTGAACCACCACATTGACTTGGTGAGTGTTTAATATCAGCTACCAGCCGAAATTTGCAAATCTAGCAACAAATCAAGCAATATATAAGAGATTTAGAGAGAGAAAGTTACTACATTTGGCTTATTTTCTATCTAAGCTCACTGACTCTTTCTCTCACCAAACCTCCAAATATCCATAGTATTTCAGTCACATTATAGTCCTCTAAAACATCAAGTTCATATTGGAGATCAAAGATCAAGATTTAGAACAAAGAGGTATAAACCTAATTTTTATTTTGATCCAAGTTGCTAAGAAATTTTTTTTGTTTTAAGTGTTTAGAATCTTGCTAATGGATGTTTTATGAAGATCTATGATGATCTATCATGAATCCATAGCATCAAAGTGCTTTAAAATAGAGTTTTTCAAAATCTGTTCTTGAGTATGAACTATGGTCTGACAAGAAATGTTAGTGGTCGTAGATCTTGAAATGCGTATGTGTTTTACGTTGTTTTAGGTTTTGGATCTCTATTTGGTTATGTGGTCTTTAATATGAAAGAAGAATCGATTGTCATTACATGGCGGTTGCACGATATTCATGGTCAAAGTATGTTGCGAAGCGCCGATCGGGCCAATTTCAGGTAACCGAGAAAGCCTCGATCAACGTCGACAACAAGTTTTTGGCTTGGCTTAAGATCGGCGGTTTGTTTGTGTTTTGATACTGTTATGGTAACCATGTTGTAGCATGTATAATATACTATAGATATGGGTCTTTATAACGCTTAAAAAAGCAACATATCAGTCGTACCAAGTGGTCAAAGTAGGCCACTTGCACTGCTTTTACAATTCTAGAATTTCAAGAAAAGTGTATGGACAAAGATCCTGACAAGGTTTGGAGTGTAATAACTTGTGGATCTATTGTTGTTAAATTGATGTGTTGTTATAATAATGTTCCTTGCCATGTATACTACCAGTGTGAATCATAAAACCATCAATAGCGTGAACAGAACTAGAAAAGAATCGAGCCACAAAGTAGGCATTCGAAGTTATCTGGGTTTCTGGGTAACCCAGAAAGCCAAGAAGCTTCTGACAGCTACTTTAAGGCTTTGGATCTGGCAAATGTGTTGTATTATGACCATGTTGTGTGTTGTAACGTGTAGTGCTACATAAACATTGCATGATCCAAGTCTTATATTGAAGCAGAGATTAATTAAAATTTGGTCAAACAAGAACCTTCTTAATGGCCATTTGTCGGTGTTCTTGAGCTCAAGAACACCAACAATGACGCTTTAATGTCGCTAAAGGCCTATAATGACGGTTTTGATTTTTTAATTTACGAATTTTGGTAATTAATTAAAATAGAAAATAAATTATAAAAATTATTAAAAATTGTTTTAAAAAAATTATTTTAAATTATGAAAATAATTTCGATTAATTGGAATATTTTTCTTTAATATTTATAATTATTTAAATATTAAAAGTATTTAATTTATTTAATTAGTGTATTAAATAAATTAGAGAAAAATGATTTAATATTATAAAAAATCATTTTAAATAAGAATAATGTATTTAAAAATATTTTGAGTTATAAAATGTGACTTTTTATATTTTTGGAGAATTTTCATTAATAAATTAATATTAATGATATTAGATTTATTTAATTATTAAATTAAATAAATAAGATAAAAATGATTTTATTGATTTAAAAATCATTTTAAATAAGAATAAAGTGTTAGAAAATATTTTGAATTATAAAATATAATTTTCAATATTTTGGAGAATTCTCATTAATTAATTAATATTAATGATATTAGATTTATTTAATTATTATATTAAATAAATGAATTAAAAATTATTTTATTAATATAAAAATCATTTAAAATGAGATAAATGAATTAAAAATATTTTAAGTGATAATTAATTACTTTTAATATTTTGATGATAATTTCATTAATATTTAAATATTAATGGTGATGATTTAAAAGTGATTTTAATTATTTTAAAAATCATTTAAGTAGAATATTGATGATTTAAAAATATTTGAAGTTATTAATAATAACTTTAATATTTTGACAAGCATGTTATTAATATTTTTATATTATTAAATATAAATAATGATAAGATTATTTTATAATTAAATCATTTAAAAATGATTTAAGTGTTTGAAAAATTATTATAAATTATAAGAATTGTTTGAAAATTATTATAAGCTTCCGAAAAATATTATAAACGATATTTGACTTATCTAAAATAATATTGAAGCTTAGAGACCAAGTTTAATTGACAATCAATGTGTTAATTATCGAATAAGGTGACCAGAACACCGAGAATGGATCGAAGTCCAACCAGACTATAGGTTATAAACACTAATGTGGCTATGTGGTAATGTGCCTAGGAGAAGTTTTATTTGTAAAATATGGTGATTATGTGTTATAAATGATTGTGCTAACTGTGAGACCGACATTGTTGAATACAGGTCTTATGAACGCAGTTAATTATATTGTGTAGCTGTAATCAACGCGAAAGGAAAGTTTCCTAACTCAACCTTGACTTATATTCATTCAATTATTATGGTTAATTATTGCTAATTATACCATATCCACGGAATTTATTGTTGATTATTCGCAGTTAGTGCATGTTTAATCATTCAAATTGAATTACTGATTCAGAGAATATACCAATATAGAATAACTATTGTTGGATATTCATATTCGTAGAAGATAGAATTGACAGTACAGATAATTCTTGTTTATTGTCAAAATATGTTGAGAAATGTCTTAGCTAATTATTCTGGCTAGACTCACATTTGTTAGAACTTGATAAATTCGAGAAGAGAATTCAATTGTTATTGATAGATCGATGCCAAATAATTTATCTTGAACTCAATAACGTCCAAATTGTCAACATGATATTGCTTTATGGAGTAAAATTCAAGAATGCTCAGAAGAATATTTCCATGAAAAAGATACTGGATGAAGCGCAAATATCAAGGATATTCCACTAATTTCATGGAGTATAGAAGCCAAAACTTTAACTTTGTGATAAACCTAAGATTTGAATAATCAAAAATTTATGAATAAATTTTTTTTTTTATTAATATTGTGTTATTGTAAGCGCGGATATACGAGTTTGGAGAATGAGTCAATTTGTGTATTGACTAATAAAATTAGAGTAGAGTTGTGCTTAAAAAGATGAGAAAACCCTAACCCTAATTTCTGGAAAGGGATTCGACATAAAATATAATTAAAATAATTATATTAATGAGTAAGCGTTTGTATTGTTTAGAATTTTGATCAATGATTGATCATATAAGGTTTAAACTTATAAACCCTAGGAGATTAGAAACCCTAATCTCAGGATTAGAAACCCTAATGTATCGTTAGAAACCCTAATCGTATGACGGGAAACCCTAATTTAAAATCCGAAAATCCTAAAACCCTAATTAGGAAACCCTAATCCTAATTGGAAAGCCTAATGTGTGTATTAAACTTTAATATGATTAGAAAACCCTAATTATATTTTAGTTGTTTTAATTTCTATTTTACAAACCATAATTGTAATTTAGAAAATTTATTTTTCTAATTAAAACCCTAATTCGTGGGTTATAAACCCTAATGACCATTTTGACCCTAATTGCTAAATTAGGCAATTTTAATTAGGAATATTAATCCTAATTAACAAGATTGAATTTTATGATTAGGAAATATTAATATAATTATTGAATCCTAATTATAATTTTGGAATATTAATTTTCTATTTTGAAAACCGAAATTCAAAAATCTTGGAAATTAAATTACAAACTTAAAGGGTTTAAACCCTAAAGGGTTCAAACCCTAAACCCAAACCCAAACCCTAAACCCTAAGGGTTTGTGAATTGAGACAAGAATGCCATTAAAATTAATTTACAAATGATCAAAATGCCTTTTTTCATTTATTTAAATGGTAACTTGCATAATTCACCAACACCTTTTGTTGGTGAACCACCACATTGACTTGGTGAGTGTTTAATATCGCCACTACCGGTAGAAATTTGCAAGTCTAGCAACAAATCAAGCAATATATAAGAGATTTAGAGAGAAAGTTACTACATTTGGCTTATTTTCTATCTAAGCTCTCACCAACTCTAAACCTCCAAAAATCAAATATAGTATTTCGGTCACATTATAGTCCTCTAAAACATCAAGTTCATATTGGAGATCAAAGATCAAGATTTAGAACAAAGAGGTATAAACCTAATTTTTATTTTGATCCAAGTTGCTGCTAAATTTTTTTTGTTTTAAGTGTTTAGAATCTTGTTAATGGATGTTTTATGAAGATCTATGATGATCTATCATGAATCCATAGCATCAAAGTGCTTTAAAATAGAGAGTTTTCAAAATCATTTCTTGAGTATGAACTATGGTCTGACAAGAAATGTTAGTGGCGGTAGATCTTGGTACGTATGTGTTTTCTGTTGTTTTAGGATTTGGATCTCTAGCTGGTTATGTGGTCTTTAATATGAAAGAAGAATCAGTGTCATTACATGGCCAGTTTGCACGATATTCATGGTCAAAGTATGTCAACCGACGCGTTGAGTGGGCGATTCGGGTAGCGCAGAAAGCCTTGATCAACGTCTGACAACGTTTTGTTGGCTTAAGATCTGACAGTTTGTTTGTGTTTTGATACTGTTATGGTAACCATGTTGTAGCATGTATAATATACTATAGATATGGGTCTTTATAACGCTTAGAAAAGCAATATATCAGTCGTACCAAGTGGTCAAAGTAGGCCACTTGCACTGCTTTTACAATTATAGAATTTCCAGAAAAGTGTATGGACAAAGATCCTGACAAGGTTTGACCGTGTAATAACTTGTGGATCTGTTGTTCTTAAATTGATGTGTTGTTATAATAATGTTCCTTGCCATGTATACTACCAGTGTGAATCATAAAACCATCAATAGCGTGAACAGAACTAGAAAAGAATCAAGCCACAAAGTAGGAAGTCGAAGCTGTCAGGGTTTTTGGGCAACCCAGAAAGCCCAGAATCTTCTGACAGCTAGTTTGAGGCTTCGGATCTAGCAAATGTGTTGTATTATGACCATGCTGTGTGTTGTAACGTGTAGTGCTACATAAACACTGCATGATCCAAGTCTTATATTGAACAAAGAATTAAGGCTGGTCAAATAACAACCTTCCTTAGCCGGCTGTCAGTGTTCTTGAGCTCAAGAACACCAACAGCGACGCTTTGTGTCGCTAAAGGCCTATAGCGACGGTTTTGATTTTTTTAATTTCTGAATTTTCGATAATTAATTAAAAATTGAAAATAAATTATAAAAATTATTAAAAATTGTTTTAAAAATTATTTTAAATTATGAAAATAATTTCTGACCAATTGGAATATTTTTCTTTAATATTTATAATTATTTAAATATTAAAAGTATTTAATTTATTTAATTAGTGTATTAAATAAATTAGAGAAAAATGATTTAATATTATGAAAAATCATTTTAAATAAGAATAATGTATTTAAAAATATTTTGAGTTATAAAATGTGACTTTTAATATTTTTGGAGAATTTTCATTAATAAATTAATATTAATGATATTAGATTTATTTAATTATTAAATTAAATAAATAAGATAAAAATGATTTTATTGATTTAAAAATCATTTTAAATAAGAATAAAGTGTTAGAAAATATTTTGAATTATAAAATATAATTTTCAAATATTTTGGAGAATTCTCATTAATTAATTAATATTAATGATATTAGATTTATTTAATTATTATATTAAATAAATGAATTAAAAATTATTTTATTAATATAAAAATCATTTAAAATGAGAGAAATGAATTAAAAATATTTTAAAGGATAATTAATTACTTTTAATATTTTGATGATAATTTCATTAATATTTAAATATTAATGGTGATGATTTAAAAGTGATTTTAATTATTTTAAAAATCATTTAAGTAGAATATTGATGATTTAAAAATATTTGAAGTTATTAATAATAATTTTAATATTTTGACAAGCATGTTATTAATATTTTTATATTATTAAATATTAATAATGATAAGATTATTTGATAATTAAATCATTCAAAAATAATTTAGGTGTTTGAAAAATTATTATAAATTATAATAATTGTTTGAAAATTATTAAAAGCTTCCGAAAAATATTATAAACGATATTTGACTTATCTAAAATAATATTGAAGCTTAGAGACCAAGTTTAATTGACAATCAATGTGTTAATTATCGAATAAGGTGACCAGAACACCGAGAATGGACCGAAGTCCAACCAGACTATAGGTTATAAACACTAATGTGGCTATGTGGTAATGTGCCTAGGAGAAGTTTGACTGTAAAATACAGTATTATATGTTATAAATGATTGTGCTAACTGTGAGACCGACATTGTTGAATATAGGTCTTATGTACGCAGTTAATTATATTGTGTTCTTTGTAATCAATAGCGAAAAGGCAAGTTTCTAACTCAACCTGACTTATATTCATTCAATTATTATGGTTAATTATTGCTAATTATACCATATCCAAGGAATTTATTGTTGATTATTCGCAGTTAGTGCATGTTTAATCATTCAAATTGAATTACTGATTCAGAGAATATACCATTGTAGAATAATTGTTGTTGGATATTCATATTCGTAGAAGATAGATGAGCATTTATGTCAAAATATGTTGAGATAATATTATGGCTCTGCTTATTGTCAAAATTCGAGAAGAGAATTCAATTTTTATTGATAGATCGATGCCAAATAATTTATCTTGAACTCAATAACGTCCAAATTGTCAACATGATACTGCTTTGTGGAGTAAAATTCAAGAATGCTCAGAAGAATATTTCCATGAAAAAAAAACTGGATGAAGCGCAAATATCAAGGATATTCCACTAATTTCATGGAATATAGAAGCCAAAACTTTAACCTGTGATAACCTGAGATTTCGAATAATCAAAAATTTGTGAATAAATTTTTTTTTATTAATATCGTGTTGTGTAACTGTGATACGAGTTTGGAGAATGAGTCAATTTGTGTATTGACTAATAAAATTAGAGTAGAGTTGTGCTTAAAAAGATGAGAAAACCCTAACCCTAATTTCTGGAAAGGGATTCGACATAAAATATAATTAAAATAATTATATTAATGAGTAAGCGTTTGTATTGTTTAGAATTTTGATCATTGATTGATCAGATAAGGTTTAAAATTATAAACCCTAACAAGAGATTAGAAACCCTAATCTCAGGATTAAAAACCCTAATGTACCGTTAGAAACCCTAATCGTATGACGGGAAACCCTAATTTAAAATTTGGAAATCCTAAAACCCTAATTAGGAAACCCTAATCCTAATTGGGAAGCCTAATGTGTGTATTAAACTTTAATATGATTAGAAAACCCTAATTATATTTTAGTTGTTTTAATTTCTATTTTACAAACCATAATTGTAATTTAGAAAATTTATTTTTCTAATTAAAACCCTAATCCGTGGGTTATAAACCCTAATGACCATTTTGACCCTAATTGCTAAATTAGGCAATTTTAATTAGGAATATTAATCTTAATTACCAAGATTGAATTTTATGATTAGGAAATATTAATATAATTATTGAATCCTAATTATAATTTTGGAATATTAATTTTCTATTTTGAAAACCGAAATGCGAAAATCTTGGAAATTAAATTGCAAACCTAAAGGGTTTAAACCCTAAAGGGTTCAAACCCTAAACCCAAACCCAAACCCTAAACCCTAAGGGTTTGTAAATTGGACAAGAATGCCATTAAAATTAATTTACATATGATCAAAATGCCCTTTTTCATTTATTTAAATGGTAACTTGCATAATTCACCAACACCTTTTGTTGGTGAACCACCACATTGACTTGGTGAGTGTTTAATATCGCCTACTAAAATTAGAAATTTGCAAGTCTAGCAACAAATCAAGCAATATATAAGAGATTTAGAGAGAGAAAGTTACTACATTTGGCTTATTTTCTATCTAAGCTCTCACCAACTCTAAACCTCCAAAAATCCATAGTATTTCAGTCACATTATAGTCCTCTAAAACATCAAGTTCATATTGGAGATCAAAGATCAAGATTTAGAACAAAGAGGTATAAATCTAATTTTTATTTTGATCCAAGTTGCTAAGAAATTTTTTGTTTTAAGTGTTTAGAATCTTGTTAATGGATGTTTTATGAAGATCTATGATGATCTATCATGAATCCATAGCATCGAAGTGCTTTAAAATAGAGTTTTTCAAAATACATTTCTTGAGTATGAACTATGGTCTGACAAGAAATGTTAGTGGTCGTAGATCTTGGTACGTATGTGTTTTCTGTTGTTTTAGGTTTTGGATCTCTAGTTGGTTATGTGGTCTTTAATATGAAAGAAGAATCAGTGTCATTACATGGCCATTTGCACGATATTCATGGTCAAAGTATGTTGACCGAACGTTGACTGGGCCAATTCTAGGTAACCCAGAAAGCCTTGATCAACGCCCCACAACGCATTGGCTTAAGATCTGATAGTTTGTTTGTGTTTTGATACTGTTATGGTAACCATGTTGTAAAATGTATAATATACTATAGATATGGGTCTTTATAACGCTTAAAAAAGCAACATATCAGTCGTACCAAGTGGTCAAAGTAGGCCACTTCAGACCGCTTTTACAATTTCGAATTTTCGGAAAAGTGTATGACAAAGATCCCGACAAGGTTTGTGAGTGTAATAACTTGTGGATCTATTGTTGTTAAATTGAAGTGTTATTATAATAATGTTCCTTGCCATGTATACTACCAAAGTGTGAATCACAAAACCATCAATAACGTGAACAGTAACTAGAAAAGAACGAGACCTGAAAGTAGTAAATGAAGTCGTCATGCAGGTTTCTAGGTAACCCGAGAAAGCCCGTAAGCTTCGGCGGCTACTTTGAGGCTTGGATCCGCAAATGTGTTGTATTATGACCATGTCTTTGTGTGTTGTAACGCGTGTAGTCTACATAAACACCGCATGATCCAAGTCTTATATTGAGCAGAGAGAATTAAAAAGTGGTCAAACAAGAACCTTCCTTGGCCAATACATCGTTGTTCTTGAGCTCAAGAACACCAACAACGACGCTTGTGTCGCTAAAGGCCTATAATGACGGTTTTGATTTTTTAATTTCGAATTTAGGTGGTAATTAATTAAAAAATAAAAATAAATTATAAAAATTATTAAAAATTGTTTTAAAAATTATTTTAAATTATGAAAAATAATTTTTAATTAATTGGAATATTTTTCTTTAATATTTATAATTATTTAAATATTAAAAGTATTTAATTTATTTAATTAGTGTATTAAATAAATTAGAGAAAAATGATTTAATATTATGAAAAATCATTTTAAATAAGAATAATGTATTTAAAAATATTTTGAGTTATAAAATGTGACTTTTAATATTTTTGGAGAATTTTCATTAATAAATTAATATTAATGATATTAGATTTATTTAATTATTAAATTAAATAAATAAGATAAAAATGATTTTATTGATTTAAAAATCATTTTAAATAAGAATAAAGTGTTAGAAAATATTTTGAATTATAAAATATAATTTTCAATATTTTTGGAGAATTCTTATTAATTAATTAATATTAATGATATTAGATTTATTTAATTATTATATTAAATAAAATGAATTAAAATGATTTTATTAATCAAAAAATCATTTAAAAATGAGAGAAATGAATTAAAAATATTTTAAGTGATAATTAATTACTTTTAATATTTTGATGATAATTTCATTAATATTTAAATATTAATGGTGATGATTTAAAAGTGATTTTAATTATTTTAAAAATCATTTAAGTAGAATATTGATGATTTAAAAATATTTGAAGTTATTAATAATAACTTTAATATTTTGACAAGTATGTTATTAATATTTTTATATTATTAAATATTAATAATGATAAGATTATTTGATAATTAAATCATTTAAAAATGATTTAAGTGTTTGAAAAATTATTATAAATTATAATAATTGTTTAAAAATTATTAATAGCTTCCGAAAATTTTTATAAATGATATATGACTTATCTAAAATAATATTGAAGCTTAGAGACCGAGTTTAATTGACAATCAATGTGTTAATTGTCGAATAAGTTGACCAGAACACCGAGAATGGATCGAAGTCCAACCAGACCGGAATAGTTAGACTTGATAAGTGTTTATATAGGTTATAAATACTAATGTGGCTATGTGGTAATGTGCCTAGGAGAAGTTTGACTGTAAAATATAGTGTTATGTGTTATAAATGATTGTGCTAATTGTGAGACCGACATTGTTGAATATAGGTCTTACGAACGCAGTTAATTATATTGTGTAGCTGTAATCAACGTGGAAGGCAAATTTCCTAACTCAACCTTGACTTATATTCATTCAATTATTATGGTTAATTATTGTTAATTATACCATGTCTATGGAATTTATTGTTGATTATTCGCAGTTAGTACATGTTTAATAATTCAAATTGAATTACTGATTCGGAGAATATACCATTGTAGAATAACTGTTGTTGGATATTCATATTCGTAGAAGATAGAATCGATGATCTGAGATAATCTCATTTATTGTCAAAATATGTTGAGAAATGTCTTAGCTAATTATTCTGGCTAGACGCACATTTGTTAGAACTTGATAAATTCGAGAAGTGAATTCAATTGTTATTGATAGATCGATGCCAAATATTTCAGCTAGATCGATAAGTAAATAGAATTTGAAATCACAGTATTTCGTTGTTAAATCAAAATCTTGATTCTGAGACTGAGAAGAACAACCTTTTATATAAAGGGAACAAAATTTTTAAGTCGTATATATCGACTATCATTTCTTCATGCGACCTATAAGTATTATGCATAATATCGAGTACAAGGAGTGGTAGGCTCTAAGTACTTGCAGAGGGGTATGATTTAATCTTTATGGTTATCTCGATACTCTAGTATGTATCAAAGTAAATCTTTGATAGATACCCGAGAAAGTAGAAGTTCTAGATCCAATGGATCACTCAGCATAAATCTGGAAAACATTCCACTTTGTAATTGCGTACAATTGATTCTTGATTATTCAATAGAATATCGTAGAAACTTTGAAAGCGTTGTACTCTTTCATTATCAGATTATTGTTGTCGGAGAATGTTAGAATAATTGATATTGATTTCAATACCTTTATTGGATGTCTTAACTTGCGGGGCAAACTTGTTGCTCACCCTTGCTATAAATAAAACATTTCAGCTAGGAACGAAGAGGCCAGCGGGTCAAAGAAGAACAAAGGCAAAGGTAAGATGCTGGAGTAGTTATAAAGAACTTATTATTATGTTGTATTTGTAAACCCTTTTTGTTTATCTAAGGGGTATGTTTGTAATTTTAAGGTTAGCAAACCTGGGACTTATGTATTAACAACTTATGTTAATAAGTTATGTATTCCTATTTATATTTAAATGGGTAGTTAGATGTTATTATATTGTGGATCGTGAACACCAAACTCGGGGGTCAGGTAACCCGAATTTGGGGGTGTCATGGGTTGGTATCAAATCTGTAGTGACCAAGGTGCCACAAGTTAGTAGAAGAGCCGTAGGTTATAAACCTTAAGTGGGGTGGGGGAAAACCCTAGGATTATAACCATACGCGAGATAGAGAAAACTTATTTAGAGTTCTAAGTGAGAGATTGCCAAAGTACATCAATAATGAGATTAGTGGACACATAGTGTGAGAATTTTGTACTGGTGAAGTACTAATCAAGTTATTTAAACTGATTGTAGGATGTCTAGAGAAGATCAAATGAGTGCGGAGATGCTAGCAGCTGTTGTACCAATGCCAATAGCCGAGGTGACGGCGCAAAGCGAATCAGTTGAGAAGGTGGGAGAAGATGAACCCATGGTCAATCTAGGGAGTGATCATGACGATTATCCCAAGATGTATCTGAGTGGAGATGAGGAGGCAGAGTCTGAGCAAGCTAAGGTGGAGAAAAAGAATAAGACTAAAGTTGAAGAACAAGATCAACTAGCTGCAGAAGTTCAAGAACTCCAGAGTAAGGCATTTCTCTTGGAGGAACTGTGGAAGACAGAACGAGCGCTATGCAAAATGAATGAAGAAAGGAACGAGCTCAAGGCACAGATAGAAAGGATGAAGGCGGAAGGTGGTGGATCGTCTGAAGGGACAATCAAGCAACAGAAAGGCAAGAAAAAGAGAAAGAGGGACAACGACAGCCCTAATTCTGAAAAGTCAAGCCCGAAGAAGAAGCAAGCCTGTAGCAAGTGTGGGAAGACTCACGCGGGAGAATGCATGATGTGGAAAAAATGTGTGCTTTAATTATAAGCTGAAAAGACATATTTCTCTGTATTGTCCTAAGCCAAATATGAGGAAGTTTTTTTCATGTGGGCAAACGGGTCATGGATTCAACAAGTGTCCCAACAAGAAGAAGACTGGTGAAGGGAGTCGATGGTAGATAGCTTAAGTTGGAGCGTTAGTATCTTTTGGGTAGAAGCTTTTGATATTAAGTGTTGTAATATCAAGAACGATGTTTAAGCATATGTAAATATAAGTATGTTTGTATGAATGAAATCTTTATTTTCTATATGAATATAAGATTAAGATTAATTTGTGTGTTCTTAAAACTCATACTTATGGTAAGTTAATGACTCATAATTATATGAAATGTTCTGAACCCCTCAGTGAATGGACGCCAAAGGTCTGACTAGGTAAGTTCATACACTCATATAACTGTGGCAAGTTCCTAAACTCATAAGTGTGGTAAGTTTGACGAACTGGTAATAACTATGTGTGAATGGAAAATTGTAACTTTTTGTGTAAAGTTGTGTTAATAATCCTGATATGATTTAAAAAGGGATAGTAATATGTGAAGTACTAAATGTATTATATGCTATTTGAATAAATATGCGATTATGTGAGAATTAATATAAGATTTTAAATTAAATCAGATCATGCCGCCTAGACGACAGAATCGAAACCAACGAGAAGAACAGTCAGTGAATAATGAAGGAGGTCAAGCTGACCCAGTGCAAAACTTTGCGGATATGATAACCGAAGCTATGGAAAATAGGGCTCCAGCAAGAGGAAGAGCGAGAAATCAGCTAGCTGAAAGATTAGCAAATTTTAAAGACTTTAAAGCGGTAGGACCGCCTGAATTCAAGGGAACCACGGACCCGATTGAAGCCCAAACTTGGGTAAAGGAGATGGAGAAAGAATTCGTCATTGCGCGAGTGGAAGAAGAGCAAAAGACGGCTTTTGCAACTTATCTGATGAAGGGAGAAGCTAATTACTGGTGGGAGACTTACCAAGCGCGAGCTGGTACAACAGTGGTGACATGGAAAAGATTTAAAGAAATGTTCTTTGAGAACTACTTCTCGCCGAGTATGCAATCCAGGATGGAAGTTAAATTTCTAGAACTAAATCAGGAAAATATGTTTTTTCTGAATACGCTGCCAAATTCAACGAGTTGGCAAGATTTTCACCTCATCGGGTGGACATAGAGGCGAGAAAGGCGAGAAGATTTGAGAACGGACTGAAGTCGGGGACATTCAACAAGGTAGCGGTATTGCATATCAATACGTTTACGGCGTTGATGGAGAAAGAATTAATTGCTGAAGTAGGGAGCGAAGCTGCGTCTCGATTTCATCAAGAGAGGAAGAAGATAAATGATGGTGGAAGCAGTGGTGGTAGTAATCTGAATAAGAGGAAATGGAATGAGAATACCCAGTTGGGTAATAAGACAGAAGATAATAGGAAAGGTAGGGAGCCATGTGCAACTTGCGGGAAGAATTATGCTGGAGTTTTCCTAAAGAAGAAGGGAGTTCGCTATAACTGCGGGCAAGAGGGGCATATGTCACCTAATTGTCCCAATCCGAAGAAGATACAAGGTTGTTATGCCTGTGGATCAACTGACCATATGGTACGGAACTGTCCAAAGAGGAATGCTGAGAAGGAAAGTGTCAACAAGGGACCCGGTGGCGGAACCTTGGCAATTCGGGGACCGCATGACCAGAAGTCCAACTACCGTATATTCAACATGACAAGACAAGATACGGTGGTACGCCAGGAGGTGGTAGCAGGTAACAATTTCGTTTAGAACTTAAATTACGCGAGTAATATGAGTCAGATATTTCTTTTAACTGTTTTCTTTTATAGATTCAAGTCACATGTTAGAATTTGAAACACAAATGAATATTGTGTTCATAAAAATGAATTTAATATACAACTTTAAAAGATTGTAGAGAATAAGAAAGCGGTGATTCCAAGGACGGAATCCTTTTAAGGAGGCGTGAATGTGATAACCTGAGATTTTAAATAATCAAAAATTTGCGATTAATTTTTTTTTATTAATATTGTGTTGTGTAACTGTGATACGAGTTTGGAGAATGAGTCAATTTGTGTATTGACTAATAAAATTAGAGTAGAGTTGTGCTTAAAAAGATGAGAAACCCTACCCCTATTTTCTAGAAAGGGATTCGACATAAAATATAATTTAAATAATTAAATTAATGAGTACGTGTTTGTATTGTTTAGAATTTTGATCAATGATTGATCGGATAAGGTTTAAAATTATAAACCCTAATAAGAGATTAGAAACCCTAATCTCAGGATTAGAAACCCTAACGTACCGTTAAAAACCCTAACGTACCGTTAGAAACCCTAATCGTATGATGGGAAACCCTAATTTAAAATCCGGGAATCCTAAAACCCTAATTAGGAAACACTAATCCTAATTGGGAAGCCTAATGTGTGTATTAAACTTTAATATGAATAGAAAACCCTAATTATATTTTAGTTATTTTAATTTCTATTTTACAAACCCTAATTGTAATTTAGATAATTTATTTTTCTAATTAAAACCCTAATTCGTGGGTAATAAACCCTAATGACCATTTTGACCCTAATTACTAAATTAGGCAATTTTAATTAGGAATATTAATCCTAATTAGCAAGATTGAATTTTATGATTAGGAAATATTAATATAATTATTGAATCCTAATTATAATTTTGGAATATTAATTTTCTATTTTGAAAACCGAAATTCGAAAATCTTGGAAATTAAATTGCAAACCTAAAGGGTTTAAACCCTAAACCTTAAAGGGTTCAAACCCTAAACCTTAAACCCTAACCCAAACCCTAAACCCTAAGGGTTTGTGAATTGGACAAGTATGCCATTAAAATTAATTTACAAATGACCAAAATGCCCTTTTTCATTTATTTAAATGGTAACTTGTATAATTCACCAACACCTTTAGTTGGTGAACCACCACATTGACTTGGTGAGTGTTTAATATCAGCTACCAGCTGAAATTTGCAAGTCTAGCAACAAATCAAGCAATATATAAGAGATTTAGAGAGAGAAAGTTACTACATTTGGCTTATTTTCTATCTAAGCTCTCACCAACTCTTTCTCTCACCAAACCTCCAAATATCCATAGTATTTCAGTCACATTATAGTCCTCTAAAACATCAAGTTCATATTGGAGATCAAAGATCAAGATTTAGAACAAAGAGGTATAAACCTAATTTTTATTTTGATCCAAGTTATTAAGAAATTTTTTTGTTTTAAGTGTTTAGAATCTTGTTAATGGATGTTTTATGAAGATCTATGATGATCTATCATGAATCCATAGCATCGAAGTGCTTTAAAATAGAGTTTTTCAAAATCTGTTCTTGAGTATGAACTATGGTCTGACAAGAAATGTTAGTGGTCGTAGATCTTGGTACGTATGTGTTTTCTGTTGTTTTAGGTTTTGGAGATCTAGCTGGTTATGTGGTCTTTAATATGTAAGAAGAATAAGTGTCATTACATGGCCAGTTTGCACGATATTCATGGTCAAAGTATGTTGACCGACGTTGACTGGGCCAATTCTGGGTAACCCAGAAAGCCTTGATCAACGTCTAACAACGTTTTGTTGGCTTGAGATCTGACAGTTTGTTTGTGTTTTGATACTGTTATGGTAACCATGTTGTAGCCTGTATAATATACTATAGATATGGGTCTTTATAACGCTTAAAAAAGCAACATATCAGTCATACCAAGTGGTCAAAGTAGGCCACTTGCACTGCTTTTACAATTTTGGAATTTCCAGAAAAGTGTATGAACAAAGATCCTAACAAGGTTTGACCGTGTAATAACTTGTGGATCTGTTGTTGTTAAATTGATGTGTTGTTATAATAATGTTCCTTGCCATGTATACTACCAATGTGAATCATAAAACCATCAATAAGCGTGAGGAATGTAACTAGAGAAGAATCGAGCCATTAAAGTAGGCAAATGAAGTCGCTCAGGTTTCGGTAACCCGTAAAGCCCGAAGCTTCTAGCAGCTACTTTGAGGCTTCGGATCTGGCAAATGTGTTGTATTGTGACCATGATGTGTGTTGTAACATGTAGTGCTACATAAACACTGCATAATCCAAGTCTTATATTGAACAGAGAAAATACAAGAACAGAGAATTAAGGCTGGTCAAACAAGCAACCTTCCTTAGCCGGCTGTTAGTGTTCTTGAGCTCAAGAACACCAACAACGACGCTTTGTGTCGCTAAAGGCCTATAGCGACGGTTTTGATTTTTTTAATTTTTGAATTTCCGGTAATTAATTAAAAATAGAAAATAAATTATAAAAATTATTAAAAATTGTTTTAAAAATTATTTTAAATTATGAAAAATAATTTCTGACCAATTGGAATATTTTTCTTTAATATTTATAATTATTTAAATATTAAAAGTATTTAATTTATTTAATTAGTGTATTAAATAAATTAGAGAAAATTGATTTAATATTATGAAAAATCATTTTAAATAAGAATAATGTATTTAAAAATATTTTGAGTTATAAAATGTGACTTTTAATATTTTTGGAGATTTTTCATTAATAAATTAATATTAATGATATTAGATTTATTTAATTATTAAATTAAATAAATATGATAAAATGATTTTATTGATTTAAAAATCATTTTAAAAAAGAATAAAGTGTTAGAAAATATTTTGAATTATAAAATATAATTTTCAATATTTTTGGAGAATTCTCATTAATTAATTAATATTAATGATATTAGATTTATTTAATTATTATATTAAATAAATGAATTAAAAATGATTTTATTAATCTAAAAATCATTTAAAAATGAGAGAAATGAATTAAAAATATTTTAAGTGATAATTAATTACTTTTAATATTTTGATGATAATTTCATTAATATTTAATTATTAATGGTGTGAAACCCCAGATTTTATGAATGAAGAATTAATTTTCTCGAAATAATTTTTTTTATATTATGGTGTGAATTTGAGATAATGTTATAGTTGTGGGTAATATTTATAAATTTTGCAAAGTATGCAAGTCATTATATTATATTCGATTATTTGGGAATATTCGTTTTAAATAGGAAATATTCGTACGACGACACAATCATTGGTGGACCCCACAACGGAATTATTGTCGGATTGAGAAAACGACAAAAATATTTTATTGAAAATAATGGCGGAAGTTTTACCGTTGATCTTTGTTGAACTACCTTCGGTAGTAAAAGTACAAGAATGTCTGGCGTTGTTGCGTAGTAAGAGTACACCAGATTGATTATTGATATTTATGTGAGAAGTCACTCGGTTTTGTTCAATTATTGCTACAATAGTTTTGCATAGTATCTCACATTATTTGATTCAATTATTGTTGATTTAGAAGTTTTGTTTTATTCACGTAATAAAATAGAAACATCTTTTTTATATAAAGCAGAATACATTATTAAAGTTATTCTATAAATAGAATATATTATATTCTATTATGCATAGTGTTTTTTGTATAGTAAAATCTTTTTTATAAAAAAAATAATACTTTATTAAAGTTATTCTATAAATAGAATATATTATATTTTATTATGCATAGTGCCCGTGTGACGACCCCAAAATAGGTCCATTCCATCCAACCCATTCTGAGCCGCCAAATACATGGTACAAAAACAAATACAACTTCAGGAATACAATCGTCAGTGCAAAATACGATAATAACACATCTTGTGAGTTTGAAAACAACTATTGACTAATAGGCAAGTATAAAAACTCAAAAGGGTCCTCATTACAATTATTGATACACTATTTCACGAATAGTGAGGACTACTAATGCAACCATCCGGACCATCAATCCATTCCCGACTAGTCCCAAATTTATATTCTCATTTCTGAAGAGAACGGTGAAAGAAAAGGGTGAGCTCAACTAGCCCAAGAAGAAATATTATGACTAAGATAATATACAACAAATTATCATTAGTCTTCAACAGGAAAAATCGATAAAATATAATAGACAACAAGTTTTAGATCAACAATCTGCAATGAATAAGCAATCCATTAGAAGAGTCAAGTAGAGAAAGAATTCTACTATCTTCTATGAATTTAAAAGTCCATCATCAATATTTTATCCCTGTAACATCAATCAATACACATCTTTAATCAAATATTCATCTTTGCACTGCGGGCCAAAGGTATTCATTTGTATCACTAATTGGTCATGTTCATCTCAACACCTGTTCATCTTTGCACTACGGGCCAAAGATATTCATTAGGTAATCATTCATCTTTGCACTACATGCCAAAGATATTCATCAGTTAATCATTCATCTTTGCACTACAGGCCAAAGATATTCAGTAATATCATCATTTAGGACTAAGGATGATGAAAAATATTTTAAAGGAACGAATCCAGTGAAACAAAATAAAAAATATTAGAGATTCTTATTACAGTTTATCCAAGATCAATAATACTTCATAATACCCAATTTTGAAGCAAATTTCAAGAATAAAGATCAAAACATGGATACAATCAAAGAAAGTAACCATAATAGACACCTTGGATAAAAAGAAGAAAATTTCATTTTTCGGTGAATAGTGCCGTATTCGTGAATAGTGCCGTATACGTGAATAGTGTCATATACGTGAATAGTAACTCCGACACCAAAAGATAGAAATTCCACAAGAAAAATCATCATGCTTCGTGAATAGTACTCGTGAATAGTAACTCATGAATAGTAACTCGTGAATAGTAACTCATGAATAGTAACCCTGATATGAAAAGTTCCAAATTCGATAAAAAGTTCCAACCAATATTTCGGCATAATGATATTGAAGAAATAATATCACTTACGAAGAAAATAACATCCCTTACCTTACAAAGACAGTACTTCTGACTGGAATACTGGATATAGTGCTGAAGGAACTTGCACCGCTAATTAGAAACTCACAAAGTATCTAAATACTCACAAAATACACTCAATAATATAGAGAGAGAAAGAGAGAAAACTTGTTTCTGGTGTGATTTTCAATTCTAACTTAGCCCTCTATTTATAGGAAAATATTAGCAGCAAGGCAGGACTTAACTCGCAACCTAATGGCTTTTACTCGCTACTATTCCCACCCACCACATTTGAAAATTCAATTGAGCACATTTCTCACCAACCAAAAGTGGGGCCCACCAATTCTAGAATTTTCCACCAAAATCATTTATAACCTAATTTCCGAATCAGTCACCTCTTAAAATTCATAACAAATTAAACGCTCATTTTTAACGGTTCAAAATTTGTGGACATATACTCAACTTATATATGTATAACATATCCAAAAATTACAACGATCCAACGGTCAGATTAAAAATTATAACTCCCGCAATATATCTCAAAAAACACTGGTTTGATTTTTAATACCTCCAATCCGACAAAATACTAATAAAACACCTCAACATTAATTCTTTCATTTATAACCACATAAATAAATCCATCATTTATATCCACATCAAATAAATATTTCCTTATCATATAAATCAATAATTAATTATTCACAAATAATATTACAGAATCACAATTATGACAACCGTGTCGTTCTAGGAAAGAGGGGCTTTCAATAAGAATTTCTCTCCATCGGGCGCCGCAATTAGGTGACCAAACCTCTCCTCGATGTAACTTTCTAGACATTGCCAATAATGTTATCTAATAATATTATTCAAATAATATGAATTATTGATCCGATAATGAGAAATATTATGCGGTGATAATTATTGAAACAACAATAATATAAAATATCAACGCAAAGAATTATTGAATCAATAAAATAAAATATTGAGCAAGAACTCATCGTAACAATTATTGAGTAGTGTCTTCACGTAAGAATCAATAATTCAAAAATACTGTGTAATACCGTGTGCTACTGTGCAACAACGCGTATTACTTTATTTTACCAACCGGGTATTCCAACAGTGTTAACGGTAACGATTACGCCGTTATTTTTAAAAACTTAATTTTTGTCGTTTTCTTCATCCGACAGTTATTCTGTTATGGGGCCCACAAATGGCTGCGCCGTCGTACGAATATTCCCCGAAAGAAAGAATATTCCACGACCAAACGAATATTTCCCGATAACAATGAATATTTTATAACCACTTGCTTATTTTGCAAAATTTGCACATTTCACCCATAACCAGATAATTATATCAAATTAATACCTTATTATTCACAATAATAAATAAAAGAAATTTGATTTTATTCATTAAAAAGTTGTTATAATAATGTTCCTTGCCATGTATACTACCAGTGTGAATCATAAAACCATCAATAGCGTGAACAGAACTAGAAAAAAATCGAGCCACAAAGTAGGCAGTCGAAGCTGTCTGGGTTTCGGGTAACCCAGAAAGCCAAGAAGTTTCTGACAGCTACTTTGAGGCTTCGGATCTGGCAAATGTGTTGTATTGTGACCATGTTGTGTGTTGTAACGTGTAGTGCTACATAAACACTGCATGATCCAAGTCTTATATTGAACAGAGAATTAAGGCTGGTCAAACAAGCAACCTTCTTTAGCCGGCTGTCAGTGTTCTTGAGCTCAAGAACACCAACAATGACGCTTTCAGGTCGCTAAAGGCCTATAATGACGGTTTTGATTTTTTAATTTCTGAATTTTCGATAATTAATTAAAAATTGAAAATAAATTTTAAAAATTATTAAAAATTGTTTTAAAAATTATTTTAAATTATGAAAATAATTTCTGACCAATTGGAATATTTTTCTTTAATATTTATAATTATTTAAATATTAAAAGTATTTAATTTATTTAATTAGTGTATTAAATAAATTAGAGAAAAATGATTTAATATTATAAAAAGTCATTTTAAATAAGAATAATGTATTTAAAAATATTTTGAGTTATAAAATGTGACTTTTAATATTTTTGGAGAATTTTCATTAATAAATTAATATTAATGATATTAGATTTATTTAATTATTAAATTAAATAAATAAGATAAAATGATTTTATTGATTTAAAAATCATTTTAAATAAGAATAAAGTGTTAGAAAATATTTTGAATTATAAAATATAATTTTCAATATTTTGGAGAATTCTCATTAATTAATTAATATTAATGATATTAGATTTATTTAATTATTATATTAAATAAATGAATTAAAAATTATTTTATTAATATAAAAATCATTTAAAATGTGATAAATGAATTAAAATATTTTAAGTGATAATTAATTACTTTTAATATTTTGATGATAATTTCATTAATATTTAAATATTAATGGTGATGATTTAAAAGTGATTTTAATTATTTTAAAAATCATTTAAGTAGAATATTGATGATTTAAAAATATTTGAAGTTATTAATAATAACTTTAATATTTTGACAAGCATGTTATTAATATTTTTATATTATTAAATATAAATAATGATAATATTATTTGATAATTAAATCATTTAAAAATGATTTAAGTGTTTGAAAAATTATTATAAATTATAAGAATTGTTTGAAAATTATTAAAAGCTTCCGAAAAATATTATAAACGATATTTGACTTATCTAAAATAATATTGAAGCTTAGAGACCAAGTTTAATTGACAATCAATGTGCTAATTATCGAATAAGGTGACCAGAACACCGAGAATGGACCGAAGTCCAACCAGACTATAGGTTATAAACACTAATGTGGCTATGTGGTAATGTGCCTAGGAGAAGTTTGACTGTAAAATACAGTATTATGTGTTATAAATGATTGTGCTAACTGTGAGACCGACATTGTTGAATATAGGTCTTATGAACGCAGTTAATTATATTGTGTAGCTGTAATCAGCGCGAAAGGCAAGTTTCCTAACTCAACCTTGACATATATTCATTCAATTATTATGGTTAATTATTGCTAATTATACCATATCAAAGGAATTTATTGTTGATTATTCGCAGTTAGTGCATGTTTAATCATTCAAATTGAATTACTGATTCAGAGAATATACCATTGTAGAATAACTATTGTTGGATATTCATATTCGTAGAAGATAGAATTGACAGTACAGATAATTCATTTTATTGTCAAAATATGTTGAGAAATGTCTTAGCTAATTATTCTGGCTAGACTCACATTTGTTAGAACTTGATAAATTCGAGAAGAGAATTCAATTGTTATTGATAGATCGATGCCAAATAATTTATCTTGAACTCAATAACGTCCAAATTGTCAACATGATACTGCTTTGTGGAGTAAAATTCAAGAATGCTCAGAAGAATATTTCCATGAAAAAGATACTTGATGAAGCGCAAATATCAAGGATATTCCACCAATTTCATGGAGTATATAAGCCAAAACTTTAACCTGTGATAACCTGAGATTTCAAATAATCAAAAATTTGTGAATAAATTTTTTTATTAATATTATGTTGTGTAACTGTGATACGAGTTTGGAGAATGAGTCAATTTGTGTATTGAATAATAAAATTAGAGTAGAGTTGTGCTTAAAAAGATGAGAAAACCTAACCCTAATTTCTGGAAAGGGATTCGACATAAAATATAATTAAAATAATTATATTAATGAGTACGCGTTTGTATTGTTTAGAATTTTGATCAATGATTGATCGGATAAGGTTTAAAATTATAAACCCTAATAAGAGATTAGAAACCCTAATCTCAGGATTAGAAACCCTAATGTACCGTTAGAAACCCTAATCGTATGACGGGAAACCCTAATTTAAAATCCGGAAATCCTAAAACCCTAATTAAGAAACCCTAATCGTAATTGGGAAGCCTAATGTGTGTATTAAACTTTAATATGATTCGAAAACCCTAATTATATTTTAGTTGTTTTAATTTCTATTTTACAACCCCTAATTATAATTTAGAAAATTTATTTTTCTAATTAAAACCCTAATTTGTGGGTTATAAACCCTAATGACCATTTTGACCCTAATTGCTAAATAAGGCAATTTTAATTAGGAATATTAATCCTAATTAGCAAGATTGAATTTTATGATTAGGAAATATTAATATAATTATTGAATCCTAATTATAATTTTGGAATATTAATTTTCTATTTTGAAAACCAAAATTCAAAAATCTTGGAAATTAAATTGCAAACCTAAAGGGTTTAAACCCTAAAGGGTTCAAACCCTAAACCTTAACCCAAGCCCTAAACCCTAAGGGTTTGTGAATTGGACAAGTATGCCATTAAAATTAATTTACAAATGACCAAAATGCCTTTTTTCATTTATTTAAATGGTAACTTGCATAATTCACCAACACCTTTAGTTGGTGAACCACCACATTGACTTGGTGAGTGTTTAATATCAGCTACCAGCCGAAATTTGCAAGTCTAGCAACAAATCAAACAATTTATAAGAGATTTAGAGAGAGAAAGTTACTACATTTGGCTTATTTTCTATCTAAGCTCTCACCAACTCTTTCTCTCACCAAACCTCCAAATATCCATAGTATTTCAGTCACATTATAGTCCTCTAAAACATCAAGTTCATATTGGAGATCAAAGATCAAGATTTAGAACAAAGAGGTATAAACCTAATTTTTATTTTGATCCAAGTTGCTAAGAAATTTTTTTGTTTTAACTGTTTAAAATCTTGCTAATGGATGTTTTATGAAGATCTGTGATGATCTATCATGAATCCATAGCATCAAAGTGCTTTAAAATAGAGTTTTTCAAAATCTGTTCTTGAGTATGAACTATGGTCTGACAAGAAATGTTAGTGGTCGTAGATCTTGGTACGTATGTGTTTTCTGTTGTTTTAGGTTTTGGATCTCTAGCTGGTTATGTGGTCTTTAATATGAAAGAAGAATCAGTGTCATTACATGGCCAGTTTGCACGATATTCATGGTCAAAGTATGTGTGAAGCCGACGCCGACCGGCCAATTCGGGTAATCCGAAAGCTCGATCAACGCCCGACAACGCGTTTGTTGGCTTAAGATCTGACAGTTTGTTTGTGTTTTGATACTGTTATGGTAACCATGTTGTAGCATGTATAATATACTATAGACATGGGTCTTTATAACGCTTAAAAAAGAAACATATCAGTCGTACCAAGTGGTCAAAGTAGGCCACTTGCACTGCTTTTACAATTCTAGAATTTCCAGAAAAGTGTATGGACAAAGATCCTGACAAGGTTTGACTGTGTAATAACTTGTGGATCTGTTGTTGTTAAATTGATGTGTTGTTATAATAATGTTCCTTGCCATGTATACTACCAGTGTCAATCATAAAACCATCAATAAGCGCAAAGCAGAACTAGAAAAGAATCGAGCCACAAAGTAGGCATTCGAAAGTCGTCGGGTTTCGGTAACCCGTAAAGCCAAGAAGCTTCGGCGACTACTTTGAGGCTTGGATCCGAAAATGTGTTGTATTGTGACCATGTTGTGTGTTTTAACGTGTAGTCTGCTACATAAACACCGCATGATCCAAGTCTTATATTGAACAGAGAATTAAAATTTGGTCAAACAATGAACCTTTCTTGGCCAGTATTTGTCGTTGTTCTTGAGCTCAAGAACACCGACAATGACGCTTTAATGTCACTAAAGGCCTATAATGACGGTTTTGATTTTTTAATTTACGAATTTTAGGTAATTAATTAAAAATTGAAAATAAATTATAAAATTATTAAAAATTGTTTAAAAATTATTTTAAATTATGAAAAATAATTTCGACCAATTGGAATATTTTTCTTTAATATTTATAATTATTTAAATATTAAAAAGTATTTAATTTATTTAATTAGTGTATTAAATAAATTAGAGAAAATGATTTAATATTATGAAAAATCATTTTAAATAAGAATAATGTATTTAAAAATATTTTGAGTTATAAAATGTGACTTTTAATATTTTTGGAGATTTTCATTAATAAATTAATATTAATGATATTAGATTTATTTAATTATTAAATTAAATAAATAAGATAAAAATGATTTTATTGATTTAAAAATCATTTTAAATAAGAATAAAGTGTTAGAAAATATTTTGAATTATAAAATATAATTTTCAATATTTTTGGAGAATTCTCATTAATTAATTAATATTAATGATATTAGATTTATTTAATTATTATATTAAATAAATGAATTAAAAATTATTTTATTAATATAAAAATCATTTAAAATGAGATAAATGAATTAAAAATATTTTAAGTGATAATTAATTACTTTTAATATTTTGATGATAATTTCATTAATATTTAAATATTAATGGTGATGATTTAAAAGTGATTTTAATTATTTTAAAAATCATTTAAGTAGAATATTGATGATTTAAAAATATTTGAAGTTATTAATAATAACTTTAATATTTTGACAAGCATGTTATTAATATTTTATATTATTAAATATTAATAATGATAAGATTATTTGATAATTAAATCATTCAAAAATAATTTAAGTGTTTGAAAAATTATTATAAATTATAATAATTGTTTGAAAATTATTAAAAGCTTCCGAAAAATATTATAAACGATATTTGACTTATCTAAAATAATATTGATGCTTAGAGACCAAGTTTAATTGACAATCAATGTGTTAATTATCGAATAAGGTGACCAGAACACCGAGAATGGATCGAAGTCCAACCAGACTATAGGTTATAAACACTAATGTGGCTATTTGGTAATGTGCCTAGGAGAAGTTTGACTGTAAAATACAGTATTATGTGTTATAAATGATTGTGCTAATTGTGAGACAAGCATTGTTGAATCTGTGTCTTACTTAACGCAGATTAATTATATTGTGTAGCTGTAATCAACGCGAAAGGAAAGTTTCCTAACTCAACCTTGACTTATATTCATTCAATTATTATGGTTAATTATTGCTAATTATACCATATCCACGGAATTTATTGTTGATTATTCGCAGTTAGTGCATGTTTAATCATTCAAATTGAATTACTGATTCAGAGAATATACCAATATAGAATAACTATTGTTGGATATTCATATTCGTAGAAGATAGAATTGACAGTACAGATAATTCTTATTTATTGTCAAAATATGTTGAGAAATGTCTTAGCTAATTATTCTGGATAGACTCACATTTGTTAGAACTTGATAAATTCGAGAAGAGAATTCAATTGTTATTGATAGATCGATGCCAAATAATTTATCTTGAACTCAATAACGTCCAAATTGTCAACATGATACTGCTTTGTGGAGTAAAATTCAAGAATGCTCAGAAGAATATTTCCATGAAAAAGATACTGGATGAAGCGCAAATATCAAGGATATTCCACTAATTTCATGGAGTATAGAAGCCAAAACTTTAACCTGTGATAACCTAAGATTTCGAATAATCAAAAATTTATGAATAAATTTTTTTTTATTAATATCGTGTTGTGTAACTGTGATACGAGTTTGGAGAATGAGTCAATTTGTGTATTAACTAATAAAATTAGAGTAGAGTTGTGCTTAAAAAGATGAGAAAACCCTAACCCTAATTTCTGGAAAGGGATTCGAAATAAAATATAATTAAAATAATTATATTAATGAGTAAGCGTTTGTATTGTTTAGAATTTTGATCAATGATTGATCATATAAGGTTTAAACTTATAAACCCTAAGAGATTAGAAACCCTAATCTCAGGATTAGAAACCCTAATGTACCATTAGAAACCCTAATCGTATGACGGGAAACCCTAATTTAAAATCCAGAAATCCTAAAACCCTAATAAGGAAACCCTAATCCTAATTGGAAAGCCTAATGTGTGTATTAAACTTTAATATGATTAGAAAACCCTAATTATATTTTAGTTGTTTTAATTTCTATTTTACAAACCATAATTGTAATTTAGAAAATTTATTTTTTTAATTAAAACCCTAATTCGTGGGTTATAAAGCCTAATGACCATTTTGACCCTAATTGCTAAATTAGGCAATTTTAATTAGGAATATTAATCTTAATTAACAAGATTGAATTTTATGATTAGGAAATATTAATATAATTATTGAATCCTAATTATAATTTTGGAATATTAATTTTCTATTTTGAAAACCGAAATGCGAAAATCTTGGAAATTAAATTGCAAACCTAAAAGGTTTAAACCCTAAAGGGTTCAAACCCTAAACCCAAACCCTAAACCCTAAGGGTTTGTGAATTGGACAAGAATGCCATTAAAATTAATTTACAAATGATCAAAATGCCCTTTTTCATTTATTTAAATGGTAACTTGCATAATTCACCAACACCTTTTGTTGGTGAACCACCACATTGACTTGGTGAGTGTTTAATATCAGCTACCAGCCGAAATTTGCAAGTCTAGCAACAAATCAAGCAATATATAAGAGATTTAGAGAGAGAAAGTTACTACATTTGGCTTATTTTCTATCTAAGCTCTCACCAACTCTAAACCTCCAAAAATCCATAGTATTTCAGTCACATTATAGTCCTCTAAAACATCAAGTTCATATTGGAGATCAAAGATCAAGATTTAGAACAAAGAGGTATAAATCTAATTTTTATTTTGATCCAAGTTGCTAAGAAATTTTTTGTTTTAAGTGTTTAGAATCTTGTTAATGGATGTTTTATGAAGATATATGATGATCTATCATGAATCCATAGCATCGAAGTGCTTTAAAATAGAGTTTTTCAAAATCTGTTCTTGAGTATGAACTATGGTCTGACAAGAAATGTTAGTGGTCATAGATCTTGGTACGTATGTGTTTTCTGTTGTTTTAGGTTTTGGATCTCTAGCTGGTTATGTGGTCTTTAATATAAAAGAAGAATCAGTGTCATTACATGGCCAGTTTGCACGATATTCATGGTCAAAGTATGTTGACCGACGTTGACTGGGCCAATTCTGGGTAACCCAGAAAGCCTTGATCAACGTCTGACAACGTTTTGTTGGCTTAAGATTTGACAGTTTGTTTGTGTTTTGATACTGTTATGGTAACCATGTTGTAAAATGTATAATATACTATAGATATGGGTCTTTATAACGCTTAAAAAAGTAACATATCAGTCGTACCAAGTGGTCAAAGTAGGCCACTTGCACTGCTTTTACAATTCTGGAATTTTCAGAAAAGTGTATGCACAAAGATCCCGAGGTTTGGTTCGAGTGTAATAACTTGTGGATCTATTGTTGTTAAATTGAAGTGTTATTATAATAATGTTCCTTGCCATGTATACTACCAGTGTGAATCACAAAACCATCAATAACATAAACAGAACTAGAAAAGAATCGAGCCCTGAAAGTAGGCGTTCGAGAAGTCGTCTGGGTTTCTAGGTAACCCAAAAACCCGAAGCTTCGATGACTACTTTGAGGCTTTGGATCTCGCAAATGTGTTGTATTATGACCATGTTGTGTGTTGTAACGTGTAGTGCTACATAAACATTGCATGATCCAAGTCTTATATTGAATAGAGAATTAAAAATTTGGTCAAACAAGAACCTTCTTGGCCAATGTATCGATTGTTCTTGAGTTCAAGAACACCAACAGCGACGCTTTGTGTCACTAAAGGCCTATAGCGACGGTTTTGATTTTTTTAATTTCTGAATTTTCGGTAATTAATTAAAAATAGAAAATAAATTATAAAAATAATTAAAAATTGTTTTAAAAATTATTTTAAATTATGAAAAATAATTTCTGACCAATTGGAATATTTTTCTTTAATATTTATAATTATTTAAATATCAAAAATAATTAATTTATTTAATTAGTGTATTAAATAAATTAGAGAAAATGATTTAATATTATAAAAAATCATTTTAAATAAGAATAATGTATTTAAAAATATTTTGAGTTATAAAATGTGACTTTTTATATTTTTGGAGAATTTTCATTAATAAATTAATATTAATGATATTAGATTTATTTAATTATTAAATTAAATAAATAAGATATAAAATGATTTTATTGATTTAAAAATCATTTTAAATAAGAATAAAGTGTTAGAAAATATTTTGAATTATATAATATAATTTTCAATATTTTTGGAGAATTCTCATTAATTAATTAATATTAATGATATTAGATTTATTTAATTATTATATTAAATAAATGAATTAAAAATTATTTTATTAATATAAAAATCATTTAAAATGTGATAAATGAATTAAAAATATTTTAAGTGATAATTAATTACTTTTAATATTTTGATGATAATTTCATTAATATTTAAATATTAATGGTGATGATTTAAAAGTGATTTTAATTATTTTAAAAATCATTTAAGTAGAATATTGATGATTTAAAATATTTGAAGTTATTAATAATAACTTTAATATTTTGACAAGCATGTTATTAATATTTTTATATTATTAAATATAAATAATGATAAGTTTATTTGATAATTAAATCATTTAAAAATGATTTAAGTGTTTGAAAAATTATTATAAATTATAAGAATTATTTGAAAATTATTAAAAGCTTCCGAAAAATATTATAAACGATATTTGACTTATCTAAAATAATATTGAAGCTTAGAGACCAAGTTTAATTGACAATCAATGTGTTAATTATCGAATAAGGTGACCAGAACACCGAGAATGGACCGAAGTCCAACCAGACTATAGGTTATAAACACTAATGTGGTTATGTGGTAATGTGTCTAGGAGAAGTTTGACTGTAAAATACAGTATTATGTGTTATAAATGATTGTGCTAACTGTGAGACCGACATTGTTGAATATAGGTCTTATGAACGCAGTTAATTATATTGTGTAGCTGTAATCAGCGCGAAAGGTAAGTTTCCTAACTCAACCTTGACTTATATTCATTCAATTATTATGGTTAATTATTGCTAATTATACCATATCAAAGGAATTTATTGTTGATTATTCGCAGTTAGTGCATGTTTAATCATTCAAATTGAATTACTGATTCAGAGAATATACCATTGTAGAATAACTGTTGCTGGATATTCATATTCGTAGAAGATAGAATCGAATGATCTGAGATAATTCTCATTTATTGTCAAAATATGTTGAGAAATGTCTTAGCTAATTATTCTGGCTAGACTCACATTTGTTAGAACTTGATAAATTCGAGAAGAGAATTCAATTGTTATTGATAGATCGATGCCAAATAATTTATCTTGAACTCAATAACGTCCAAATTGTCAACATGATACTGCTTTGTGGAGTAAAATTCAAGAATACTCAGAAGAATATTTTCATGAAAAAGATACTTAATGAAGCGCAAATATCAAAGATATTCCACTAATTTCATGGAGTATATAAGCCAAAACTTTAACCTGTGATAACCTGAGATTTCGAATAATCAAAAATTTGTGAAAATTTTTTTTATTAATATTGTGTTGTGTAACTGTGATACGAGGTTGGAGAATGAGTCAATTTGTGTATTGAATAATAAAATTAGAGTAGAGTTGTGCTTAAAAAGATGAGAAACCCTAACCCTAATTTCTGGAAAGGGATTCGACATAAAATATAATTAAAATAATTATATTAATGAGTACGCGTTTGTATTGTTTAGAATTTTGATCAATGATTTATCGGATAAGGTTTAAAATTATAAACCCTAATAAGAGATTAGAAACCCTAATCTCAGGATTAGAAACCCTAATGTACCGATAGAAACCCTAATCGTATGACGGGAAACCCTAATTTAAAATTCGGAAATCCTAAAACCCTAATTAGGAAACCCTAATCGTAATTGGGAAGCCTAATGTGTGTATTAAACTTTAATATGATTAGAAAACCCTAATTATATTTTAGTTGTTTTAATTTCTATTTTACAAACCCTAATTGTAATTTAGAAAATTTATTTTTCTAATTAAAACCCTAATTCGTGGGTTATAAACCCTAATGACCATTTTGACCCTAATTGCTAAATAAGGCAATTTTAATTAGGAATATTAATCCTAATTAGCAAGATTGAATTTTATGATTAGGAAATATTAATATAATTATTGAATCCTAATTATAATTTTGGAATATTAATTTTCTATTTTGAAAACCAAAATTCAAAAATCTTGGAAATTAAATTGCAAACCTAAAGGGTTTAAACCCTAAACCCTAAAGGGTTCAAACCCTAAACCTTAACCCAAACCCTAAACCCTAAGGGTTTGTGAATTGGACAAGTATGCCATTAAAATTAATTTACAAATGACCAAAATGCCTTTTTTCATTTATTTAAATGGTAACTTGCATAATTCACCAACACCTTTAGTTGGTGAACCACCACATTGACTTGGTGAGTGTTTAATATCAGCTACCAGCCGAAATTTGCAAGTCTAGCAACAAATCAAACAATATATAAGAGATTTAGAGAGAGAAAGTTACTACATTTGGCTTATTTTCTATCTAAGCTCTCACCAACTCTTTCTCTCACCAAACCTCCAAATATCCATAGTATTTCAGTCACATTATAGTCCTCTAAAACATCAAGTTCATATTGGAGATCAAAGATCAAGATTTAGAACAAAGAGGTATAAACCTAATTTTTATTTTGATCCAAGTTGCTAAGAAATTTTTTTGTTTTAAGTGTTTAAAATCTTGCTAATGGATGTTTTATGAAGATCTATGATGATCTATCATGAATCCATAGCATCAAAGTGCTTTAAAATAGAGTTTTTCAAAATCTGTTCTTGAGTATGAACTATGGTCTGACAAGAAATGTTAGTAGTCAGTAGATCTTGAAATGCGTATGTGTTTTTCGTTGTTTTAGGTTTTGGATCTCTAGTTGGTTATGTGGTCTTTAATATGAAAGAAGAATCGATTGTCATTACATGGGTTTGCACGATATTCATGGTCAAAGTATGTTGACCAAGCGTGATGGGCCAATTCTGGGTAACCCAGAAAGCCTTGATCAACGTCTGACAACGTTTTGTTGGCTTAAGATCTGACAGTTTGTTTGTGTTTTGATACTGTTATGGTAACCATGTTGTAGCATGTATAATATACTATAGATATGGGTCTTTATAACGCTTAAAAAAGCAACATATCAGTCGTACCAAGTGGTCAAAGTAGGCCACTTGCACTGCTTTTACAATTCTAGAATTTCAAGAAAAGTGTATGGACAAAGATCCTGACAAGGTTTGACCGTGTAATAACTTGTGGATCTATTGTTGTTAAATTGATGTGTTGTTATAATAATGTTCCTTGCCATGTATACTACCAGTGTGAATCATAAAACCATCAATAGCGTGAACAGAACTAGAAAAGAATCGAGCCACAAAGTAGGCATTCGAAGCTGTCTGGGTTTCTGGGTAACCCAGAAAGCCAAGAAGCTTCTGACAGCTACTTTAAGGCTTTGGATCTGGCAAATGTGTTGTATTATGACCATGTTGTGTGTTGTAACGTGTAGTCTTTACATAAACATTGCATGATCCAAGTCTTATATTGAGCAGAGAATTAAAATTTGGTCAAACAAGAACCTTCTTAATGGCCAAAATTTGTCGTTGTTCTTGAGCTCAAGAACACCAACAGCGACGCTTTGTGTCGCTAAAGGCCTATAGCGACGGTTTTGATTTTTTTAATTTCTGAATTTTCGGTAATTTATTAAAAATAGAAAATAAATTATAAAAATTATTAAAAATTGTTTTAAAATTATTTTAAATTATGAAAAATAATTTCTGACCAATTGGAATATTTTTCTTTAATATTTATAATTACTTAAATATAAAAAGTATTTAATTTATTTAATTAGTGTATTAAATAAATTAGAGAAAAATGATTTAATATTATGAAAAATCATTTTAAATAAGAATAATGTATTTAAAAATATTTTGAGTTATAAAATGTGACTTTTTATATTTTTGGAGAATTTTCATTAATAAATTAATATTAATGATATTAGATTTATTTAATTATTAAATTAAATAAATAAGATAAAATGATTTTATTGATTTAAAAATCATTTTAAATAAGAATAAAGTGTTAGAAAATATTTTGAATTATAAAATATAATTTTCAATATTTTTGGAGAATTCTCATTAATTAATTAATATTAATGATATTAGATTTATTTAATTATTATATTAAATAAATGAATTAAAAATTATTTTATTAATATAAAAATCATTTAAAATGAGATAAATGAATTAAAAATATTTTAAGTGATAATTAATTACTTTTAATATTTTGATGATAATTTCATTAATATTTAAATATTAATGGTGATGATTTAAAAGTGATTTTAATTATTTTAAAAATCATTTAAGTAGAATATTGATGATTTAAAATATTTGAAGTTATTAATAATAACTTTAATATTTTGACAAGCATGTTATTAATATTTTTATATTATTAAATATAAATAATGATAAGATTATTTTATAATTAAATCATTTAAAAATGATTTAAGTGTTTGAAAAATTATTATAAATTATAAGAATTGTTTGAAAATTATTATAAGCTTCCGAAAAATATTATAAACGATATTTGACTTATCTAAAATAATATTGAAGCTTAGAGACCAAGTTTAATTGACAATCAATGTGTTAATTATCGAATAAGGTGACCAGAACACCGAGAATGGATCGAAGTCCAACCAGACTATAGGTTATAAACACTAATGTGGCTATGTGGTAATGTGCCTAGGAGAAGTTTGACTGTAAAATACAGTATTATGTGTTATAAATGATTGTGCTAACTGTGAGAACAGAGCATTGTTGAATATAGGTCTTATGAACGCGATTAATTATATTATGTAGTTGTAATCGGTAGCGAAAGGCAAGTTTCTAACTCGACCTTGACTTATATTCATTCAATTATTATGGTTAATTATTGCTAATTATACCATATATCACGGAATTTATTGTTGATTATTCGCAGGTTAGTGCATGTTTAATCATTCAAATTGAATTCGATTGATTAGGAGAATATACCATTGTAGAATAATTGTTGTTGGATATTCATATTCGTAGAAGATAGAATTGACAGTACAGATAATTCCTGTTTATTGTCAAAATATGTTGAGAAATGTCTTAGCTAATTATTCTGGCTAGACTCATATTTGTTAGAACTTGATAAATTCGAGAAGAGAATTCAATTGTTATTGATAGATCGATGCCAAATAATTTATCTTGAACTCAATAACGTCCAAATTGTCAACATGATACTGCTTTGTGGAGTAAAATTCAAGAATGCTCAGAAGAATATTTCCATGAAAAAGATACTGGATGAAGCGCAAATATCAAGGATATTCCACTAATTTCATGGAGTATATAAGCCAAAACTTTAACCTGTGATAACCTGAGATTTCGAATAATCAAAAATTTGTGAATAAATTTTTTTTTATTAATATCGTGTTGTGTAACTGTGATACGAGGTTGGAGAATGAGTCAATTTGTGTATTGAATAATAAAATTAGAGTAGAGTTGTGCTTAAAAAGATGAGAAACCCTAACCCTAATTTCTGGAAAGGGATTCGACATAAAATATAATTAAAATAATTATATTAATGAGTACGCGTTTGTATTGTTTAGAATTTTGATCAATGATTTATCGGATAAGGTTTAAAATTATAAACCCTAATAAGAGATTAGAAACCCTAATCTCAGGATTAGAAACCCTAATGTACCGTTAGAAACCCTAATCGTATGACGGGAAACCCTAATTTAAAATTCGGAAATCCTAAAACCCTAATTAGGAAACCCTAATCGTAATTGGGAAGCCTAATGTGTGTATTAAACTTTAATATGATTCGAAAACCCTAATTATATTTTAGTTGTTTTAATTTCTATTTTACAACCCCTAATTGTAATTTAGAAAATTTATTTTTCTAATTAAAACCCTAATTTGTGGGTTATAAACCCTAATGACCATTTTGACCCTAATTGCTAAATAAGGCAATTTTAATTAGGAATATTAATCCTAATTAGCAAGATTGAATTTTATGATTAGGAAATATTAATATAATTATTGAATCCTAATTATAATTTTGGAATATTAATTTTCTATTTTGAAAACCAAAATTCAAAAATCTTGGAAATTAAATTGCAAACCTAAAGGGTTTAAACCCTAAACCCTAAAGGGTTCAAACCCTAAACCTTAACCCAAACCCTAAACCCTAAGGGTTTGTGAATTGGACAAGTATGCCATTAAAATTAATTTACAAATGACCAAAATGCCTTTTTTTCATTTATTTAAATGGTAACTTGCATAATTCACCAACACCTTTAGTTGGTGAACCACCACATTGACTTGATGAGTGTTTAATATCAGCTACCAGCCGAAATTTGCAAGTCTAGCAACAAATCAAACAATATATAAGAGATTTAGAGAGAGAAAGTTACTACATTTGGCTTATTTTCTATCTAAGCTCTCACCAACTCTTTCTCTCACCAAACCTCCAAATATCCATAGTATTTCAGTCACATTATAGTCCTCTAAAACATCAAGTTCATATTGGAGATCAAAGATCAAGATTTAGAACAAAGAGGTATAAACCTAATTTTTATTTTGATCCAAGTTGCTAAGAAATTTTTTTGTTTTAAGTGTTTAAAATCTTGCTAATGGATGTTTTATGAAGATCTATGATGATCTATCATGAATCCATAGCATCAAAGTGCTTTAAAATAGAGTTTTTCAAAATCTGTTCTTGAGTATGAACTATGGTCTGACAAGAAATGTTAGTAGCCGTAGATCTTGGTACGTATGTGTTTTCTGTTGTTTTAGGTTTTGGATCTCTAGCTGGTTATGTGGTCTTTAATATGAAAGAAGAATCAGTGTCATTACATGGCCAGTTTGCACGATATTCATGGTCAAAGTATGTTGACCGACGTTGACTGGGCCAATTCTGGGTAACCCAGAAAGCCTTGATCAACGTCTGACAACGTTTTGTTGGCTTAAGATCTGACAGTTTGTTTGTGTTTTGATACTGTTATGGTAACCATGTTCTAGCATGTATAATATACTATAGATATGGGTCTTTATAACGCTAAAAAAAGCAACATATCAGTCGTACCAAGTGGTCAAAGTAGGCCACTCAGACCGCTTTACAATTCTAGAATTTCAAGAAAAGTGTATGGACAAAGATCCCGACAAGGTTTGGTAGTGTAATAACTTGTGGATCTATTGTTGTTAAATTGATGTGTTGTTATAATAATGTTCCTTGCCATGTATACTACCAGTGTGAATCATAAAACCATCAATAGCGTGAACAGAACTAGAAAAGAATCGAGCCACAAAGTAGGCATTCGAAGTATGCGGGTTTCGGGTAACCCGTAGAAAACCAAGAAGCTTCTCGGCGACTACTTTGAGGCTTTGGATCTGGCAAATGTGTTGTATTATGACCATGTTGTGTGTTGTAACGTGTAGTGCTACATAAACATTGCATGATCCAAGTCTTATATTGAACAGAGAATTAAAAAGGCTGGTCAAACAAGCAACCTTCTTAATAGCCAATGCCGTTGTTCTTGAGCTCAAGAACACAATAATGACGCTTTTGTCATTAAAGGCCTATATATGACGGTTTTGATTTTTTTAATTTACGAATTTTCGGTAATTTATTAAAATAGAAAATAAATTATAAAATTATTAAAAATTGTTTTAAAATTATTTTAAATTATGAAAAATAATTTCGACCAATTGGAATATTTTTCTTTAATATTTATAATTACTTAAATATAAAAAGTATTTAATTTATTTAATTAGTGTATTAAATAAATTAGAGAAAAATGATTTAATATTATGAAAAATCATTTTAAATAAGAATAATGTATTTAAAAATATTTTGAGTTATAAAATGTGACTTTTTATATTTTTGGAGAATTTTCATTAATAAATTAATATTAATGATATTAGATTTATTTAATTATTAAATTAAATAAATAAGATAAAAATGATTTTATTGATTTAAAAATCATTTTAAATAAGAATAAAGTGTTAGAAAATATTTTGAATTATAAAATATAATTTTCAATATTTTGGAGAATTCTCATTAATTAATTAATATTAATGATATTAGATTTATTTAATTATTATATTAAATAAATGAATTAAAAATTATTTTATTAATATAAAAATCATTTAAAATGAGATAAATGAATTAAAAATATTTTAAGTGATAATTAATTACTTTTAATATTTTGATGATAATTTCATTAATATTTAAATATTAATGGTGATGATTTAAAAGTGATTTTAATTATTTTAAAAATCATTTAAGTAGAATATTGATGATTTAAAAATATTTGAAGTTATTAATAATAACTTTAATATTTTGACAAGCATGTTATTAATATTTTATATTATTAAATATAAATAATGATAAGATTATTTTATAATTAAATCATTTAAAATGATTTAAGTGTTTGAAAAATTATTATAAATTATAAGAATTGTTTGAAAATTATTATAAGCTTCAGAAAAATATTATAAACGATATTTGACTTATCTAAAATAATATTGAAGCTTAGAGACCAAGTTTAATTGACAATCAATGTGTTAATTATCGAATAAGGTGACGAACAAGAGAATGGATCGAAGTCCAACAGACTATAGGTTATAAACACTAATGTGGCTATTTGGTAATGTGCCTAGGAGAAGTTTGAACTGTAAAATACAGTATTATGTGTTATAAATGATTGTGCTAACTGTGAGACCGACATTGTTGAATATATAGGTCTTATGTAACGCGATTAATTATATTATGTAGGTTTGTAATCGGTAGCTGAAAAGGCAAGTTTCCTAACTCAACCTTGACTTATATTCATTCAATTATTATGGTTAATTATTGCTAATTATACCATATCCACGGAATTTATTGTTGATTATTCGCAGTTAGTGCATGTTTAATCATTCAAATTGAATTACTGATTCAGAGAATATACCATTGTAGAATAATTGTTGTTGGATATTCATATTCGTAGAAGATAGAATGATGATCTGAGATAATTCACATTTATTGTCAAAATATGTTGAGAAATGTCTTAGCTAATTATTCAGCTAGACTCATATTTGTTAGAACTTGATAAATTCGAGAAGAGAATTCAATTGTTATTGATAGATCGATGCCAAATAATTTATCTTGAACTCGATAACGTCAAATTGTCAACACGATCTTGCTTTGTGGAGTAAAATTCAAGAATGCTCAAGAAGAATATTTCCATGAAAAAGATATTTGGATGAAGCGCAAATATCAAGGATATTCCACTAATTTCATGGAGTATAGAAGCCAAAACTTTAACTTTGTGATAACTTTGAGATTTGAATAATCAAAAATTTGTGAATAAATTTTTTTTTTATTAATATCGTGTTATTGTAGCTTGTGATACGAGTTTGGAGAATGAGTCAATTTGTGTATTGACTAATAAAATTAGAGTAGAGTTGTGCTTAAAAAGATGAGAAAACCTAACCCTAATTTACGGAAAGGATTGACATAAAATATAATTAAAATAATTATATTAATGAGTAAGCGTTTGTATTGTTTAGAATTTTTTTGATCATTGATTGATCGGATAAGGTTTAAAATTATAAACCCTAACAAGAGATTAGAAACCCTAATCTCAGGATTAAAAACCTAATATACCGTTAGAAACCCTAATCGTATGAATGAAACCCTAATTTAAAAATCGGGAATCCTAAAACCCTAATTAGGAAACCCTAATCCTAATTGGAAAGCCTAAATGTGTATTAAACTTTAATATGATTAGAAACCCTAATTATATTTTAGTTGTTTTAATTTCTATTTTACAAACCATAATTGTAATTTAGAAAATTTATTTTTCTAATTAAAACCCTAATTCGTGGGTTATAAACCCTAATGACCATTTTGACCCTAATTGCTAAATTAGGCAATTTTAATTAGGAATATTAATCCTAATTAACAAGATTGAATTTTATGATTAGGAAATATTAATATAATTATTGAATCCTAATTATAATTTTGGAATATTAATTTTCTATTTTGAAAACCGAAATTCAAAAATCTTGGAAATTAAATTGCAAACTTAAAGGGTTTAAACCCTAAAGGGTTCAAACCCTAAACCCAAACCCAAACCCTAAACCCTAAGGGTTTGTGAATTGGACAAGAATGCCATTAAAATTAATTTACAAATGATCAAAATGCCATTTTTCATTTATTTAAATGGTAACTTGCATAATTCACCAACACCTTTTGTTGGTGAACCACCACATTGACTTGGTGAGTGTTTAATATCAGCTACCAGCCGAAATTTGCAAGTCTATCAACAAATCAAGCAATATATAAGAGATTTAGAGAGAGAAAGTTACTACATTTGGCTTATTTTCTATCTAAGCTCTCACCAACTCTTTCTCTCACCAAACCTCCAAATATCCATAGTATTTCAGTCACATTATAGTCCTCTAAAACATCAAGTTCATATTGGAGATCAAAGATCAAGATTTAGAACAAAGAGGTATAAACCTAATTTTTATTTTGATCCAAGTTGCTAAGAAATTTTTTTGTTTTAAGTGTTTAGAATCTTGCTAATGGATGTTTTATGAAGATCTATGATGATCTATCATGAATCCATAGCATCAAAGTGCTTTAAAATAGAGTTTTTCAAAATCTGTTCTTGAGTATGAACTATGGTCTGACAAGAAATGTTAGTGGCCGTAGATCTTGGTACGTATGTGTTTTCTGTTGTTTTAGGATTTGGATCTCTAGCTGGTTATGTGGTCTTTAATATGAAAGAAGAATCAGTGTCATTACATGGCCAGTTTGCACGATATTCATGGTCAAAGTATGTTGACCGACGTTGACTGGGCCAATTCTGGGTAACCCAGAAAGCCTTGATCAACGTCTGACAACGTTTTGTTGGCTTAAGATCTGACAGTTTGTTTGTGTTTTGATACTGTTATGGTAACCATGTTGTAAAATGTATAATATACTATAGATATGGGTCTTTATAACGCTTAAAAAAGTAACATATCAGTCGTACCAAGTGGTCAAAGTAGGCCACTTGCACTGCTTTTACAATTCTGGAATTTTCAGAAAAGTGTATGCACAAAGATCCTGACAAGGTTTGACCGTGTAATAACTTGTGGATCTATTGTTGTTAAATTGAAGTGTTATTATAATAATGTTCCTTGCCATGTATACTACCAGTGTGAATCACAAAACCATCAATAACGTGAACAGAACTAGAAAAGAATCGAGCCCTGAAAGTAGGCATCGAAGTATGCTGGGTTTCTGGGTAACCCGAGAAAGCCCGTAAGCTTTCGACGTACTATTTTGAGGCTTGGATCGCAAATGTGTTGTATTATGACCATCTTGTGTGTGTTGTAGCGTGTAGTCTTTACATACAAACCTTTGCATGATCCAAGTCTTATAGTGAGCGAGAGAATTAAAATTTGATCAAAACAAACTGACCTTCATTAGCCAAAATTTGTCGGTGTTCTTGAGCTCAAGAAACCAACAATGACGCTTTGTGTCGCTAAAGGCCTATATGACGGTTTGATTTTTTTTTTAATTTACGAATTTAGGTAATTAATTAAAAATAAAAATAAATTATAAAAATTATTAAAATTGTTTTAAAATTATTTTAAATTATGAAAAATAATTTTTGACCAATTGGAATATTTTTCTTTAATATTTATAATTATTTAAATATTAAAAGTATTTAATTTATTTAATTAGTGTATTAAATAAATTAGAGAAAAATGATTTAATATTATGAAAAATCATTTTAAATAAGAATAATGTATTTAAAAATATTTTGAGTTATAAAATGTGACTTTTAATATTTTTGGAGAATTTTCATTAATAAATTAATATTAATGATATTAGATTTATTTAATTATTAAATTAAATAAATAAGATAAAAATGATTTTATTGATTTAAAAATCATTTTAAATAAGAATAAAGTGTTAGAAAATATTTTGAATTATAAAATATAATTTTCAATATTTTTGGAGAATTCTCATTAATTAATTAATATTAATGATATTAGATTTATTTAATTATTATATTAAATAAATGAATTAAAATGATTTTATTAATCAAAAAATCATTTAAAATGAGAGAAAAATGAATTAAAAATATTTTAAGTGATAATTAATTACTTTTAATATTTTGATGATAATTTCATTAATATTTAAATATTAATGGTGATGATTTAAAAGTGATTTTAATTATTTTAAAAATCATTTAAGTAGAATATTGATGATTTAAAATATTTGAAGTTATTAATAATAACTTTAATATTTTGACAAGTATGTTATTAATATTTTTATATTATTAAATATTAATAATGATAAGATTATTTGATAATTAAATCATTTAAAAATGATTTAAGTGTTTGAAAAATTATTATAAATTATAATAATTGTTTAAAAATTATTAATAGCTTCCGAAAAATTTTATAAATGATATATGACTTATCTAAAATAATATTGAAGCTTAGAGACCGAGTTTAATTGACAATCAATGTGTTAATTGTCGAATAAGTTGACCAGAACACCGAGAATGGACCGAAGTCCAACCAGACCGGAATAGTTAGACTTGATAAGTGTTTATATAAGTTATAAATACTAATGTGGCTATGTGGTAATGTGTACTAGGAGAAGTTTGGTTGTAAAAATAAGTGTTATATGTTATAAATGATTGTCTTAATGTGTGAGACCGAGCATTGTTGAATATAGGTCTTACTGACGCAGATTAATTATATTGTGTAGTTGTAATCAACGCTTGGAAGGCAAGTTTCTAACTCAACCTTGAGTTATATTCATTCAATTATTATGGTTAATTATTGTTAATTATACCATGTCTATGGAATTTATTGTTGATTATTCGCGGTTAGTGCATGTTTAATAATTCAAATTGAATTCTTGATTAGGAGAATATACCATTGTAGAATAATTGTTGTTGGATATTCATATTAAGTAGAAGATAGAATTGATGATCTGAGATAATTCATTTATTGTCAAAATATGTTGAGAAATGTCTTAGCTAATTATTACGGCTGAGCGCACATTTGTTAGAACTTGATAAATTCGAGAAGAGAATTCAATTGTTATTGATAGATCGATGCCAAATATTTTGGCTAGATCGATAAGTAAATAAATTTGAAATCACGGTATTTCGTTGTTAAATCAAAATCTTGATTCGAGAGATCTAGAGAAGAACAACCTTTTATATAAAGGGAACAAAATTTTTAAGTCGTATATATCGACCATTCTTGTATGCGACTATAAGTATTATGCATAATATCGGGTACAAGGAGGTTGGTAGGCTCTAAGTACTTTGCAGAGGGTATGATTTAATCTTTATGGTTATCTCGATACTCCTACGTATGTATCAAAGTAAATCTTTGATAGATATGAGAAAGTAGAAGTTCTAGATCCAATGGATCACTCAAAGATAAATCTGGAAAACATTCCACTTTGTTATTGCGTAGAATTGATTCTTGATTATTGATAGAATATCGTAGAAACTTTGAAAGCGTTGTACTCTTTCATTATCGATTATTGTTGTGGAGAATGTTAGAATAATTGATATTGATTTCTATACCTTTATTGTATGTCTTAACTCATGGGCAAACTTGTTGCTCACCCTTGCTATAAATAAAACATTTAAATTTAGGAACGAAGAGGGCGGTGGTCGAAAGAAGAACAAAAGCGAAAAGGTAAGATCTTTGGAGTAGTTATAAAGAACTTATTATTATCATGTTGTATTTGTAAACCCTTTTTGTTTATCTAAGGGGTATGTTTGTAATTTTAAGGTTAGCAAACCTGGGACTTATGTATTAACAACTTATGTTAATAAGTTATGTAATCCTATTTATATTTAAATGGGTAGTTAGATGTTATTATATTGTGGATCGTGAACACCAAACTCGGGGGTCAGGTAACCCGAATTTGGGGGTGTCATGGGTTGGTATCAAATCTGTAGTGACCAAGGTGCCACAAGTTAGTAGAAGAGCCGTAGGTTATAAACCTTAAGTGGGGTGGGGGAAAACCCTAGGATTATAACCATACGCGAGATAGAGAAAACTTATTTAGAGTTCTAAGTGAGAGATTGCCAAATTACATCAATAATGAGATTAGTGGACACATAGTGTGAGAATTTTGTACTGGTGAAGTACTAATCAAGTTATTTAAACTGATTGTAGGATGTCTAGAGAAGATCAAATGAGTGCGGAGATGCTAGCAGCTGTTGTACCAATGCCAATAGCCAGAGGGTGCCGTATATAAGCGAATCGAGTTGAGAAGGTGGGAGAAGATGAACCCATGGTCAATCTAGGGAGTGATCATGATGATTATCCCAAGATGTATCGAGTGAGATGAGGAGGCTGAGTCCGAAAGCAAGCTAAGGTGGAGAAAAGAATAAGACTAAAGTTGAAGAACAAGATCAACTAATCGTAGAAGTTCAAGAACTCTAGAGTAAGGCATTTCTCTTGGAGGAACTATGGAAGCGAGAGCGAAGCGTTACGTGAAAATGGTGAAGAAAGGAAGCGAGCTCAAAAGCGAGATAGAAAGGATGAAGGCGGAAGGTGGTGGATCGTCTCAAGGGACAATCAAGCAAGAAGAAAGAAAAAAAAGAGAAAGAGGGACAACGACAGCCCTAATTCTGAAAAGTCAAGCCCGAAGAAGAAGCAAGCCTGTAGCAAGTGTGGGAAGACTCACGCGGGAGAATGCATGATGTGGAAAAAATGTGTGCTTTAATTATAAGCTGAAAAGACATATTTCTCTGTATTGTCCTAAGCCAAATATGAGGAAGTTTTTTCATGTGGGCAAGCGGGTCATGGATTCAACAAGTGTCCCAACAAGAAGAAGGCTGGTGAAGGGAGTCGATGGTAGAGAAGCTTAAGTTGGAGTAATAGTATCTTTTGGGTAGAAGTTTATGATATTAAGTGTTGTAATATCAAGAACGATGTTTAAGCATATGTAAATATAATATATGTTTGTATGAATGAAATCTTTATTTTCTATATGAATATAAGATTAAGATTAATTTGTGTGTTCTTAAAACTCATACTTATGGTAAGTTAATGACTCATAATTATATGAAATGTTACGAACCCCTCAAATGAATGGACGCCAAAGGTCGACTAGGTAAGTTCATACACTCATATAATTGTGGCAAGTTCTGAACTCATAAGTGTGGTAAGTTTGATGAGTGGTAATAACTATGTGTGAATGGAGAATTGTAACTTTTGTGTAAAGTTGTGTTAATAATCGATATGATTTAAAAGGGATAGTAAATATGTGAAGTACTAAATGTATTTGAATTATATGCTATTTGAATAAATATGCGATTATGTGAGAATTAATATAAGATTTTAAATTAAATCGGATCGCCATGCACTATTAGGCAGCGAGAATCGAAACCAACGAGAAGAACAATCATGAATAATGAAGGAGGTCAAAGTGACCCAATGCAAAACTTTTCTTGGATATGATAATTGAAAGCTATGGAAAATAGGGCTCCAAAGAGAGAAGAAAAGCGAAATCAACCCGGTGAAAGATTGGCAAATTTTAAAGACTTTAAAGCGGTAGGACGCTTTGAATTCAAAGGAACCACGGATCCGATTGAAGCCCAAACTTGGGTAAAGGAGATGGAGAAAGAATTCGCTATCATTCTTGAGTGAGTGGAAGAAGAGCAAAAGAGCGGCTTTTTGCAACTTATCGATGAAGGAGAAGCTACCATTGGTGGGAGACTAACCAAGCGCGAAATTTGTACAATGATGGTGACATGGAAAAGATTTAAAGAAATGTTCTTTGAGAACTACTTCTCGCCGAGTATGCAATCCAGGATGGAAGTTAAATTTCTAGAACTAAATCAGGAAAATATGTTTGTTTCTGAATACGCTGCCAAATTCAACGAGTTGGCAAGATTTTCACCTCATCGGGTGGACATAGAGGCGAGAAAGGCGAGAAGATTTGAGAACGGACTGAAGCCGGGGACATTCAACAAGGTAGCGGTATTGCATATCAATACGTTTGCGGCGTTGATGGAGAAAGAATTAATTCTTTGAAGAGGGGGCGGGTTGAAGGCTGCGTCTCGATTTCATCAAGAGAAGAAGAAGATAAATGATGGTGGAAGCAGTGGTGGTAGTAATCTGAATAAGAGGAAATGGAATGAGAATACCCAGTTGGGTAATAAGACAGAAGATAATAGGAAAGGTAGGGAGCCATGTGCAACTTGCGGGAAGAATTATGCTGGAGTTTTCCTAAAGAAGAAAGGAGTTTGCTATAACTGCGGGCAAGAGGGGCATATGTCACCTAATTGTCCCAATCCGAAGAAGATACAAGGTTGTTATGCCTGTGGATCAACTGACCATATGGTACGGAACTGTCCAAAGAGGAATGCTGAGAAGGAAAGTGTCAACAAGGGACCCGGTGGCGGAACCTTGGCAATTCGGGGACCTGCACAGCCAGGAAGTCCAACGGCCCGTACATTCAACATAACGGCACAAGATACGGTGGCTGCCCAGGAGGTGGTAGCAGCTAACAATTTCGTTTAGAACTTAAATTACGCGAGTAATATGAGTCAGATATTTCTTTTAACTGTTTTCTTTTATAGATTCAAGTCACATGTTAGAATTTGAAACACAAATGAATATTGTGTTCATAAAAATGAATTTAATATACAACTTTAAAAGATTGTAGAGAATAAGAAAGCGGTGATTCCAAGGACGGAATCCTTTTAAGGAGGCGTGAATGTGATAACCTGAGATTTTGAATAATCAAAAATTTGCGAATAAATTTTTTTTATTAATATTAATGTTATTATTATTAATTTTGTGATACGAGTTTGGAGAATGAGTCAATTTGTGTATTGACTAATAAAATTAGAGTAGAGTTGTGCTTAAAAAGATAAGAAACCCTACCCCTATTTTCTAGAAAGGGATTCGACATAAAATATAATTTAAATAATTAAATTAATGAGTACGTGTTTGTATTGTTTAGAATTTTGATCAATGATTGATCGGATAAGGTTTAAAATTATAAACCCTAATAAGAGATTAGAAACCCTAATCTCAGGATTAGAAACCCTAACGTACCATTAAAAACCCTAACGTACCGTTAGAAACCCTAATCGTATGATGGAAAACCCTAATTTAAAATTCGGAAATCATAAAACCCTAATTAGGAAACACTAATCCTAATTGGGAAGCCTAATGTGTGTATTAAACTTTAATATGAATAGAAAACCCTAATTATATTTTAGTTATTTTAATTTCTATTTTACAAACCCTAATTGTAATTTAGAAAATTTATTTTTCTAATTAAAACCCTAATTCGTGGGTTATAAACCCTAATGACCATTTTGACCCTAATTACTAAATTAGGCAATTATAATTAGGAATATGAATCCTAATTAGCAAGATTGAATTTTATGATTAGGAAATATTAATATAATTATTGAATCCTAATTATAATTTTGGAATATTAATTTTCTATTTTGAAAACCGAAATTCGAAAATCTTGGAAATTAAATTGCAAACCTAAAGGGTTTAAACCCTAAACCTTAAAGGGTTCAAACCCTAAACCTTAAACCCAAACCCAAACCCTAAACCCTAAGGGTTTGTGAATTGGACAAGTATGCCATTAAAATTAATTTACAAATGACCAAAATGCCCTTTTTCATTTATTTAAATGGTAACTTGTATAATTCACCAACACCTTTAGTTGGTGAACCACCACATTGACTTGGTGAGTGTTTAATATCAATATTACCTTATTGAAATTTGCAAGTCTAGCAACAAATCAAGCAATATATAAGAGATTTAGAGAGAGAAAGTTACTACATTTGGCTTATTTTCTATCTAAGCTCTCACCAACTCTTTCTCTCACCAAACCTCCAAATATCCATAGTATTTCAGTCACATTATAGTCCTCTAAAACATCAAGTTCATATTGGAGATCAAAGATCAAGATTTAGAACAAAGAGGTATAAACCTAATTTTTATTTTGATCCAAGTTATTAAGAAATTTTTTTGTTTTAAGTGTTTAGAATCTTGTTAATGGATGTTTTATGAAGATCTATGATGATCTATCATAAATCCATAGCATCGAAGTGCTTTAAAATAGAGTTTTTCAAAATCTGTTCTTGAGTATGACTATATGGTCCGACAAGAAATGTTAGTGGTAGTAGATCTTGAAATACGTATGTGTTTTCTGTTGTTTTAGGTTTTGGATCTCTAGCTGGTTATGTGGTCTTTAATATGTAAGAAGAATAAGTGTCATTACATGGCCAGTTTGCACGATATTCATGGTCAAAGTATGTTGACCGACGTTGACTGGGCCAATTCTGGGTAACCCAAAAACCCTTGATCAACGTATGACAACGTTTTATTGGCTTAAGATCTGACAGTTTGTTTGTGTTTTGATACTGTTATGGTAACCATGTTGTAGCCTGTATAATATACTATAGATATGGGTCTTTATAACGCTTAAAAAAGCAACATATCAGTCATACCAAGTGGTCAAAGTAGGCCACTTGATGCGCTTTTACAATTGGAATTTCCGAAAAGTGTATGAACAAAGATCTAACAAGGTTTGCGTAGTGTAATAACTTGTGGATCTGTTGTTGTTAAATTGATGTGTTGTTATAATAATGTTCCTTGCCATGTATACTACGATGTGAATCATAAAACCATCAATAGTGTGAGCAGAACTAGAAAAGAATCGAGCCCCTGAAAGTAGGCGATCGAGAAGTATCTACAGGTTTACGGGTAACCCAGAAAGCCCGAAGCTTCTAGCGACTACTTTGAGGCTTGGATCTGAACAAATGTGTTGTATTGTGACCATGATGTGTGTGTTGTAGCGTAGTAGTGCTACATAAACACTTTGCATAATCAAGTCTTTATATTGAGCAGAGAATCTGAAAGAACAGAGAATTAAAATTTTGGTCAAACAATGACCTTCCTTAATAGAAATTTGTTAGTGTTCTTGAGCTCAAGAACACCAACAGCGACGCTTTGTGTCGCTAAAGGCCTATAGCGACGGTTTTGATTTTTTTAATTTTTGAATTCTAGGTAATTAATTAAAAATAGAAAATAAATTATAAAAATTATTAAAAATTGTTTTAAAAATTATTTTAAATTATGAAAAATAATTTTTGACCAATTGGAATATTTTTCTTTAATATTTATAATTATTTAAATATTAAAAGTATTTAATTTATTTAATTAGTGTATTAAATAAATTAGAGAAAAATGATTTAATATTATGAAAAATCATTTTAAATAAGAATAATGTATTTAAAAATATTTTGAGTTATAAAATGTGACTTTTAATATTTTTGGAGATTTTTCATTAATAAATTAATATTAATGATATTAGATTTATTTAATTATTAAATTAAATAAATATGATAAAATGATTTTATTGATTTAAAAATCATTTTAAAAAAGAATAAAGTGTTAGAAAATATTTTGAATTATAAAATATAATTTTCAATATTTTGGAGAATTCTCATTAATTAATTAATATTAATGATATTAGATTTATTTAATTATTATATTAAATAAATGAATTAAAAATGATTTTATTAATCTAAAAATCATTTAAAAATGAGAGAAATGAATTAAAAATATTTTAAGTGATAATTAATTACTTTTAATATTTTGATGATAATTTCATTAATATTTAAATATTAATGGTGTGAAACCCAGATTTTATGAATGAAGAATTAATTTTCTCGAAATAATTTTTTTATATTATGGTGTGAATTTGAGATAATGTTATAGTTGTGGGTAATATTTATAAATTTTGCAAAGTATGCAAGTTGTCATATTATATTCGATTGGTGGGGAATATTCGTTTTAAATAGGAAATATTAAATACGACCAAGACAATCATTGGTGGACCCCTAACGGAATTGTTGTCGGATTGAGAAAACGACAAAAATATTTTATTGAAAATAATGGCGGAAGTTTTACCGTTGACATTGTTGAACTACTCGGTAGTAGTAAAAGTACTGATGTCTGGCGTTGTTGCGATATAAGTAGCATACTGCGGTATTGATTATTGATATTTATGTGAGAAGTCACTCGGTTTTGTTCAATTATTGCTACAATAGTTTAACTGATAGTATCTCACATTATTTGATTCAATTATTGTTGATTTAGAAGTTTTGTTTTATTCACGTAATAAAATAGAAACATCTTTTTATATAAAACAGAATACATTATTAAAGTTATTCTATAAATAGAATATATTATATTCTATTATGCATAGTGTTTTGCATAGTAAAATCTTTTTATATAAAACAGAATACTTTATTAAAGTTATTCTATAAATAGAATATATTATATTTTATTATGCATAGTGCCCGTGTGACGACCCCAAAATAGGTCCATTCCATCCAACCCATTCTGAGCCGCCAAATACATGGTACAAAAACAAATACAACTTGATGTCTGACAATCGTGTGCAAAATACGATTAAACATATATCTTGTGAGTTTGAAAACAACTATTGACTAATAGTGATGTATAAAAACTCAAAAGGGTCCTCATTACAATTATTGATACACTATTTCAACGAATAGTGAGGACTACTAATGCAACCATCCGGATAGTCAATCCATTCCCCATTAGTCAAATTTATATTCTCATTTCACGAAGAGAACAGTGAAAGAAAGGGTGAGCTCAACTAGCCCAGTAAGAAATATTATGACTAAGATAATATACAACAAATTATCATTAGTCTTCAACAGGGAAAAATCTGATAAAATATAATAGACAACAAGTTTTAGATCAACAACTGCAGCGGAATAAGCAATCCATTAGAAGAGTCAAGTAGAGAAAGAATTCTACTATCTTCTATGAATTTAAAAGTCCATCATCAATATTTTATCCCTGTAACATCAATCAATACACATCTTTAATCAAATATTCATCTTTGCACTGCGGGCCAAAGGTATTCATTTGTATCACTAATTGGTCATGTTCATCTCAACACCTGTTCATCTTTGCACTACGGGCCAAAGATATTCATTAGGTAATCATTCATCTTTGCACTACATGCCAAAGATATTCATCAGTTAATCATTCATCTTTGCACTACAGGCCAAAGATATTCAGTAATATCATCATTTAGGACTAAGGATGATGAAAAATATTTTAAAGGAACGAATCCAGTGAAACAAAATAAAAAATATTAGAGATTCTTATTACAGTTTATCCAAGATCAATAATACTTCATAATACCCAATTTTGAAGCAAATTTCAAGAATAAAGATCAAAACATGGATACAATCAAAGAAAGTAACCATAATAGACACCTTGGATAAAAAGAAGAAAATTTCATTTTTAAATTGAATAAGTGCAGTGATTCGTGAATAGTCTGATCACGTGAATAGTGTCATATACGTGAATAGTAACTCAGACACCAAAAGATAGAAATTCCACAAGAAAAATCATCACGCTCGTGAATAGTACTCGTGAATAGTAACTCATGAATAGTAACTCGTGAATAGTAACTCATGAATAGTAACCCTGATATGAAAAGTTCCAAATTCGATAAAAAGTTCCAACCAATATTTCGGCATAATGATATTGAAGAAATAATATCACTTACGAAGAAAATAACATCCCTTACCTTACAAAAGACAAAGATTCGATGGAATCTTTGGATATAGTCTTTGAAGGAACTTGCACCGCTAATTAGAAACTCACAAAGTATCTAAATACTCACAAAATACACTCAATAATATAGAGAGAGAAAGAGAGAAAACTTGTTTCTGGTGTGATTTTCAATTCTAACTTAGCCCTCTATTTATAGGAAAATATTAAGACGTATCAAGGCAGACTTAACTCAACCGCAACCTAATGGCTTTACCTGCTACTATTCCCACCCACCACATTTGAAAATTCAATTGAGCACATTTCTCACCAACCAAAAGTGGGGCCCACCAATTCTAGAATTTTCCACCAAAATCATTTATAACCTAATTTCCGAATCAAGTCACCTCTTAAAATTCAAACAAATTAAACGCTCATTTTTAACGGTTCAAAATTTGTGGACATATACTCAACTTATATATGTATAACATATCCAAAAATTACAACGATCCAACGGTCGATTAAAAATTATAACTCCCATGATATATCTCAAAAAACTTTGGTTTGATTTTTTAATACCTCAATCAAACAAAATACTAATAAAACACCTCAACATTAATTCTTTCATTTATAACCACATAAATAAATCCATCATTTATATCCACATCAAATAAATATTTTCTTATCATATAAATCAATAATTAATTATTCACAAATAATATTACGTAATCACATTATTATGATAACCAAAGTAGTTCCCTGGAAAGAGGGGCTTTCAATAAGAATTTCTCCTTCTTGACGCACAATTAGGTGACCAAACCTCTCCTCGATGCAGAACTTTCTAGACATTGCCAATAATGTTATCTAATAATATTATTCAAATAATATGAATTATTGATCGATAATGAGAAATATTATGCGTTGATAATTATTGAAACAACAATAATATAAAATATCAACGCAAACAATTATTGAATCAATAAAATAAAATATTGAATAAAGAATTCATGTAACAATTATTGAGTAGTGTCTTCTTACGTAAGAATCAATAATTCAAAAATTGTGTAATATCTGGTGTCTTCTTTTGTGCAACAACGCGTATTACTTTATTTTTTACCAAGGGTATTCCAACGATGTTGTTAACCAGAACGATTACGTAGTTATTTTTAAAAACTTAATTTTTGTCGTTTTCTTCATCCAAGCATGCTTATTACATTATGGGGCCCACAAATGGTCTTGGCAGTAATCGCACGAATATTCCCCGAAAGAAAGAATATTCCACGACCAAACGAATATTTCCCGATAACAATGAATATTTTATAACCACTTGCTTATTTTGCAAAATTTGCACATTTCACCCATAACCAGATAATTATATCAAATTAATACCTTATTATTCACAATAATAAATAAAAGAAATTTGATTTTATTCATTAAAAAGTTGGGGTCTTACAGCCCGCATAATGTTTGCATAGTAAAAATCTTTTTATATAAATAGAATATATTATATTTTATTTAAAAGATTTTTCTTTAAATATGGACCGTCAGATTAAAGTAAATCAATCTGGACCATTCATGGATTAGTTACTATGCATTCCATTTTCCTATAAATAGAAGCTCATTCCTTCATTATTTTCTTTTAATTCTTTGAACTACAGAGAGAAACTATAGAGAGAGACTAGAGAGATAGAAGAAAAGTTTTCTACTACTTCACTACTCTTATATCAAGTATTATTTTACGGTAAGGGATATTATTCTTTTGTATTCAAGAAGAGAACTTCTGTTATTCTATTTCTTTATTGTTCTGTTGGAATAACCTGTATACGCGTGATACCCTATACTTGGTGACATTCTTCTATTATTCTGTCTTTATTATTCTGTCGGAATATCCTGTCTATACTATACGCTGGACCTGGTTCCATTTTTATTATTCCGTCTTCATTATTCTATCGGGATATCACATGCATTCGTCTTATCTGCCATGATTGACTGGTTCCATCATTTATTATTCCATATTTATTATTCTGTTGGAACATCCTGTCGATGTGAATTTCACCTGACCTGGTTCCGTTATTATTATTCTATTGAAATAACCGTCTATATGAAGTACCGCATGCATGGTGATATCTTTTGTTATTCCATTCGGTATTATACTCAGTTGATTAAAATTTTGACTTCTATACTCCATGAAATTAGTGGAATATCCTTGATATTTGCGCTTCATCTAGTATCTTTTCGTGGAAATATTCTTCTGAGCATTCTTGAATTTTACTCTACAAAGCAGTATCATGTTGACAATTTGGACATTATTGGTTCCTAGACAAATTAATTCTTGAACTTGTTTAATTGAATTCTTATATCATTGTTAACATCCTCATGTTTATGTTATGTTGAAAGTCATATGTGGCCTGTAGTACATAGATGGACTTGGTATGATTATAACCAAGGATTATTCGGTATAATCATGACCGTAATGTTACAAATGATGTGAAAATTAAAAGTCCTCATTGGCCCGTAGTGCATTGATGGACAGTTTTTGGTATGATTATGGCTATGGATTCTCTTCGGCCAAGGGAGTAAAGATGAATTGTTTTATGGCATGATCATGACCATTAATGAATACACAAATATTCTTGGCCCGTAGTGCATGGATAATTGTGATCGTGATACTAAAGAATATCCTTGGCCGTAGTGCAGGTGTGATTCGATGATGTGGATTATTTATTAAGCTGAGTCTCAGCGATAAAAGTGATGAAAAACTTTTTAAATCATAAAAGATAGTAGATTATATTCTCTACTTGACTCTTTTAATGGATTGCTTGTTCCGCTGCAGTTAAACGTGATGTCTATTATATTTTATCAGTTTAACATTGTTGGAGGCTAATGATAATTTATTCTGCATTCACTATAAAAAAAATGGGCCTTTAGCAACGATTTTTCGGGCAACGACTTTATAAGTCATTGCTAAAAGTATATGTTTAGTAACGAAATTTGTCCTTCGTTGCAGATTGTGTCAGGCTTTCACTTTTTGCAACAAAATTCATATGCCGTTGCAAAATTACGTTGCTAATTCATTGGCGGGAAAAAATTTCGTTAGAAATTCGTTGCAAAATTTTCGGTCACTTGATTTCCCGTCATCGTGGGCAACGAAAGTTTTTTTGTTGCTAAAAATGGGGCTTTAGCAACGAATTTTCAAGCAACAGCTTTATAAGTCATTGCTAAAAGTGTATGTTTAGCAATGAAACTTGTCCTTCGTTGCAGATTGTGTCAGGCTTTTACTTTTTGCAACGAAATTCATAAGTCGTTGTAAAATTTGAAAACAAAATTCGTTAGAAATTCGTTGCAAAAATTCTAACCACTTGATTTCTACTCATCGTGGGCAACGAAAAAATTTTGTTGCTATATTTCGTTGCCTAATATGGACCACATTCATTGGCAACAATATTTATTTTCGTTGCATATCTTATACAACTTTTTACAACGACTATTAAAATGTTTGCTTAAATTAAGATAATCACAATAAACATGTTTTTGTAAGACCATATTCGGTATTCGGATTATTGTCAAAAAATATTCATATTTAGTATTTAAAAATTATATCCAAATGCGAAACATATTCGAACCTGTGACCTATCATTTGAGCGCTGGAGCAACACAAGTTATCTGTTAATATCTGCAAAGGATTAATATTTATATCAAAACATGAGATTTCCCCATATATTCCTTTCTTCTCCTTCACTACATACCATTAATATAATCTCAAGAAGTTATATACTACAATAATAATAATAATAATAATAATAATAATAATAATAATAATAATAATAATAATAATAATAATAATAATAATAATAATAATAATAATAATAATAATAATAATAATAATAATAATAATAATAATAATAATAATAATAATAATAATAATAATAATAAAATAAGATAAAATAGAGTTGCACAATGGTGTGTATGTTTTTTAACTCCCATTTTCAAATTCTCCTTTTCTCGACTTGTAATTTTTTTATAATCAAATATTAATTTCTCTTTATATCTTGTATTAGAGGGTGTTTGGCAATGACTTATAAGTTAGTTAAACTAAGTTATAAGTCATTTGTTATTATTTAGTGTTTGACAATAACTTAAATTTTAATTTTTTTTACTTATAAGTCATTATTAAATTTTTTTCATGCTTCGTATGCTATATTTTATTATTATTATTACTATTACTATTACTATTATTATAATTATTATTATATTTACTATTATTATTATTACTATTATTATTATTATTACTATCATTATTAATTTTTATTATTAGAATAATTATTACTAATCTTATAATTATTATTTTATTATTATAATAATTATAATTATTACTATTATTATAATTTCTATTATTATTATTGTTGTTGTTGTTGTTGTTATTATTATTATTATTATTATTATTATTATTATTATTATTATTATTATTATTATTATTATTATTATTATTATTATTATTATTATTATTATTATAATAATTATTATTATTATTATTATTATTATTATTATTGTTGTTATTATTATTACTATAATAATAATAATAATATTATTATTATTATAATTATAATTATAATTATAATTATAATTATAATTATAATTATAATTATAATTATAATTATAATAATAATAATAATAATAATATTATTATTATTATTATTATTATTATTATTATTATTATTATTATTACTATTACTATTACTATTACTATTACTATTACTATTACTATTACTATTATTATAACTACTACTATTATTATTATTGTTATTATTAATCATTATTATGATTACTATTATTATTCCTATTACTATTATTATTATTAATTATTATTATTATTATTATTATAATTATTACAATAATTATAATAGTACTAATAATAAAAAAGCATGGCCCGACCCGTGAGCTTTTTTAAAAATAAAATAAAATAATGCTCTCCTTGAGAATTGAACTCTAGACCTCCCACTCTCCTAAATGTTCAAACCAACTAAACTATAAGGATCTTTTATTATAAAGTCAGTTACCCGACACTAAAATACTAAAAATACTAATAACATATTTACATCAAATACTAAAAATACTAATTAAAAAAATACTAAAATACTAAAAAAAAAATCAAATTAAAAAATAATAAAATTCAAAAAAAATACTAAAATTCAAATTATTTTGTTAATTAATCAAAAGAACAAAAATTCAAATTACATCATTAAAATACTAAAATCATAACATATTTACATCATTAACATCATAACATAACATATTATCATATTTACATCATAACATATTTACACCATTTAATCAAAATACTAAAATTCAAATACTAAAATTTTACTCAAATACTAAAATTTTACCATAGTTGTATAACATATTAAAATACTAAAAGTCACCTACCCGACACTAAAATACTAATTACATATTTACATCAAATACTAAAAAAAAAAAAATTAAAAATACTAAAATCCCAAAAAATACCAAAATTCAAATTATTTTGTTAATTAATCAAAAGAACAAAAATTCAAATTACATCATTAAAATACTAAAATCATAACATATTTACATCATTTACATCATAACATAACATATTATCATATTTACATATTTACATCATAACATATTTACACCATTTAATCAAAATACTAAAATACTAAAATTTTACTCAAATACTAAAATTTTACCATAGTTGTATAACATATTAAAATACTAAAAGTCACATGCAGACACTAAAATATTAATTACATATTTACATCAAATACTAAAAAAAAAAAAATTAAAAATACTAAAAAAAAAAAAAAAATACCAAAATTCAAATTATTTTGTTAATTAATCAAAAGAACAAAAATTCAAATTACATCATTAAAATACTAAAATCATAACATATTTACATCATTTACATCATAACATAACATATTATCATATTTACATATTTACATCATTTACATCATAACATATTTACATCATATAATCAAAATACTAAAATTCAAATACTAAAATACTAAAATTTTACTCAAATAATAAAATTTTACCATATAGTTGTATAACATGTCAAAATACTAAATTTTTACCATAGTTGTATAACATATCAAAATACTAAAAGTCACTTTATGAACACTAAAATACTAATTACATATTTACATCAAATACTAAAATACTAATTAAAAAATACTAAAAATAAATAAATTCAAAAAATACTAAAATTCAAAAATACTATAATTCAAACTATTTTGTTAATTAATCAAAAAAACAAAATTCAAATTACATTATTAAAATACAAAAATCATAACATATTTACATCATTTACATCATAACATAACATATTATCATATATACATATTTACATCATTTAGTATATTTGATATAATATATACGTTATGATGTAAATATGATAATATGATAATTAATTATTATTATTATTATTATTATTATTATTATTATTATTAGTAGTAGTAGTAGTAGTAGTAGTAGTAGTAGTAGTAGTAGTAGTAATAACAATAACAATAATAATAATAATAATAATAGTAGTCTTAATAATAATAATAATAATAATAATAATAATAATAATAATAATAATAATAATAATAATAATAATAATAATAATAATAATAATAATAATAATAATAACAACAATAATAATAATAATAATAATAAATAATAATAATAATAGTAGTACTACTACTACTACTACTACTACTAATAATAATAATAATAATAACAGTAATAATTAATTTTTTATATATATATATATAATTAATTATATATATATATATAAAGTTATTCGAATACAAATTTCAAATAGGAATACGAATTCGAATATATTTAAAGTTTTTCGTTTTCATTGGTATTTTTGTTTGTGCGTCATATATTCATTTGTAATAGCTTATCAAATTCATAAACTTACAATAACTTCTCAAATTTGCAAACCAAATGCATATATGGTGTCCTTTTTATCATATTCTTATTCCAATTAAAGTGATATATTATAATGATAACACTTAAAATTAATCAACTTATTATTATAAATATTATCATTAAAATATGTCATATTTAAAATTTATCTAATAATTATTTATGAATTTATAAATTGTACTTATATGTTGTTCCATATTATTTAATTTATTTTTTGCTGAATTTAAATGTACATAAAAGAAAAGAGATACATATACTTGGGGGCATTTCCCAGATCGATACAAAATGTCAAGAAAGGGAACTCAACATGACAAACAGTGAAACTCAGATTCTAAGACAATACAAGAGCATAAGGCCAAAACATAGCAAATGAGCACTGCATTGGACTTCAAGATTAATTTTTGGCATCGAAAATATGCACAATCAGCAAAAATATGCACAGTCAGCATTCCGTCCGTTTTTACGGACGAAAATTAAAAATAATGACCATTTTATAATTTTTGAGAGTACATTTATTCGATTGTAACAAAAAAAGTTTCGGTAACGACAATGAAAATCTGAACTCATATATATAACATTGGTTCACTCATTATTTTTTGCCTAATAAATAATATTTTTTTAATATAAGAATAATATAGACAATTGATATTATATTTAATATTATATTATTATTATTTTTTTTAATAATTATGTATAATTTTAAAACGATTTATATTAAAAAACGGATAGAGTATTATTTTTGGGCTGACTTATGAGGATAGACTCATAACTCATTATTGACTTCATTATTATTGACCATAATCCAATTGCACCAGCATGACACTTCACCAACTGATCCAAGCCGTCGATATTGAAGGGAGAAACAAATTATGAGGGTCCATAATAAAAAATAAATGTAATTGACGGGTGGATTAATGGCTAACATACGATAACTAGCGTGGTTAGGACATTATTTAATCGTTTAAGCATGAAAAGAATTATTAGTAGAAGTGAACAAAAAACGGATAAAATCAAAAATACCAAACCGAATCGAATCGAATTTTTTAACCAAGATTATTTCGATATTTCAATTTTATTTTTATAATTTTAGTTATATCCGAATTATTAATCGCTATTCGGTTTCAGTTTCTGTTTTCGAAAAATAGTTTATTCGAACCGAACTTTAATACTTAAAAAAACTAATTTTATAAAGTATTAAACTATCACTCTATGACTATCAGTCATCACTAACCAGTGTTTTCTCCCATTTTGTTTTTGCCCTAGCCCGCTCCCAGAGGCCAGATCTCAATTCCTCACTCCTCACTCCTCACTCCTCACTCCTCAGCGGCTCAGCCGCTTCTTGCCGAAAAACCTCTCGAGTCTCGACTGTCTATCTCAATCTCCGGCGGTCCGGCCTCCGCCTCTTGGCTCTCTCACTTTTTCTGTCTCGCCGTTTCGCAGCTCCCCTCTCCCCGTCTCAATCTCCAACTCTCTTACGAGTTACGACTGTCTCTGTCTATCTAAGAACTTGGTATGTTTGTAATTTTTGATTCAACATGACCGTCTCAACATTTACATGACTATCTATTTTATTTTTGGACAACCGCACCTTGGAAATTTTCCTTTTGCCCGTGATTTGGGGGAAAGTGATCATTAAGTGAAATTTCTTTTAGAGTTCTGTTGCTGAAGAATCTTTATTGCTTTATTGTGACATCTTTATTGTGACATCTATATTGCTACATGTGTACTATATATTTCAAAGTCATAATCTTTGTTGAAATGCTTAAATTTCTTTTAGGGGAAAGTGATTTGGGGGAAAGTGATCATCAATGTGACAATTTTGTGTTATCTTTATCACTTTTAAATTTCCCCTAGCACATTCACTTTTAAGTTTTAAGCATTTCAAATCTCTGTTGAAAACTCTCAAAGTCATAATTTTCATTCCCAAGATTTCCAAGTTTCCCCATATATAACATGAAAGATCCCTAGCCTGTTAATATTTGATGAGTGAATGAGGTACTGGTTAGATGCTCTTTGAATGGAGAATGATATCATGAAACATTTTTTTTATGGATGATTTATGTAGTAGTTGGATAGATATAGTTGGTATGCATTATGATTGGCAGAATCCACTAAATTATGAAGATTGATTTCATAATATAAGTGGGTTATAATTTGGTTTAATAGTTCCAAGTTTGGATATGCACTTTTGAATCAACAAGTACACTTGAGTTTTTTCTTTTTCAAATTTTACTTGTTATAGGTAATTGGTTTTGGGGATTGCGCATTGATTACGCTGTTATTGGAAATTTCAAAATACCATGGATTTTTTTTCTTTCTTTCTAATTTATAGCTATCATTCATATATCCCTCATTGAGTAGTTTTTGTTTTTATACATTTTGCATGCACAGTTTTAAGCATTTTGATTACAGTTTTGAGATGTCTTTTTTTTAGAACACATTTATAGATTTCTTTAATTGCTTTTCAAATTTGTATTTCTTTCTGTGTTTTGCAGCTATTCCTATATATACAATAAAATTTGTAGATTCACCTTGAATACAATAAAATTGATCTAAACATCAATCCCCCCAAAGAATTCAAAATTCTTAGAAACAGTTTCGCATTGTATAGATCATCACTCTATTACTAGGGAGATCAGAGATTAATAGTATGGAATAGATGGATAATGCATTCCCTTAATTCAATAGACAGCCACATGAAGAACAACCTTATCTATTGAAGTAAGATCTGCTATGGATACTTATATTTTGAATTGTTTGACAGAAAAAGGTTTCTATCATGACTTCACATCTAGAATGTTAAATTAAACTGCTGAGCCATCTGTGCATGTGCATGTAGGATAAGATGAAGATGGTTTGCCCATGCACAAGCCTTGTAAGTTCATGAAGGGGACTGATATGACCCAAATAAGGGATAATGGGATGGCAACAATATACCAAAATACATCTCTAATAAAATCCCAAAAGAATTGACACGCGGGGCTTAATTGAGGCTCAGTTTGTTGTTTTGGGCTTGAATGATTATTAGCTAGATTTTAAACTATTCTTGTTTCCGTTGGTGTTTAAAAAGTTGTGTTATATATTCCATGTATACGGTATACTCTATTACAAAAAGTGTAATAAAATACTCAATCAAGGAAATGCATTTACATGGGTTTGTTTTATGGGCTCTTCTAAATGTGGGAACTGTTCTCTATTACTTGGCAGTAGGCAATTATATCAATTTGCACTCGACATGTCTTGTTGAATATGCACCCAGCAAATGTTTTATTGTATGCCTTGCTCGCATTCCATGTTAAGGTAAGTGTTAAAACATTTAGACTATCATTTAATCCTTGCATTTGGGTTTAAATCGATCAAATGGTTAGAGTTACTGCCTAATCCTTAGAGTAAGTATGATTCTGGATCCTGAATTGCAGTTGCACAAGAATTGTACTCTACTGTTAATTATATCTAAAAATTCAAGTACATTACTACTAATCTGTCTGTTCTATATATTAGTTCCATAGCAATTGTCACAAGTAGATAGAACTACTGAGGTTTAATTCTCTTTCTTTATTTTGTTATGATAGGAATTGTTTCTCATTTCTGCTTTAGTAATTGCTTACCCTCTGTCGATTCGTTTTGTCAAGGTACTGCTAAGCCTGTTAAATCCAGTGTGCCTTTCGGCTCTTATATAACATATCACATTTTAATTGAATGAAAGATTTATTCTTTGAGAAGGTGTCAAATTCCTAGTGGTGTTATGTATGCCAAAGTACAAATTTCTTTATCCTATTTTCCTGGAGTAGAATGTTGAGCCTGTATGCATGCCTAGAGTTGCACACCTAGTTAACATACTAGTTGACGTTTCTATATAAAATATCACATCTGCTTTCTTATACGCATGTGTATATTTAAATTGGAACATTTTATCTGTGGAATATTCTCTCTTTTTTCTTATTTTGATCAAAAGCGAGATGATAAATTTACTTGCTCCGTGCAGCATTCATGGACAGTGTGCCATCATCATGTTTGATGTTACTGCTAGGCTGACATACAAAAATGTCCCAACGTGGCATCGAGATCTTTGCCGATTTGTGAAGAAATCCTTATGTTCTCGTTTTGAAGTTCTATTATGATGAATTTTCTTTGGGCAGATTGTAATATATGGTGGCTTGAAGCTTGGTAGTGTGGGTGTTATTTCTAGCATTGGAGCTGTGGTTGCCTCCCATATCTTGTATGCAATGCGCAAAATACTTAATCCAACCCTTGTCAATAGTCAAGTGAATAAAAGATCACCCATCTTCAAAACAGCAGCAGTCTATGGAGCCTTTCTTGGAACATCAGCCAATCTCCGATATCAGGTAGAGAGCTAGTACTTTATGCTCAACGTAAGCTTTTATTTCCATGTAATATGGTTGCCTTGGTTTTGAACCAGATCATTCATTGATAACTCATGACAATACCTTCTCTTGTCATTCCTGTAAAGATGAAATAATACATTGTAATCATAGGATATTAACCGACAGGCATCAACAACTTGTGGCACAACTTTCATATTTGTGAGGTTTATGGGCAAGGTGGTTCACTGAACCAAGGTCAACTACTAAGAACATTTTTAAGGGAAATACTACAAAGATGAGCTTGATCAACTGTTGGTCAGATGTTTATATAAAGCACTACCCAGTTTATTTTTGAAATGATTAAGCACCTTGATAGGTACTTTATTGATTTGTAGTTTTGTGCATGAGCTGTGACCAAGTGTTGCTAAATGACAGCAGCTACTTCATTTAGTCTATTCCCTAAAGTGATTGCAGTAATATAGTCAACCTTTTTCAGTCTTCTTCTTTTTGAATTCCCTTTCAAGTTCCAAGATAAGCCAGAGGTTTATCTTGCCATCTGTTATACCAGATATGGAGTAAAGTGAATATTATCTGTGCACATAAGTATTGACTAATATGTTATTTGTATGCATAGTATCTATTATGTTAAATATTTACTATCATTTTAGGTCTTGGAGCAGTTTGGAACACTGCCAAAGTAGAACAAGGTTCCATTGTTTCTGTTTTAGGTCTTAGGACTGTTGGTCTTGATGCAAGTTTCATGTAAAAGAATATGTATAATGTATTTGTGTTATCCCTCTCTCACAGGTATTATGTATGTTTTTGGTATTCCAGGTGTTCAATTTCAGCACTGGGAGAATTATCAATAAAACAGTCTTTGAAACTGAGGTTACCTCTATGGACCATGGCCATACTGGCCAGCTTATTTTCTGTGGCGATGGTCAGGTGTGTGCCTGCTTATTAATTTCTCCTATTTCATCTGATGAATTCTTAAAAAATTTCTTAGGCATTGTCTACTGTTTGAATGTGCAGGGTTGTATATACACAGTCAAAATGAACTCCCACACATGTACCTTGTCTCGGTCTCACTGCAATCAAGTGCTAGCAAACAAATCTCCAGTCACAACTGTGCAGTACAGAACCTTTTCTCTACTGGCACGAGGTCCTGTGCTGCTCTTGCTTACTCGAGATGCACAACATTCGTGCTTCTGTTTGCCCACTGCTTTCTCTTGAAAAAGGAGAATACATAGGTTTGTACTTTAGTTAACAATTATTATTTTCTCTTTACTTCACTACAGTAGAAGGTTTTGTTCTAATGGATTTTCCAGAAGTAGTTATAAATTACATAGATTACTAGTTAGGAGCCTTACTCTTGAAAGATGGTGGTATGGAAGCACTCTTCTTTTTAGATTTGAGGGGGAGGTAGAAATAGAGAGATTTACTCTTCGCCTGCCAAACTAACTAAAATCTTAATTTCTGTTTCTGCTTTTCAAAGACAAATAGTGAAATGAGAAAGCAACCCAAGCTTGTGAGGTAACACTAAAAGTTTCAGATTGAATATTGAACTTTCAAAGATGTTCACAATAAATTATTGAAATGATTGAGCATGGGTTTGCTCAATATTTTTAGTGGTTACAGTTTAAAACTTACCTGAGAACCAGTTCAATTTTGACTTCTAATGACTATTGATCTGGCTGACATTTTGAATCTCTTTCTATGAAGTTACTGGAAGTGAGGAAGCAAATGTCTACTTCTATGACTTAATTCGCCCAAAGCATACATGCGTAAACAAGCTACAGGTCTATTTGATTTGCATACAAGGTTTTGTTACATTACCAATGTCTTCTCTTATAACTGATTGGAAATTTTACGACTGCAGGGTCACGGTTATGCAGTTATAGGCATTGCTTGGAATCATGGAGAGAACTTGTTGGCTTCTTCGATTTTGGTGGGACCGTTATTGTATGGAAGAGAGCAAAAACAAATTAAATCTGTTATATTCAGAGGTAAAGTTTTAAAACATATATGTTGAAGAGCTGTGCAAGGACCTTTATTTTTCCTTGTCCTGTCCCCTCCATTCTTTTGTGAAAGTTGTGAAAAATCATAGTATATCAGAGGAGTTTCTGAGTTAGATGTATCAAAGAGGTTAGGAACCTGAATGACATGAACTCTATTCATTGCATTTAACTCGGATGTCTTTGAGTCAGCTTGTTGAACAACTCAACTGAACTGTTTTGTAATCTAACTAAATTGCCTAATAATTACATGAAAAACTAATTTGCTTGGTTGTGCCATACACAATGTTCTCAGTATGTTTTCAGTGTTCTCTTTGATTCTTTGTTATGAAGTATCAAATAGTGTTATAACTAGGTTGGAGAGTGATTATGCATTGATGTGCCAACCATATTTATTGTTTAGTCACTCAAATTGAACAAAAAATTGGTGGTATTTTAAAGTATTATGAAATAGGAGCCAAGGCTTGACATTGTACCACGTAGCAACTCTATTGTTTTTGTGTATTGATTTTGGCACTAAGTGCCTCTGGCGATCTATTTGCTTCATTTTTCTGACTTGTTATTATTTTTAAATGTGCAGAAAGACTGCTTCTATGACATGCCTTACAATACTGAGTATCAAATTTCCGTGCTACGTTTATGGAAGACAAGGGACGAAATTATGAAGTGTACTCTCTCTATATGTAGATATATACTTTGATTAAAGAACTGTGATAGCTTTAGATGGTTAATTGTAAAGATAATGAATGATTATGTAGTGGATGATTTTATTAAGTTAATAATATTTTAGTTTTTTGTATTTTTGTCATTATTTGTTATGGGGACATTGAGCCACCTAGGTACACAAAAAGAATGTCAAATTTTGATTTGGCAACGGTATAATTCGTTATCAAAGCATTGAACAAGTTTTAATATAGCAATAATTTTTTATACATTTAGTAACAAATTTTTGTTGCTAATGACATTAAAAATATAATATTTGGCAACGAAAAATTAACCTAATAACAACAGAGAAGATATTGTTGCTAATACTAAAATAAAAGGCAAAATTTTTTATCGTTGCTAATCGACGACTTTCGTTGCTATTGAAAAATAACCAGCAACAAATATTTTCATTGCTGATTCAACATAATGTCGTTAAATAATATAATCAGCAACGAAAATCGTTGCTAAAAAGTTTACATTTCGCAACGAAAATAAGCTTAGGAAACAATTTTCATAATTTACTGCAACGAAAAAAGTCGTTGCAAAATGGTGTCAAATGCAACGAAAACGCATGGTCGTCAAAAAAGAGAGTTCATTTCGTTGCCAATTAGCGAGTGCTTTTGCAAGCGAAATGGGGTTTTTAGCAACGACATTTTAATTATTACGCAACAATACATTTTGTTGCTAAAGGATCGATGCCTCTGTATTTAAAGCCAAATTTCGTTGCAAAATATATTACTTTTGGCGGAAAAAAAAATACGTTATGGAACAATTAGCAACGCTTCATTCAAGAATGAAAGACGCAATGACGAAGAAAGTCGTTACCAAAACCCTTTAGCAACGAAATTTGATACCTTTACCTTTAGCGAAAATCGGTTGTTCTTTGAAGCCCCATTTTTTGGAGTGATTATCTTAGTCATAATATTATTTCTTTGGGCTAGTTGAGCTCATCCTTTCTTTCACCGTTTTCTCTTGAAATGAGAATATAGTTGGGGACGAGTGGGGAGCAGAGTAATGGTCCAGATGATAGCATTAGTAGTCCTCATTATTTTGTGAAATAGTGTGATAATAATTATAATGAGGACTCCTTTTGAGTTTGTATAATCTCTAGTAGACAATAATTGTATTCAAACTCACGGTTTATGTTTTGTCGTATTTACATACTACGTTATATTAGTAAGTTGTATTTGAATTACATATACGTATATCTGGCACCCAAGATGGGTGATGTATACCTACCTAATTTGGGGGTCATGCGGTTGAGTATCAAAGCTTAGGGATATGATCCCGGCTAAGATGTGAGATAAGAACTAGGAGGGAGAGAAGGGAATTCTTTCGCTAGTATGACCTACCTAAGTTTATTTGGTATTTAATTGGTCGGTCAAAGTATATGGATAATATGTGATATGTTAATTAACCCTTGTTTTGTGGCAGTGTTTAAAAATGGCATCCGAGAATGTTGAGATTATCGATGGAGCCACAGGAGACCGTTGAGTCTCCACAGATCAATAATCGAGGATATTATGCAACGAGAGGACAATACTCCTCATGAAAAACAATAACACCGATGAAATGGTGAATGATGGGATGGTCGAGGCTTTATGCAATTCATGCAACAACAACAGCGAAGGCGACTCTCATCCAAAATGCGGTAGAAATCGATAACTCTCGGACGGTCACCGCTTAGCGGTTTAAAGAGCAATTCATGCAACAACAAAGTGGCGGCTCCATCCATAATGCAAGTGGAAACAATGGTAACCCATGGTTGGTCGCGCTAAGCGATTTAAGGAGCTGGGACCAACGGAGTTTTTGGGAAAGCGAGAACCACTTAAGGCGAGACATGGATAAAGTGATTACAAGATATTTGATGTCTTAGAATGCTCGGAGGAGCAAAGGTTCCATTCGCCACCTTTATGTTGCGTGAAGAAGGAGATCATTGGTGGGAATCAGAAAGCATTACCGACTGGCCTTTTCAAGATGTCTTGGGAGAAGTTCCAAGAATTATTCAACGACAAGTACTTTCTCGAAAGTATTCGTCACACGTGAAGGAGGTAGAATTCATCAATTTGGAGCAAAACAATATGGCCAGTGTCGCGCGAGACGAGGCTAAGTTTGCGGAGTTATCCGGTTTGCATCCCATTTGGTCGATAATGAGGAGCGAATAACGCGAATGTTTTTGCGAGGTTTGAAACCCGATATACGTCAATACCTCATTTCTCATAAACTGTGTTTGTATTTAGATGTTGTTAATAGGGCTCAGTTATTGGAGCGTGATAATGAGTCAACCAAACCAAAAGAGAGCAGCTGGCAAAATGATAATACCGGTGATAACAATCATCAAAGCGGTGACAATAAGCATGGAGGGAATCAACATGTCAGAAATGGTAACCACTTCGGTGGTAATCATGGCCAAAATAATAAGAATGGACATTTCAAGAAGAGAAGGTTCAATAATGACGTAAAGACGTCAGCACCAGCACCCGTTTCAAAGGAAGAAGAACGACCACCGATCGTATGTTTCAAATGCGGACAGGAGGGACACATCCGTCAAAGCGCACGCAAACAATCCAAAGCGATGTTTAAATGCGGAAGAGAAGGTCACCTAGCTCGATTTTGTCGTATGGTGAAGTCAACTCCAGCTGGGATAGTGATGCCAAAGGATGTCCCAGACAAGCCAAAGCCGGTAGTTTAAGAGAGCATTTTTTTTTTCTCGTGACGAGGAACCTGAATAAAATTATCACGGGTAAGTTAATCATAAGCTCTTCACGAAGTCTATAAAGTGTTAGATATCGGTTCTACTCACTCTTTTATTTCACCTAGTTGTGTTCAATGTTTGTACTTAACTCAGGAGAAGTTAAACTTTGATTTATCTATTGAAACTCCATTGGGAGAAACCGCCGTTACCTCATTTGTTAATAAATCTTGTTTGATTCAAATCGACACTTTCACGTTACCTGTCGATCTTATCTCTTTGAAAATACTTGCCTTTGATGTGGCTTTTTTTTTTAAACGATTGGTTAACTACTCATCATGTTTTTCGTAAGGTTGTTAGCTTTCATATTCCTAACCAACCTATTATGCGAATTCAAGCAACCAAACCACTAAATTCAATCATTGTCATATCAAACCATAAGTAAAGAACCCCGATCCTTTTGTTGATGACTTCCTTGTGTGGAATGCACCGAAGCCAGACTTTCTGTAGGCGACGTCGTGAATGACGATGACAAGTTGATAGGTATCATTATGAGGTGCTATCTAGGTTAAGGGATAGAAGTCACAGTTGGTATCAATGTGACGTACTATCCAAGTCTTGGATGAGAGTAACAGTTTTGAATGATATTTCTATCATTAATAAATCTCTTGACGTATTCCTGAAGACTTCTTAGCCTACCCCAGAGCGTGAAATCGAATTTTGTATTGATACCAGTACAAAACCCATTTCTTAAACCCTCAAAATATTTCTTCAACTAAAACAAACGTAACATGCGCCAAAGACGTTGACTCGAGCTGTTGAAGATTACGATCGTACTATTCAATATTATCGTGGAAGATCGAACGTGGTAGCTGACGTGTTGAGTAGAAGATCGTATGCGTTTACAAGTGCGATGTTGTTAACACAAAGACTCATTTCGTATAACTTGCAAATAATGAAGATAGAGTTAAAGACTCTAGGGACCCACGTGAAGATAACGAATATACGAGTAAAATCGACTTTAATCGATAAAGTTAAAGATGCTCAAGCTACATACCCGAATCTGATGAATGTGAAGAAGAAGGTTCAAGAGGGCGTTATTCTAGAAGCAAGAGTTGCTGAAGAGAGGAAATCTCAACCCTCGATTTAATTAGCCCATTTGAAATCCTCGATTGAGTAGGAACTTTGGTTTATAGACTCGTTTTACTGCCAAGTATGTCGCGTGCTCATAAAGTTTTTAACGTATCAATGTTACGTAAATATGTGGATGACCCGAACCACATTATTAATTTAGAATCGGACGAGATAGCGGATGATTTAACGTATGAGATCTCGTGTTAAAATCTTGGATAAGAAGAATCGTATCCAACACTTTCGAGGTTATACCTCAACGGTTAGAATCGAAATGAAGTCAAGGTATCCTCCACGTTTTGGCATACGTGCACGTCACGTAAATTTCGAGGCAAAATTCCATAAGGAAGGGAGATTGTGAAACCCAGATTTTATAAATAAAGAATTAATTTTCTCGAAATAATTTTTTTATATTATGGTGTGAATTTGAGATAATGTTATAGTTGTGGGTAATATTTATAAATTTGGCAAAGTATGCAAGTTGTCATATTATATTCGATTGGTCTGGGAATATTGCGTTTTAAGCGGAAATATTAAATGCAATGACAATCATTAGTGGACCCCTAGCGAAATTATTATCGGATTGAGAAAACGACAAAAATATTTTATTGAAAATAACTTGGCGGAAGTTTTCTGAATTGATCTTGTTGAACTACTCGGTAGTAAAAAAGTACGAGAATATGCGTTGTTGCATAGTAGCACACAGTATTGATTATTGATATTTATATGAGAAGTCACTCAGTTTTGTTCAATTATTGCTACAATAGTTCTTTGCGTAGTATCTCACATTATTTGATTCAATTATTGTTGATTTAGAAGTTTTGTTTTATTCACGTAATAAAATAGAAACATCTTTTTATATAAAACAGAATACTTTATTAAAGTTATTCTATAAATAGAATATATTATATTCTATTATGTATAGTGTTTTGCATAGTAAAATCTTTTTATATAAAACTGAATACTTTATTAAAGTTATTCTATAAATAGAATATATTATATTTTATTATGCATAGTGTTTGCATAGTGCTTACATAGTGTTTGCATAGTAAAAATCTTTTTATATAAATAGAATATATTATATTTTATTTAAAAGATTTTTCTTTAAATATGTTCCTTGCCATGTATACTACCAGTGTGAATCATAAAACCATCAATAGCGTGAACAGAACTAGAAAAGAATCGAGCCCTGAAGTAGGCGATTGAAGGTATGCAGGTTTCTGGGTAACCCGAAAGCCAAGAAGCTTCGACGACTACTTTGAGGCTTGGATCCGCAAATGTGTTGTATTATGACCATGTTGTGTGTTGTAGCGTGTAGTCTTTACATAAACACCGCATGATCCAAGTCTTATATTGAGCAGAGAATTAAGGTTTGGTCAAACAAAGAACCTTCTTGGCCAATTTGTTAGTGTTCTTGAGCTCAAGAACACCAACAATGACGCTTTGTGTCACTAAAGGCCTATAAGCGACGGTTTTGATTTTTTAATTTACGAATTTTTGGTAATTAATTAAAAATAGAAAATAAATTATAAAATTATTAAAATTGTTTTAAAAATTATTTTAAATTATGAAAAATAATTTCGATTAATTGGAATATTTTTCTTTAATATTTATAATTATTTAAATATTAAAAGTATTTAATTTATTTAATTAGTGTATTAAATAAATTAGAGAAAAATGATTTAATATTATAAAAAATCATTTTAAATAAGAATAATGTATTTAAAAATATTTTGAGTTATAAAATGTGACTTTTTATATTTTTGGAGAATTTTCTTTAATGATATTAGATTTATTTAATTATTAAATTAAATAAATAAGATAAAAATGATTTTATTGATTTAAAAATCATTTTAAATAAGAATAAAGTGTTAGAAAATATTTTGAATTATAAAATATAATTTTCAATATTTTTGGAGAATTCTCATTAATTAATTAATATTAATGATATTAGATTTATTTAATTATTATATTAAACAAATGAATTAAAAATTATTTTATTAATATAAAAATCATTTAAAATGAGATAAATGAATTAAAAATATTTTAAGTGATAATTAATTACTTTTAATATTTTGATGATAATTTCATTAATATTTAAATATTAATGGTGATGATTTAAAAGTGATTTTAATTATTTTAAAAATCATTTAAGTAGAATATTGATGATTTAAAAATATTTGAAGTTATTAATAATAACTTTAATATTTTGACAAGCATGTTATTAATATTTTTATATTATTAAATATAAATAATGATAAGATTATTTTATAATTAAATCATTTAAAAATGATTTAAGTGTTTGAAAAATTATTTATAAATTATAAGAATTGTTTGAAAATTATTAAGAGCTTTCGAAAAATATTATAAACGATATTTGACTTATCTAAAATAATATTGAAGCTTAGAGACCAAGTTTAATTGACAATCAATGTGTTAATTATCGAATAAGGTGACCAGAACACCGAGAATGGACCGAAGTCCAACCAGACTATAGGTTATAAACACTAATGTGGCTATGTGGTAATGTGCCTAGGAGAAGTTTGAGTGTAAAATACAGTATTATGTGTTATAAATGATTGTGCTAACTGTGAGACCGACATTGTTGAATATAGGTCTTATGAACGCAGTTAATTATATTGTGTAGCTGTAATCAACGCGAAAGGCAAGTTTCCTAACTCAACCTTGACTTATATTCATTCAATTATTATGGTTAATTATTGCTAATTATACCATATCCATGGAATTTATTGTTGATTATTCGCAGTTAATGCATGTTTAATCATTCAAATTGAATTACTGATTCAGAGAATATACCATTGTAGAATAACTGTTGTTGGATATTCATATTCGTAGAAGATAGAATTGGCAGTACAGATAATTCCTGTTTATTGTCAAAATATGTTGAGAAGTGCCTTAGCTAATTATTCTGGCTAGACTCATATTTGTTAGAACTTGATAAATTCGAGAAGAGAATTCAATTGTTATTGATAGATCGATGCCAAATAATTTATCTTGAACTCAATAACGCCCAAATTGTCAACATGATCTTTGCTTTGTGGAGTAAAATTCAAGAATGCTCGGAAGAATATTTCCATGAAAAGATCTTTGGATGAAGCGCAAATATCAAGGATATTCCACTAATTTCATGGAGTATAGAAGCCAAAACTTTAACTTTTTGATAACTTCGAGATTTGAATAATCAAAAATTTATGAATAAATTTTTTTATTAATATTGTGTTTGTGTAGCGTGATACGAGTTTGGAGAATGAGTCAATTTGTGTATTGACTAATAAAATTAGAGTAGAGTTGTGCTTAAAAAGATGAGAAAACCCTAACCCTAATTTCTGGAAAGGGATTCGACATAAAATATAATTAAAATAATTATATTAATGAGTAAGCGTTTGTATTGTTTAGAATTTTGATCATTGATTGATCAGATAAGGTTTAAAATTATAAACCCTAACAAGAGATTAGAAACCCTAATCTCAGGATTAAAAACCCTAATGTATCGTTAGAAACCCTAATCGTATGACGGGAAACCCTAATATAAAATTCAGAAATCCTAAAACCCTAATTAGAAAAACCCTAATCCTAATTGGGAAGCCTAATGTGTGTATTAAACTTTAATATGATTAGAAAACCCTAATTATATTTTAGTTGTTTTAATTTCTATTTTACAAACCATAATTGTAATTTAGAAATTTTATTTTTCTAATTAAAACCCTAATTCGTGGGTTATAAACACTAATGACCATTTTGACCCTAATTGCTAAATTAGGCAATTTTAATTAGGAATATTAATCCTAATTACCAAGATTAAATTTTATGATTAGGAAATATTAATATAATTATTGAATCCTAATTATAATTTTGGAATATTAATTTTCTATTTTGAAAATCGAAATTCAAAAATCTTGGAAATTAAATTGCAAACCTAAAGGGTTTAAACCCTAAAGGGTTCAAACCCAAACCCTAAACCCTAAGGGTTTGTGAATTAGACAAGAATGCCATTAAAATTAATTTACAAATGATCAAAATGCCCTTTTTCATTTATTTAAATGGTAACTTGCATAATTCACCAACACCTTTTGTTGGTGAACCACCACATTGACTTGGTGAGTGTTTAATATCAGCTACCAGCCGAAATTTGCAAATCTAGCAACAAATCAAGCAATATATAAGAGATTTAGAGAGAGAAAGTTACTACATTTGGCTTATTTTCTATCTAAGTGCTCACCAACTCTAAACCTCCATAAATCCATAGTATTTCAGTCACATTATAGTCCTCTAAAACATCAAGTTCATATTGGAGATCAAAGATCAAGATTTAGAACAAAGAGGTATAAACCTAATTTTTATTTTGATCCAAGTTGCTAAGAAATTTTTTTGTTTTAAGTGTTTAGAATCTTGTTAATGGATGTTTTATGAAGATCTATGATGATCTATCATGAATCCATAGCATCGAAGTGCTTTAAAATAGAGTTTTTCAAAATCTGTTCTTGAGTATGAACTATGGTCTGACAAGAAATGTTAGTGGCAGTAGATCTGAAATACGTATGTGTTTTACGTTGTTTTAGGTTTTGGATCTCTAGTTTGGTTATGTGGTCTTTAATATGAAAGAAGAATCGATTGTCATTACATGGCGGTTTACACGATATTCATGGTCAAAGTATGTTAACCAAGCGTTGATCGGGCCAATTTCGGGTAACCCGAAAGCCTTGATCAACGTCGACAACGTTTTTATTGGCTTAAAGATCGACGGTTTGTTTGTGTTTTGATCATCATTATGGTAACCATGTTGTAGCATGTATAATATCCTATAGATATGGGTCTTTATAACGCTTAAAAAGCAACATATCGGTCGTACCAAGTGGTCAAAGTAGGCCACTTGACCTTTACAATTCTAGAATTTCAAGAAAAGTGTATGGACAAAGATCCGACAAGGTTTGGAGTGTAATAACTTGTGGATCTATTGTTGTTAAATTGATGTGTTGTTATAATAATGTTCCTTGCCATGTATACTACCGGTGTGAATCATAAAACCATCAATAAGCGTGAGCAGAACTAGAAAAGAATCGAGCCATTAAAGTAGGCGTTCGAAAAGTCATGCGGGTTTACAGGTAACCCGAAAGCCGAAGCTTCCGACGACTACTTGAGGCTTCGGATCCGCAAATGTGTTGTATTATGACCATGTTGTGTGTTGTAGCGTGTAGTCTTTACATAAACTTTGCATGATCCAAGTCTTATATTGAGCAGAGAATTTAAAATTTGGTCGGGTCAAACAATGAACCTTCCTTGGCCAGAAATTTGTTAGTGTTCTTGAGCTCAAGAACACCAACAATGACGCTTTCAAGGTCACTAAAGGCCTATAATGACGGTTTTGATTTTTTAATTTACGAATTTTGGTAATTAATTAAAATAGAAAATAAATTATAAAAATTAAATTATTTTAAAATTATTTTAAATTATGAAAAATAATTTCGATTAATTGGAATATTTTCTTTAATATTTATAATTATTTAAATATTAAAAGTATTTAATTTATTTAATTAGTGTATTAAATAAATTAGAGAAAATGATTTAATATTATAAAAAATCATTTTAAATAAGAATAATGTATTTAAAAATATTTTGAGTTATAAAATGTGACTTTTTATATTTTTGGAGAATTTTCTTTAATGATATTAGATTTATTTAATTATTAAATTAAATAAATAAGATAAAATGATTTTATTGATTTAAAAATCATTTTAAATAAGAATAAAGTGTTAGAAAATATTTTGAATTATAAAATATAATTTTCAATATTTTGGAGAATTCTCATTAATTAATTAATATTAATGATATTAGATTTATTTAATTATTATATTAAATAAATGAATTAAAAATTATTTTATTAATATAAAAATCATTTAAAATGAGATAAATGAATTAAAAATATTTTAAATGATAATTAATTACTTTTAATATTTTGATGATAATTTCATTAATATTTAAATATTAATGGTGATGATTTAAAAGTGATTTTAATTATTTTAAAAATCATTTAAGTAGAATATTGATGATTTAAAAATATTTGAAGTTATTAATAATAACTTTAATATTTTGACAAGCATGTTATTAATATTTTATATTATTAAATATAAATAATGATAAGATTATTTTATAATTAAATCATTTAAAAATGATTTAAGTGTTTGAAAAATTATTTATAAATTATAAGAATTGTTTGAAAATTATTAAAAGCTTCCAAAAAATATTATAAACGATATTTGACTTATCTAAAATAATATTGAAGCTTAGAGACCAAGTTTAATTGACAATCAATGTGTTAATTATCGAATAAGGTGACCAGAACACCGAGAATGGACCGAAGTCCAACCAGACTATAGGTTATAAACACTAATGTGGCTATGTGGTAATGTGCTCAGGAGAAGATTGGTATAAAATACGATTATGTGTTATAAATGATTGTGCTAACTGTGAGACCGACATTGTTGAATATAGGTCTTATGAACGCAGTTAATTATATTGTGTAGCTGTAATCAACGCGAAAGGCAAGTTTCCTAACTCAACCTTGACTTATATTCATTCAATTATTATGGTTAATTATTGCTAATTATACCATATCCATGGAATTTATTGTTGATTATTCGCAGTTAATGCATGTTTAATCATTCAAATTGAATTACTGATTCAGAGAATATACCATTGTAGAATAACTGTTGTTGGATATTCATATTAAGTAGAAGATAGAATCGATGATCTGAGATAATTCACATTTATTGTCAAAATATGTTGAGAAGTGCCTTAGCTAATTATTCTGGCTAGACTCATATTTGTTAGAACTTGATAAATTCGAGAAGAGAATTCAATTGTTATTGATAGATCGATGCCAAATAATTTATCTTGAACTCAATAACGTCCAAATTGTCAACATGATACTGCTTTGTGGAGTAAAATTCAAGAATGCTCAGAAGAATATTTCCATGAAAAAGATACTGGATGAAGCGCAAATATCAAGGATATTCCACTAATTTCATGGAGTATAGAAGCCAAAACTTTAACCTGTGATAACCTGAGATTTCGAATAATCAAAAATTTATGAATAAATTTTTTTTTATTAATATTGTGTTGTGTAACTGTGATACGAGTTTGGAGAATGAGTCAATTTGTGTATTGACTAATAAAATTAGAGTAGAGTTGTGCTTAAAAAGATGAGAAAACCCTAACCCTAATTTCTGGAAAGGGATTCGACATAAAATATAATTAAAATAATTATATTAATGAGTAAGCGTTTGTATTGTTTAGAATTTTGATCATTGATTGATCAGATAAGGTTTAAAATTATAAACCCTAACAAGAGATTAGAAACCCTAATCTCAGGATTAAAAACCCTAATGTATCGTTAGAAACCCTAATCGTATGACGGGAAACCCTAATATAAAATTCAGAAATCCTAAAACCCTAATTAGAAAACCCTAATCCTAATTGGGAAGCCTAATGTGTGTATTAAACTTTAATATGATTAGAAAACCCTAATTATATTTTAGTTGTTTTAATTTCTATTTTACAAACCATAATTGTAATTTAGAAATTTTATTTTTCTAATTAAAACCCTAATTCGTGGGTTATAAACACTAATGACCATTTTGACCCTAATTGCTAAATTGGGCAATTTTAATTAGGAATATTAATCCTAATTACCAAGATTGAATTTTATGATTAGGAAATATTAATATAATTATTGAATCCTAATTATAATTTTGGAATATTAATTTTCTATTTTGAAAATCGAAATTCAAAAATCTTGGAAATTAAATTGCAAACCTAAAGGGTTTAAACCCTAAAGGGTTCAAACCCTAAACCCAAACCAAACCTAAACCCTAAGGGTTTGTGAATTAAACAAGAATGCCATTAAAATTAATTTATAAATGATCAAAATGCCCTTTTTCATTTATTTAAATGGTAACTTGCATAATTCACCAACACCTTTTGTTGGTGAACCACCACATTGACTTGGTGAGTGTTTAATATCAGCTACCAGCCGAAATTTGCAAATCTAGCAACAAATCAAGCAAATATATAAGAGATTAGAGAGAGAAAGTTACTACATTTGGCTTATTTTCTATCTAAGTGCTCACCAACTCTAAACCTCCATAAATCCATAGTATTTCAATCACATTATAGTCCTCTCTAAAACATCAAGTTCATATTGGAGATCAAAGATCAAGATTTAGAACAAAGAGGTATAAACCTAATTTTTATTTTGATCCAAGTTGCTAAGAAATTTTTTTGTTTTAAGTGTTTAGAATCTTGTTAATGGATGTTTTATGAAGATCTATGATGATCTATCATGAATCCATAGCATCGAAGTGCTTTAAAATAGAGTTTTTCAAAATCTGTTCTTGAGTATGAACTATGGTCTGACAAGAAATGTTAGTGGTCGTAGATCTTGGTACGTATGTGTTTTCTGTTGTTTTAGGTTTTGGATCTCTAGCTGGTTATGTGGTCTTTAATATGAAAGAAGAATCAGTGTCATTACATGGCCAGTTTGCACGATATTCATGGTCAAAGTATGTTGACCGACGTTGACTGGGCCAATTCTGGGTAACCCAGAAAGCCTTGATCAACGTCTGACAACGTTTTATTGGCTTAAGATCTGACAGTTTGTTTGTGTTTTGATACTGTTATGGTAACCATGTTGTAGCATGTATAATATCCTATAGATATGGGTCTTTATAACGCTTAAAAAAGCAACATATCAGTCGTACCAAGTGGTCAAAGTAGGCCACTTGCACTGCTTTTACAATTCTAGAATTTCAAGAAAAGTGTATGGACAAAGATCCTGACAAGGTTTGACCGTGTAATAACTTGTGGATCTATTGTTGTTAAATTGATGTGTTGTTATAATAATGTTCCTTGCCATGTATACTACCAGTGTGAATCATAAAACCATCAATAGCGTGAACAGAACTAGAAAAGAATCGAGCCACAAAGTAGGCGATCGAAGGTATGCGGGTTTACAGGTAACCCGAGAAAGCAAGAAGCTTCGGATACGACTACTACTGAGGCTTGGATCCGCAAATGTGTTGTATTATGACCATGTTGTGTGTTGTAGCGTGTAGTCTTTACATAAACCTTTGCATGATCCAAGTCTTATATTGAACAGAGAATTAAGGCTGGTCAAACAAGCAACCTTCCTTAGCCGGCTGTTAGTGTTCTTGAGCTCAAGAACACCAACAGCGACGCTTTGTGTCACTAAAGGCCTATAGCGACGGTTTTGATTTTTTTAATTTCTGAATTTTCGGTAATTAATTAAAAATAGAAAATAAATTATAAAAATTATTAAAAATTGTTTTAAAAATTATTTTAAATTATGAAAAATAATTTCTGACCAATTGGAATATTTTTCTTTAATATTTATAATTATTTAAATATTAAAAGTATTTAATTTATTTAATTAGTGTATTAAATAAATTAGAGAAAAATGATTTAATATTATAAAAAATCATTTTAAATAAGAATAATGTATTTAAAAATATTTTGAGTTATAAAATGTGACTTTTTATATTTTTGGAGAATTTTCTTTAATGATATTAGATTTATTTAATTATTAAATTAAATAAATAAGATAAAAATGATTTTATTGATTTAAAAATCATTTTAAATAAGAATAAAGTGTTAGAAAATATTTTGAATTATAAAATATAATTTTCAATATTTTTGGAGAATTCTCATTAATTAATTAATATTAATGATATTATATTTATTTAATTATTATATTAAATAAATGAATTAAAAATTATTTTATTAATATAAAAATCATTTAAAATGAGATAAATGAATTAAAAATATTTTAAGTGATAATTAATTACTTTTAATATTTTGATGATAATTTCATTAATATTTAAATATTAATGGTGATGATTTAAAAGTGATTTTAATTATTTTAAAAATCATTTAAGTAGAATATTGATGATTTAAAATATTTGAAGTTATTAATAATAACTTTAATATTTTGACAAGCATGTTATTAATATTTTTATATTATTAAATATAAATAATGATAAGATTATTTGATAATTAAATCATTTAAAAATGATTTAATTGTTTGAAAAATTATTTATAAATTATAAGAATTGTTTGAAAATTATTAAAAGCTTCCGAAAAATATTATAAATGATATTTGACTTATCTAAAATAATATTGAAGCTTAGAGACCAAGTTTAATTGACAATCAATGTGTTAATTATCGAATAAGGTGACCAGAACACCGAGAATGGACCGAAGTCCAACCAGACTATAGGTTATAAACACTAATGTGGCTATGTGGTAATGTGCCTAGGAGAAGTTTGACTGTAAAATACAAGTATTATGTGTTATAAATGATTGTCTTAAGCTGTGAGACCAATATCATTGTTGAATATAGGTCTTATGAAGCAGATTAATTATATCATGTAGGCGTAATCAACGCGAAAGGCAAGTTTCTAACTCAACCTTGACTTATATTCATTCAATTATTATGGTTAATTATTGCTAATTATACCATATCCAAGGAATTTATTGTTGATTATTCGCAGATTAATGCATGTTTAATCATTCAAATTGAATTCTTGATTCGGAGAATATACCATTGTAGAATAAGCGTTGTTGGATATTCATATTAAGTAGAAGATAGAATTGTGATCTGAGATAATTCCGCTTATTGTCAAAATATGTTGAGAAGTGCCTTAGCTAATTATTCGCTAGACTCATATTTGTTAGAACTTGATAAATTCGAGAAGAGAATTCAATTGTTATTGATAGATCGATGCCAAATAATTTATCTTGAACTCAATAACGTCAAATTGTCAACATGATAATCTTTGCTTTGTGGAGTAAAATTCAAGAATGCTCGGAAGAATATTTCCATGAAAAGATATCTTTGGATGAAGCGCAAATATCAAGGATATTCCACTAATTTCATGGAGTATAGAAGCTAAAACTTTAACCTGTGATAACCTGAGATTTCGAATAATCAAAAATTTGTGAATAATTTTTTTTTTATTAATATTGTGTTGTGTAACTGTGATACGAGTTTGGAGAATGAGTCAATTTGTGTATTGACTAATAAAATTAGAGTAGAGTTGTGCTTAAAAAGATGAGAAAACCCTAACCCTAATTTACTCGAAAGGATTAGACATAAAATATAATTAAAATAATTATATTAATGAGTAAGCGTTTGTATTGTTTAGAATTTTGATCATTGATTGATCAGATAAGGTTTAAAATTATAAACCCTAACAAGAGATTAGAAACCCTAATCTCAGGATTAAAAACCCTAATGTATCGTTAGAAACCCTAATCGTATGACGGGAAACCCTAATTTAAAATTCAGAAATCCTAAAACCCTAATTAGGAAACCTTAATCCTAATTGGGAAGCCTAATGTGTGTATTAAACTTTAATATGATTAGAAAACCCTAATTATATTTTAGTTGTTTTAATTTCTATTTTACAAACCATAATTGTAATTTAGAAATTTTATTTTTCTAATTAAAACCCTAATTCGTGGGTTATAAACACTAATGACCATTTTGACACTAATTACTAAATTAGGCAATTTTAATTAGGAATATTAATCCTAATTACCAAGATTGAATTTTATGATTAGGAAATATTAATATAATTATTGAATCCTAATTATAATTTTGGAATATTAATTTTCTATTTTGAAAACCGAAATTCAAAAATCTTGGAAATTAAATTCAGAACCTAAAGGGTTTAAACCTAAAGGGTTCAAACCCTAAACCCAAACCCAAACCCTAAACCCTAAGGGTTTGTGAATTAGACAAGAATGCCATTAAAATTAATTTACAAATGATCAAAATGCCCTTTTTCATTTATTTAAATGGTAACTTGCATAATTCACCAACACCTTTTGTTGGTGAACCACCACATTGACTTGGTGAGTGTTTAATATCAGCTACCAGCCGAAATTTGCAAATCTAGCAACAAATCAAGCAATATATAAGAGATTTAGAGAGAGAAAGTTACTACATTTGGCTTATTTTCTATCTAAGTGCTCACCAACTCTAAACCTCCATAAATCCATAGTATTTCAGTCACATTATAGTCCTCTAAAACATCAAGTTCATATTGGAGATCAAAGATCAAGATTTAGAACAAAGAGGTATAAACGTAATTTTTATTTTGATCCAAGTTGCTAAGAAATTTTTTTGTTTTAAGTGTTTAGAATCTTGTTAATGGATGTTTTATGAAGATCTATGATGATCTATCATGAATCCATAGCATCGAAGTGCTTTAAAATAGAGTTTTTCAAAATCTGTTCTTGAGTATGAACTATGGTCTGACAAGAAATGTTAGTGGCCGTAGATCTTGGTACGTATGTGTTTTCTGTTGTTTTAGGTTTTGGATCTCTAGCTGGTTATGTGGTCTTTAATATGAAAGAAGAATCAGTGTCATCACATGGCCAGTTTGCACGATATTCATGGTCAAAGTATGTTGACCGACGTTGACTGGGCCAATTCTGGGTAACCCAAAAACCCTTGATCAACGTATGACAACGTTTTATTGGCTTAAGATCTGACAGTTTGTTTGTGTTTTGATACTGTTATGGTAACCATGTTGTAGCATGTATAATATCCTATAGATATGGGTCTTTATAACGCTTAAAAAAGCAACATATCAGTCGTACCAAGTGGTCAAAGTAGGCCACTTCAGACCGCTTTACAATTCTAGAATTTCAAGAAAAGTGTATGGACAAAGATCCTGACAAGGTTTGACCGTGTAATAACTTGTGGATCTATTGTTGTTAAATTGATGTGTTGTTATAATAATGTTCCTTGCCATGTATACTACCAGTGTGAATCATAAAACCATCAATAGCGTGAACAGAACTAGAAAAGAATCGAGCCTGAAAGTAGCAAATCGAGAAGTCATGCGGGTTTCTGGGTAACCCGAGAAAGCCAAGAAGCTTCGACGACTACTTGAGGAGGCGGATCCGCAAATGTGTTGTATTATGACCATGTTGTGTGTTGTAGCGTGTAGTCTTTACATAAACTTTGCATGATCCAAGTCTTATATTGAGCAGAGAGAATTAAAATTTTGGTCAAACAAGCAACCTTCTTGGCAGGGTTATAAAGTTGTTCTTGAGCTCAAGAACACCAACAGCGACGCTTTGTGTCACTAAAGGCCTATAGCGACGGTTTTGATTTTTTTTAATTTCTGAATTTTCGGTAATTAATTAAAAATAAAAAATAAATTATAAAAATTATTAAAAATTGTTTTAAAAATTATTTTAAATTATGAAAAATAATTTTTGACCAATTGGAATATTTTTCTTTAATATTTATAATTATTTAAATATTAAAAGTATTTAATTTATTTAATTAGTGTATTAAATAAATTAGAGAAAAATGATTTAATATTATAAAAATCATTTTAAATAAGAATAATGTATTTAAAAATATTTTGAGTTATAAAATGTGACTTTTTATATTTTTGGAGAATTTTCTTTAATGATATTAGATTTATTTAATTATTAAATTAAATAAATAAGATAAAAATGATTTTATTGATTTAAAAATCATTTTAAATAAGAATAAAGTGTTAGAAAATATTTTGAATTATAAAATATAATTTTCAATATTTTGGAGAATTCTCATTAATTAATTAATATTAATGATATTAGATTTATTTAATTATTATATTAAACAAATGAATTAAAAATTATTTTATTAATATAAAAATCATTTAAAATGAGATAAATGAATTAAAAATATTTTAAGTGATAATTAATTACTTTTAATATTTTGATGATAATTTCATTAATATTTAAATATTAATGGTGATGATTTAAAAGTGATTTTAATTATTTTAAAATCATTTAAGTAGAATATTGATGATTTAAAAATATTTGAAGTTATTAATAATAACTTTAATATTTTGACAAGCATGTTATTAATATTTTATATTATTAAATATAAATAATGATAAGATTATTTTATAATTAAATCATTTAAAAATGATTTAAGTGTTTGAAAAATTATTTATAAATTATAAGAATTGTTTGAAAATTATTAAGAGCTTTCAAAAAATATTATAAGCGATATTTGACTTATCTAAAATAATATTGAAGCTTAGAGACCAAGTTTAATTGACAATCAATGTGTTAATTATCGAATAAGGTGACGAGAATCGAGAATGGAATAAGAAGTCCAACGGACTATAGGTTATAAACACTAATGTGGCTATGTGGTAATGTGCTCAGAGAAGTTTGAGTGTAAAATACAAGATTATGTGTTATAAATGATTGTGCTAAGCTGTGAGACCGAGCATTGTTGAATATAGGTCTTATGAATAATGATTAATTATATTGTGTAGTCAGTAATCAACGCTGAAAGGCAAGTTTCTAACTCAACCTTGACTTATATTCATTCAATTATTATGGTTAATTATTGCTAATTATACCATATCCATGGAATTTATTGTTGATTATTCGCAGTTAATGCATGTTTAATCATTCAAATTGAATTCTTGATTAGGAGAATATACCATTGTAGAATAAGCTTTGTTGTTGGATATTCATATTAAGTAGAAGATAGAATTGGCGATCTGAGATAATTCCTGTTTATTGTCAAAATATGTTGAGAAGTGCCTTAGCTAATTATTTAAAGCTAGACTCATATTTGTTAGAACTTGATAAATTCGAGAAGAGAATTCAATTGTTATTGATAGATCGATGCCAAATAATTTATCTTGAACTCAATAACGTCAAATTATCAACATGACATCGCTTTGTGGAGTAAAATTCAAGAATGCTCGGAAGAATATTTCCATGAAAAGATCTTTGGATGAAGCGCAAATATCAAGGATATTCCACTAATTTCATGGAGTATAGAAGCCAAAACTTTAACTTTTGTGATAACACGAGATTTGAATAATCAAAAATTTATGAATAAATTTTTTTATTAATATTGTGTTATTGTAAGCTGTGATACGAGTTTGGAGAATGAGTCGATTTGTGTATTGACTAATAAAATTAGAGTAGAGTTGTGCTTAAAAAGATGAGAAAACCCTAACCCCTAATTTACGGAAAGGATTCGACATAAAATATAATTAAAATAATTATATTAATGGTAAAAGCGTTTGTATTGTTTAGAATTTTGATCATTGATTGATCAGATAAGGTTTAAAATTATAAACCCTAACAAGAGATTAGAAACCCTAATCTCAGGATTAAAAACCCTAATGTATCGTTAGAAACCCTAATCGTATGACGGGAAACCCTAATATAAAATTCAGAAATCCTAAAACCCTAATTAGAAAACCCTAATCCTAATTGGGAAGCCTAATGTGTGTATTAAACTTTAATATGATTAGAAAACCCTAATTATATTTTAGTTGTTTTAATTTCTATTTTACAAACCATAATTGTAATTTAGAAATTTTATTTTTCTAATTAAAACCCTAATTCGTGGGTTATAAACACTAATGACCATTTTGACCCTAATTGCTAAATTAGGCAATTTTAATTAGGAATATTAATCCTAATTACCAAGATTAAATTTTATGATTAGGAAATATTAATATAATTATTGAATCCTAATTATAATTTTGGAATATTAATTTTCTATTTTGAAAATCGAAATTCAAAAATCTTGGAAATTAAATTGCAAACCTAAAGGGTTTAAACCCTAAAGGGTTCAAACCCAAACCCTAAACCCTAAGGGTTTGTGAATTAGACAAGAATGCCATTAAAATTAATTTACAAATGATCAAAATGCCCTTTTTCATTTATTTAAATGGTAACTTGCATAATTCACCAACACCTTTTGTTGGTGAACCACCACATTGACTTGGTGAGTGTTTAATATCAGCTACCAGCCGAAATTTGCAAATCTAGCAACAAATCAAGCAATATATATAAGAGATTTAGAGAGAAAGTTACTACATTTGGCTTATTTTCTATCTAAGTGCTCACCAACTCTAAACCTCCATAAATCCATAGTATTTCAGTCACATTATAGTCCTCTAAAACATCAAGTTCATATTGGAGATCAAAGATCAAGATTTAGAACAAAGAGGTATAAACCTAATTTTTATTTTGATCCAAGTTGCTAAGAAATTTTTTTGTTTTAAGTGTTTAGAATCTTGTTAATGGATGTTTTATGAAGATCTATGATGATCTATCATGAATCCATAGCATCGAAGTGCTTTAAAATAGAGTTTTTCAAAATCTATTCTTGAGTATGAACTATGGTCTGACAAGAAATGTTAGTGGCCGTAGATCTTGGTACGTATGTGTTTTCTGTTGTTTTAGGTTTTGGATCTCTAGCTGGTTATGTGGTCTTTAATATGAAAGAAGAATCAGTGTCATTACATGGCCAGTTTGCACGATATTCATGGTCAAAGTATGTTGATGAAGCGTTGACCGGGCCAATTGCAGGTAACCCGTAAAAAGCTCGATCAACGTCGACAACGCTTTTTATTGGCTTAAGATCTGACAGTTTGTTTGTGTTTTGATACTGTTATGGTAACCATGTTGTAGCATGTATAATATCCTATAGATATGGGTCTTTATAACGCTTAAAAAAGCAACATATCAGTCGTACCAAGTGGTCAAAGTAGGCCACTTGCACTGCTTTTACAATTCTAGAATTTCAAGAAAAGTGTATGGACAAAGATCCTGACAAGGTTTGACCGTGTAATAACTTGTGGATCTATTGTTGTTAAATTGATGTGTTGTTATAATAATGTTCCTTGCCATGTATACTACCAGTGTGAATCATAAAACCATCAATAGCGTGAACAGAACTAGAAAAGAATCGAGCCCTGAAAGTAGCAAAATGAAGGCATGCTGGGTTTCTGGGTAACCCAGAAAGCCAAGAAGCTTCTGACAGCTACTTTGAGGCTTTGGATCTGGCAAATGTGTTGTATTATGACCATGTTGTGTGTTGTAACGTGTAGTGCTACATAAACATTGCATGATCCAAGTCTTATATTGAACAGAGAGAATTAAAATTTGGTCAAACAAAGAACCTTCTTAGCCAATTTGTTAGTGTTCTTGAGCTCAAGAACACCAACAATGACGCTTTAATGTCACTAAAGGCCTATAATGACGGTTTTGATTTTTTAATTTACGAATTTTCGGTAATTAATTAAAATAGAAAATAAATTATAAAAATTATTAAAAATTATTTTAAAATTATTTTAAATTATGAAAAATAATTTCTGACCAATTGGAATATTTTTCTTTAATATTTATAATTATTTAAATATTAAAAGTATTTAATTTATTTAATTAGTGTATTAAATAAATTAGAGAAAAATGATTTAATATTATAAAAAATCATTTTAAATAAGAATAATGTATTTAAAAATATTTTGAGTTATAAAATGTGACTTTTTATATTTTTGGAGAATTTTCATTAATAATTGATATTAGATTTATTTAATTATTAAATTAAATAAATAAGATAAAAATGATTTTATTGATTTAAAAATCATTTTAAATAAGAATAAAGTGTTAGAAAATATTTTGAATTATAAAATATAATTTTCAATATTTTTGGAGAATTCTCATTAATTAATTAATATTAATGATATTAGATTTATTTAATTATTATATTAAATAAATGAATTAAAAATTATTTTATTAATATAAAAATCATTTAAAATGAGATAAATGAATTAAAATATTTTAAATGATAATTAATTACTTTTAATATTTTGATGATAATTTCATTAATATTTAAATATTAATGGTGATGATTTAAAAGTGATTTTAATTATTTTAAAAATCATTTAAGTAGAATATTGATGATTTAAAATATTTGAAGTTATTAATAATAACTTTAATATTTTGACAAGCATGTTATTAATATTTTATATTATTAAATATAAATAATGATAAGATTATTTTATAATTAAATCATTTAAAAATGATTTAAGTGTTTGAAAAATTATTTATAAATTATAAGAATTGTTTGAAAATTATTAAAAGCTTTCGAAAAATATTATAAACGATATTTGACTTATCTAAAATAATATTGAAGCTTAGAGACCAAGTTTAATTGACAATCAATGTGTTAATTATCGAATAAGGTGACCAGAAAACCGAGAATGGACCGAAGTCCAACCAGACTATAGGTTATAAACACTAATGTGGCTATGTGGTAATGTGCCTAGGAGAAGATTGACTGTAAAATACAGTATTATGTGTTATAAATGATTGTGCTAACTGTGAGACCGACATTGTTGAATATAGGTCTTATGAACGCAGTTAATTATATTGTGTAGCTGTAATCAACGCGAAAGGCAAGTTTCCTAACTCAACCTTGACTTATATTCATTCAATTATTATGGTTAATTATTGCTAATTATACCATATCCATGGAATTTATTGTTGATTATTCGCAGTTAATGCATGTTTAATCATTCAAATTGAATTACTGATTCAGAGAATATACCATTGTAGAATAACTGTTGTTGGATATTCATATTCGTAGAAGATAGAATTGACAGTACAGATAATTCCTGTTTATTGTCAAAATATGTTGAGAAGTGCCTTAGCTAATTATTCTGGCTAGACTCATATTTGTTAGAACTTGATAAATTCGAGAAGAGAATTCAATTGTTATTGATAGATCGATGCCAAATAATTTATCTTGAACTTCGATAACGTCAAATTATCAACACGATCTTTTGCTTGTGGAGTAAAATTAAAATTGAGATAGAAGAAGAATATTTCCATGAAAAGATCTTTGGATGAAGCGCTTAAATATCAAGGATATTCCACTAATTTCAAGGAGTATAGAAGCCAAAACTTTAACTTTTGTGATAACACGAGATTTGAATAATCAAAAATTTATGAATAAATTTTTTTATTAATATTGTGTTGTGTAAGCTGTGATACGAGTTTGGAGAATGAGTCAATTTGTGTATTGACTAATAAAATTAGAGTAGAGTTGTGCTTAAAAAGATGAGAAAACCTAACCTAATTTACGGAAAGGATTCGACATAAAATATAATTAAAATAATTATATTAATGAGTAAGCGTTTGTATTGTTTAGAATTTTGATCATTGATTGATCGGATAAGGTTTAAAATTATAAACCTAACAAGAGATTAGAAACCCTAATCTCGTGATTAAAAACCCTAATGTATCGTTAGAAACCCTAATCGTATATTATGACGAAACCCTAATTTAAAATTGGGAAATCCTAAAACCCTAATTAGAAAACCCTAATCCTAATTGGGAAGCCTAATGTGTGTATTAAACTTTAATATGATTAGAAAACCCTAATTATATTTTAGTTGTTTTAATTTCTATTTTACAAACCATAATTGTAATTTAGAAATTTTATTTTTCTAATTAAAACCCTAATTAAGTGGGTTATAAACACTAATGACCATTTTGACCCTAATTGCTAAATTAGGCACTTAATTTTAATTAGGAATATTAATCCTAATTACCAAGATTGAATTTTATGATTAGGAAATATTAATATAATTATTGAAATCCTAATTATAATTTTGGAATATTAATTTTCTATTTTGAAACCAAAATTCAAAAATCTTGGAAATTAAATTGCAAGAACCTAAAGGGTTTAAACCAAAGGGTTCAAACCCTTGGGTTAAACCAAACCCTAAACCCTAAGGGTTTGTGAATTGAACAAGAATGCCATTAAAATTAATTTATAAATGATCAAAATGCCCTTTTTCATTTATTTAAATGGTAATTTAATTAATAAAAGTAGAAAATTGCATAATTGCTGGCCAATTAGTTGTTGAAACAACTATATTTGACTTTGTGAGACAATATCTGACGCTTAAGTAAATAAATGAGATTAAACGGCGTATCACATTATTTAAGAGATTTAGAGAGAAAATTCATTTACTTTGCTCGATTTTTCTTTTGCTCTAACTCTCTCTCTCTTAATGAACCTACGAATTTGATTTAATTTATTCGTATAATAGATAAGTTAATTAGAATTAAATTTTATTGATAGGGATATTAATATAAAATAAAGTTTGATATTTTGAGATGTATAAATTTTAATATTTTGGAGAATTATATTTTGATAATATAATGCTAATTAGATTTGTGATTTTGTATTTTGATAAGTGTTATATTAATATTTTTATGATTTACAAATGATATACCATAGATCCATAACATCAATATTTAAAGTGATTTTAATGCGCTTTAAAAATTTTGATGATAATTTTATTAATATTTAAAATTATTGGTATTGATTACGTTAAGTAATTTTTATTTTAAAATCATTAATAAATAGAATATTGATTATTTAATTATTTGAAGTTTATATGCTTTAATATTTCGATTAATGCATGTTAATAATATTTTATATTATTAAATATAAATTAATTTGATAATTAAATCTTTTAAAAATGATTTAAGTGTTTGAAAATTATTTATAAATTATAAGAATTGTTTGAAAATTATTATAAGCTTATAAAAAAATATTATAAAGCTGATATTTGACTTATCTAAAATATATATATATTAGAGACCAAGTTTAATTGGAACTAAATCAATTGCCCAGAAATCCCTAATCTAAATTTAAGGTGAGGAAATCATTCCTAATAAATTTAGAATGGAATCAAGTCCAACCTAATTATAGGTTATAGTTACATAATGTATTTACAAAATCCCTAATTATAAGCCTTTAGAAGAGAAGTTTGGTGTAAATAAAAGACTAATGTGTTATAAATGATTTCTAATTGTGAGACCGACATTATGAATATAGGTCTTAATTGAACGGCTAATATATTTATTAGCGTTATAATCAAAAAACCTAATTTAATTAGGAAAACCTTTAGTTTCATTTATATTCATTCTTAACTATCAATGGTTAAATTACGCTAATTATACCATATGATTGAGAAATTTATTATTGATAAATTCTAAGATTATGCATGTTTAATCATTCAAATTGAATTATGATTAGGAGAATATACCATTGTAGAATAACCATTTATTGGATATTTCATATTCAGAAGATGTAATCGACAATTAATTTGCATTATAATTAGCCCTTTTTTTATTGTCAAATATGCTGAGACTTTAATTTAGCTAATTGATTCAGAGCTGAAGCTAGAACTAATCAGTTTTGTTTAGAACTTGATAAATTTAGAAGAGAATTCAATTGTTATTGATAGATTTTGCCAAATAATTTATCTTGAACTCAATTTAATAAGCAATTGGGTCGTATAATGATTACTAGAACAACAAAAAGCAGGATAGGGGAGTAAAATTTGATAATGCTGTAAGAATATTATCCATTTTGATCAAAATGCTAGTTTGATGAAGTGATTTTGTGTTTTATAAGTGATATTGTTTTAATTTCATGGTGATATATAGATCCATAACAAAACTTTAAAAGTGTTGAGGATAACCCGAGATTTGCAATAATGGTAAAATACTGTGAAGTTTTAAATTTTTTGTTTAAGTTATTGTGGTTAATATTATTATTGATGATTAATTTTGGAAGTTTTGAGAATGAGTAGAGAATTTGTATTGACTAATAAAATTAGAGTAGAAGTTGTGCTTAAAAAAGATGAGAAAAACCCTAACCCTAATTACGGAAAGGGATTCGATATAAAATATAATTAAAATAATTATATTAATATGTATGTGTTTGAGATTGTATGGAATTTTGATAAATGATTGATCGGATAAGGTTTAAAATTAATAAACCCTAACAAGAGATTAAAAACCCTAATATCGAGATTAAAACCCTAATGTATCATTAGAAACCCTAATCGAATGCAGAAACCCTAATTTAAAATTGGGAATCCTAAACCCTAAATTAGAAACCCTAATCCTAATTGGGAAGCCTAAGGTATTTATTAAACTTAATATGATTAGAAAACCCTAATTATATTTTAGTTATTTTAATTTCTATTTTACAAACCATAATTGTAATTTAGAAATTTTATTTTCTAATTAAAACCCTAATTCGTGGGTTATAAACCCTAATGACCATTTTGACCCTAATTGCTAAATTAGGCAATTTTAATTAGAATATTAATCCTAATTAAAAAGATTGAATTTTATGATTAGGAAATATTAATATAATTATTGAATCCTAATTATAATTTTGGAATATTAATTTTCTATTTTGAAAACCAAATTCAAAAATCTTGAAATTAAATTACAAAACTAAAAAGGTTTAAACCCTAAACCCAAACCCAAAACCAAACTCCAAACCCTAAACCCTAAAGGGTTTGTGAATTAGACAAGAATGCCATTAAAATTAATTTACAAATGATCAAAATGCCCTTTTTCATTTATTTAAATGGTAATCTCAGCATAATTCACCAACACCGCTTTTGTTGGTGAACCACCACATCGACTTGGTGAGTGTTTAATATCACTACCAAATTTAAATTTGCAAGTCTAGCAACAAATCAAGCAATATATAAGAGATTTAGAGAGAGAAAGTTACTACATTTGGCTTATTTTCATCTAAGCTCTCACCAACCTTTTCTCTCACCAAACCTCCAAATATCCATAGTATTTCACCACATTATAGTCCTCTAAAACATCAAGTTCATATCGAGATCAAAGATCAAGATTTAGAACAAAGAGGTATAAACCTAATTTTTATTTCGATCCAAGTTGCTAAGAAATTTTTTGTTTTAAGTGTTTAGAATCTTGTTAATGGATGTTTTATGAAGATCTATGATGATCTATCATGAATCTATAGCATCAAAGTGCTTTAAAATGTAGTTTTTCAAAATCGTTTCGAAAGTATGAACCATGGTCCGACAAGAAATGTTAGTGGTCGTAGATCTTGGCACGTATGTGTTTTCTCGTTGTTTTAGGTTTTGGATCTCTGGTTGGGTTTTGTGGTCTTTAATATGAAAGAATAATCAGTGTCATTATATGGCCAGGCCACACGATATTCATGGTCAAAGTATGTTGACCGACGCCGTAGAGCCAATTTCGGGTAACCCGTAAAGCCTCGATCAACGCCCGATAACGTTTTATTGGCTTAAGATCCGGAGGTTGTTTGTGTTTTGATATCGTTATGGTAACCATGTCAGAAATCTATAATATACTATAGATATGGGTCTTTATAACGCTTAAAAAGCAATATATCATCGTATCAAAGTGGTCAAAGTAGGCCACTCAGATCGCTTACAATTCTAGAATTTCAAAAAGTGTATGGACAAAGATCCCGATAAGGTTTCGACCGTAATAACTTGTGGATCTATTGTTATTAAATTGATGTGTTGTTATAATAATGTTCCTCGCCATGTATACTACCAGGTGTGAATCATAAAACCATCAATAAATGGGAATGTAACTAGAAAGAATCGAGCCACAAAGTAGGCGTTCGAAGTCGTCTGGTTTCGGTAACCCAAAAAGCCAAGAAGCTTTTTGTGTACTACTTTGAGGCTTTGATCCGCAAATGTGTTGTATTATGACCATGTTGTGTGTTGTCAGAACGTAGAAGGCTACATAAACACCGCATGATCCAAGTCTTATATCAAGCAGAATTAAGGTGGGTCAAACAACAACCTTCTTTATTGTCACCGCCGTTGTTCTTGAGCTCAAGAACACCAACAATGACGCTTTTCAGGTCGCTAAAGGCCTATAATGACGCTTTTGATTTTTTTTTTTTAATTTAATTTTCGGTAATTAATTAAAATAGAAATAAATTATAAAAATTATTAAAATTGTTTTAAAAATTATTTTAAATTATGAAAATAATTTCGAATTAATTGGAATATTTTTCTTTAATATTTATAATTATTTAAATATTAAAAGTATTTAATTTATTTAATTAGTGTATTAAATAAATTAGAGAAAAATGATTTAATATTATAAAAATCATTTTAAATAAGAATAATGTATTTAAAATATTTTGAGTTATAAAATGTGACTTTTAATATTTTTGGAGAATTTTCATTAATAAATTAATATTAATGATATTAGATTTATTTAATTATTAAATTAAATAAATAAGATAAAATGATTTTATTGATTTAAAATCATTTTAAATAAGAATAAAGTGTTAGAAAATATTTTGAATTATAAAATATAATTTTCAATATTTTGGAGAATTCTCATTAATTAATTAATATTAATGATATTAGATTTATTTAATTATTATATTAAATAAATGAATTAAAAATTATTTTATTAATATAAAAATCATTTAAAATGAGATAAATGAATTAAAATATTTTAAGTGATAATTAATTACTTTTAATATTTTGATGATAATTTCATTAATATTTAAATATTAATGGTGATGATTTAAAAGTGATTTTAATTATTTTAAAAATCATTTAAGTAGAATATTGATGATTTAAAAATATTTGAAGTTATTAATAATAACTTTAATATTTTGACAAGCATGTTATTAATATTTTATATTATTAAATATAAATAATGATAAGATTATTTGATAATTAAATCATTTAAAATGATTTAAGTGTTTGAAAAATTATTATAAATTATAAGAATTGTTTGAAAATTATTAAAAGCTTCCGAAAAAATATTATAAACGATATTCGACTTATCTAAAATAATATTGAAGCTTAGAGACCAAGTTTAATTCGACAATCAATGTGTTTAATTATCGAATAAGGTGACCGTAACACGAGAATGGAGTAGAAGTCCAACCGCATTATAGGTTATAAAACACTAATGTGGCTATGTGGTAATGTGCTCAGGAGAAGTTTGATCAGTAAAATACAAAGATTATGTGTTATAAATGATTATGTTAATCATGAGACCGATATCATTGAATATAGGTCTTATGAACGCAGTTAATTATATTGTGTGTAGTCAGTAATCAACGCCGAAAGGCAAGTTTCCTAACTCAACCTCGACTTATATTCATTCAATTATTATGGTTAATTATTGCTAATTATACCATATCCAAGGAATTTATTGTTGATTATTCGCAGTTAATGCATGTTTAATCATTCAAATCAATTACCGATTCAGAGAATATACCATTGTAGAATAATTATCATTGGATATTCATATTCAGTAGAAGATAGAATCGACAAGATGAGATAATTCCTTTTATTGTCAAAATATGTTGAGAAGTGTCTTAGCTAATTATTCGCTAGACTCACATTTGTTAGAACTTGATAAATTCGAGAAGAGAATTCAATTGTTATTGATAGATCGATGCCAAATAATTTATCTTGAACTCAATAACGCCCAAATTGTCAACACGATATCGCTTTGTGGAGTAAAATTCAAGAATGCTTCGTAAGAATATTTCCATGAAAAGATATCGGATGAAGTTAAATATCAAGGATATTCCACCAATTTCATGGAGTATATAAGCCAAAAACTTTAACCCGTGATAACTCGAGATTTCAAATAATCAAAAATTTATGAATAAATTTTTTTATTAATATTTTGTCAGGTAAATCGTGATACGAGTTTGGAGAATGAGTCAATTTGTGTATTGACTAATAAAATTAGAGTAGAGTTGTGCTTAAAAAGATGAGAAAACCCTAACCCTAATTTCTCGGAAAGGATTAGACATAAAATATAATTAAAATAATTATATTAATGAGTAAGTTTCAGATTATTTAGAATTTTGATCAATGATTGATCGGATAAGGTTTAAAATTATAAACCCTAACAAGAGATTAGAAACCCTAATCTCGTGATTAGAAACCCTAATGTATCGTTAAACCCTAATCGTATGATTTCGAAACCCTAATTTAAAATTGAAATCCTAAAACCCTACAATTAGAAACCCTAATCCTAATTGGGAAGCCTAATGTGTGTATTAAACTTTAATATGATTAGAAAACCCTAATTATATTTTTAGTTGTTTTAATTTCTATTTTACAAACCATAATTATAATTTAGAAAATTTATTTTTCTAATTAAAACCCTAATTGGGTTATAAACACTAATGACCATTTTGACCCTAATTGCTAAATTAGGCAATTTTAATTAGGAATATTAATCCTAATTACCAAGATTGAATTTTATGATTAGAAATATTAATATAATTATTGAATCCTAATTATAATTTTGGAATATTAATTTTCTATTTTGAAAACCAAAATTCAAAAATCTTAGAAATTAAATTGCAAACCTAAAGGGTTAAAACCCCAAAAGGTTCAAACCCTAAACCAAACCCAAACCCTAAACCCTAAGGTTTGTGAATTGACAAGTATGCCATTAAAATTAATTTACAAATGACCAAAATGCCTTTTTTCATTTATTTAAATGGTAACTTGCATAATTCACCAACACCTTTTGTTAGTGAACCACCACATTGACTTGGTGAGTGTTTAATATCGCCTACCAAATTTAAATTTGCAAAATCTAGCAACAAATCAAACAATATATAAGAGATTTAGAGAGAAAGTTACTACATTTGGCTTATTTTCTATCTAAGCTGCTCACCAACTCTAAACCCAAAAATCCATAGTATTTTACCACATTATAGTCCTCAAAACATCAAGTTCATATCGAGATCAAAGATCAAGATTTGTAACAAAGAGGTATAAACCTAATTTTTATTTTGATCCAAGTTGCTAAGAAATTTTTTTGTTTTAAGTGTTTAAAATCTTGTTAATGGATGTTTTATGAAGATCTATGATGATCTATCATGAATCCATAGCATCAAAGTGCTTTTAAAATAGAGTTTTCAAAACTGCATTCTTGAGTATGAACTATGGTCCCGACAAAAATGTTGTTGGCCGTAGATCTTGCACGTATGTGTTTTCGTTGTTTTAGGTTTTGGATCTCTAAGTTGGTTATGTGGTCTTTAATATGAAAGAAGAATCGGGTGTCATTACATGGCGGTTTACGATATTCATGGTCAAAGTATGTTGACCGACGTTGACTGGGCCAATTCTGGGTAACCCAGAAAGCCTTGATCAACGTCTGACAACGTTTTATTGGCTTAAGATCTGACAGTTTGTTTGTGTTTTGATACTGTTATGGTAACCATGTTGTAGCATGTATAATATACTATAGATATGGGTCTTTATAACGCTTAAAAAAAGCAATATATCACCGCATTCAAGTGGTCAAAGTAGGCCACTCAGACCGCTTTTACAATTTAGAATTTCAAGAAAAGTATGACAAAGATCCCGACAAGGTTTGACTGTGTAATAACTTGTGGATCTATTGTTGTTAAATTGATGTGTTGTTATAATAATGTTCCTTCGCCATGTATACTACCAGTGTGAATCATAAAACCATCAATAAGCGTGAATGTAACTAGAAAGAATCGAGCCACAAAGTAGTAAATGAAGTCGTCTCGGTTTCGGTAACCCAAAAAGCCAAGAAGCTTCATGCCTACTTTGAGGCTTTGATCCGGAAAATGTGTTGTATTATGACCATGTTGTGTGTTTTAACGTGTAGTGCTACATAAACACCGCATGATCCAAGTCTTATATCAATGAGAATTAAGGTCGGTCAAACAAGAACCTTCTTTACCGTCAGTTCGTTCTTGAGCTCAAGAACACCAACAATGACGCCAGGTCACTAAAGGCCTATAAGCGACGGCTTTGATTTTTTTAATTTGAATTTTCTAATTAATTAAAATAGAAAATAAATTATAAAATTATTAAAATTATTTTAAAATTATTTTAAATTATGAAAAATAATTTCAATTAATCGAATATTTTTCTTTAATATTTATAATTATTTAAATATTAAAAGTATTTAATTTATTTAATTAGTGTATTAAATAAATTAGAGAAAATGATTTAATATTATAAAAATCATTTTAAATAAGAATAATGTATTTAAAAATATTTTGAGTTATAAAATGTGACTTTTTATATTTTTGGAGAATTTTCATTAATAAATTAATATTAATGATATTAGATTTATTTAATTATTAAATTAAATAAATAAGATAAAATGATTTTATTGATTTAAAAATCATTTTAAATAAGAATAAAGTGTTAGAAAATATTTTGAATTATAAAATATAATTTTCAATATTTTTGGAGAATTCTCATTAATTAATTAATATTAATGATATTAGATTTATTTAATTATTATATTAAATAAATGAATTAAAATTATTTTATTAATATAAAAATCATTTAAAATGAGATAAATGAATTAAAAATATTTTAAGTGATAATTAATTACTTTTAATATTTTGATGATAATTTCATTAATATTTAAATATTAATGGTGATGATTTAAAAGTGATTTTAATTATTTTAAAAATCATTTAAGTAGAATATTGATGATTTAAAATATTTGAAGTTATTAATAATAACTTTAATATTTTGACAAGCATGTTATTAATATTTTTATATTATTAAATATAAATAATGATAAGATTATTTGATAATTAAATCATTTAAAAATGATTTAAGTGTTTGAAAAATTATTATAAATTATAAGAATTGTTTGAAAATTATTAAAAGCTTAGAAAAATATTATAAACGTATATTTGACTTATCTAAAATAATATTGAAGCTTAGAGACCAAGTTTAATCGACAATCAATGTGTTAATTATCGAATAAGGTGACCGTAACAATCGAGAATGGAATAGAAGTCCAACCGCACTATAGGTTATAAACACTAATGTGGCTATGTGGTAATGTGCCAGAGAAGTTTGATTGTAAAATAAAGATTATGTGTTATAAATGATTGTGCTAATCGCGAGACCGACATCATTGAATATATAGTCTTATTAACGCAGCTTAATTATATATTGTAGTCAGTAATCAACGCTGAAAGGCAAGTTTCCTAACTCAACCTCGACTTATATTCATTCAATTATTATGGTTAATTATTGCTAATTATACCATATCCAAGGAATTTATTGTTGATTATTCGCAGTTAATGTATGTTTAATCATTCAAATTGAATTATCGATTCGTAGAATATACCATATAGAATAACTATTGTTGGATATTCATATTCGTAGAAGATGTAATCGACAAAGATGATAATTCTTATTTATGTCAAAATATGTTGAGAAATGTCTTAGCTAATTATTCGGATAGACTCATATTTGTTAGAACTTGATAAATTCGAGAAGAGAATTCAATTGTTATTGATAGATCGATGCCAAATAATTTATCTTGAACTCAATAACGCCCAAATTGTCAACACGATACGCTTTGTGAGTAAAATTCAAGAATGCTCAGAAGAATATTTTCATGAAAAAGATACTGGATGAAGCGCAAATATCAAGGATATTCCACTAATTTCATGGAGTATAGAAGCCAAAACATTAACCCTGTGATAACCTCGAGATTTTAATAATCAAAAATTTATGAATAAATTTTTTTTATTAATATCAGGTCAGGTAATAGCGTGATACGAAGTTTGGAGAATGAGTCAATTTGTGTATTGACTAATAAAATTAGAGTAGAGTTGTGCTTTAAAAGATGAGAAAACCCTAACCCTAATTTCTCGAAAGGATTCGACATAAAAATATAATTAAAATAATTATATTAATGAGTAAGCTTCAGATTGTTTAGAATTTTGATCATCGATCGATCGTATAAGGTTTAAAATTATAAACCCTAACAAGAGATTAGAAACCCTAATCTCTAGGATTAAAAACCCTAATGTACGTTAGAAACCCTAATCGTATTTATCGGAAACCCTAATTTAAAATTCGGAAATCCTAAAACCCTAATTAGAAACCCTAATCCTAATTGGGAAGCCTAATGTGTGTATTAAACTTTAATATGATTAGAAAACCCTAATTATATTTTAGTTGTTTTAATTTCTATTTTACAAACCATAATTGTAATTTAGAAAATTTATTTTTCTAATTAAAACCCTAATTAAGTGGGTTATAAACACTAATGACCATTTTGACCCTAATTGCTAAATTAGGCAATTTTAATTAGGAATATTAATCTTAATTACCAAGATTGAATTTTATGATTAGAAATATTAATATAATTATTGAATCCTAATTATAATTTTGGAATATTAATTTTCTATTTTGAAACCAAAATTCAAAAAATCTTGGAAATTAAATTGCAAACCTAAAGGGTTTAAACCCAAAGGGTTCAAACCCCAAACCCCAAACCCTAAACCCTAAGGGTTTGTGAATTGACAAGAATGCCATTAAAATTAATTTACAAATGATCAAAATGCCCTTTTTCATTTATTTAAATGGTAATCTTGATAATTCACCAACACCTTTTGTGGTGAACCACCACATCGACTTGGTGAGTGTTTAATATCGCCTCTGGTAGAAATTTGCAAATCTAGCAACAAATCAAGCAATATATAAGAGATTTAGAGAGAAAGTTACTACATTGGCTTATTTTCTATCTAAGCTCTCACCAACTCTAAACCTCCCAAAATCCATAGTATAAGATTTCACTACATTATAGTCCTCTAAAACATCAAGTTCATATCGAGATCAAAGATCAAGATTTAGAACAAAGAGGTATAAACCTAATTTTTATTTTGATCCAAGTTGCTAAGAAATTTTTTTGTTTTAAGTGTTTTAATCTTGTTAATGGATGTTTTATGAAGATCTATGATGATCTATCATGAATCCATAGCATCAAGTGCTTTAAAATAGAGTTTTTCAAAACTGTTTCGAGTATGAACTATGGTCCGACAAGAAATGTTAGTGGTCGTAGATCTTGGCACGTATGTGTGTTTTTCGTTGTTTTAGGTTTTGGATCTCTAGTCGGTTATGTGGTCTTTAATATGAAAGAAGAATCGATTGTCATTACATGGCCGTACCAGCACGATATTCATGGTCAAAGTATGTCAACCGACGCCGATCGGGCCAATTTCGGTAACCCAGAAAGCTCGATCAACGTCCCGACAACGCTTTTATTGGCTTAAGATCCGAAAAATTTGTTTGTGTTTTGACATCGTTATGGTAACCATGTTGTAAAATGTATAATATACTATAGATATGGGTCTTTATAACGCTTAAAAAGTAACATATCACCGCACTCAAGTGGTCAAAGTAGGCCACTTCAGACCGCTTTTACAATTCTAGAATTTCAAGAAAAGTGTATGGACAAAGATCCCGATAAGGTTCGACCGTAATAACTTGTGGATCTATTGTTGTTAAATTGATGTGTTATTATAATAATGTTCCTCGCCATGTATACTACCAAGGTGAATCATAAAACCATCAATAACATGAATGTAACTAGAAAGAATCGAGCCACAAAGTAGCAAATGAAGTCGCCCTGGGTTTCGGTAACCCAAAAGCCAAGAAGCTTCTCGATGCCTACTTTGAGGCTTTTGATCCGCAAATGTGTCAGTATTATGACCACCATGTTTGTCAGTTGTCAGAACGGTAAGGCTACATAAACACCGCATGATCCAAGTCTTATATCGAGCAGAGAATTAAGGTTGGTCAAACAAAGAACCTTCCTTCTTCAGTCAATGCCGTTGTTCTCGAGCTCAAGAACACCAACAATGACGCCAGGTCACTAAAGGCCTATAAATAGACGGTTTTGATTTTTTAATTTCTAATTTTGGTAATTAATTAAAAAATAGAAAATAAATTATAAAAATTATTAAAAATTATTTTAAAAATTATTTTAAATTATGAAAATAATTTTCAATTAATCGAATATTTTTCTTTAATATTTATAATTATTTAAATATTAAAAGTATTTAATTTATTTAATTAGTGTATTAAATAAATTAGAGAAAATGATTTAATATTATAAAAAATCATTTTAAATAAGAATAATGTATTTAAAAATATTTTGAGTTATAAATGTGACTTTTTATATTTTTGGAGAATTTTCATTAATAAATTAATATTAATGATATTAGATTTATTTAATTATTAAATTAAATAAATAAGATAAAAATGATTTTATTGATTTAAAAATCATTTTAAATAAGAATAAAGTGTTAGAAAATATTTTGAATTATAAAATATAATTTTCAATATTTTTGGAGAATTCTCATTAATTAATTAATATTAATGATATTAGATTTATTTAATTATTATATTAAATAAATGAATTAAAAATTATTTTATTAATATAAAATCATTTAAAATGAGATAAATGAATTAAAAATATTTTAAGTGATAATTAATTACTTTTAATATTTTGATGATAATTTCATTAATATTTAAATATTAATGGTGATGATTTAAAAGTGATTTTAATTATTTTAAAAATCATTTAAGTAGAATATTGATGATTTAAAATATTTGAAGTTATTAATAATAACTTTAATATTTTGACAAGCATGTTATTAATATTTTATATTATTAAATATAAATAATGATAAGATTATTTGATAATTAAATCATTTAAAAATGATTTAAGTGTTTGAAAAATTATTATAAATTATAAGAATTGTTTGAAAATTATTAAAAGCTTCCAAAAAATATTATAAACGATATTTGACTTATCTAAAATAATATCAAGCTTAGAGACCAAGTTTAATTGACAATCAATGTGTTAATTATCGAATAAGGTGACTAACGTAATAATCGAGAATGGACCAAGTCCAACCGCACTATAGGTTATAAACACTAATGTGGCTATGTGGTAATGTGCCTAGAGAAGTTTGATCGTAAAAATACAAGATTATGTGTTATAAATGATTGGCTAATCGTGAGACCGATATCACGTTGAATATAGGTCTTATGAACGCAGATTAATTATATCAGTAGTCAGTAATCAACGCGAAAGGCAAGTTTCTAACTCAACCTCGACTTATATTCATTCAATTATTATGGTTAATTATCGCTAATTATACCATATCCAAGGAATTTATTGTTGATTATTCGCAGCTAAGGTAATGTTTAATCATTCAAATTGAATTACTGATTCAGAGAATATACCATTGTAGAATAACTGTTGTTGGATATTCATATTCGTAGAAGATAGAATTGACAGTACAGATAATTCCTGTTTATTGTCAAAATATGTTGAGAAATGTCTTAGCTAATTATTCTGGCTAGACTCACATTTGTTAGAACTTGATAAATTCGAGAAGAGAATTCAATTGTTATTGATAGATCGATGCCAAATAATTTATCTTGAACTCAATAACGTCCAAATTGTCAACATGATACTGCTTTGTGGAGTAAAATTCAAGAATGCTCGTAAGAATATTTCCATGAAAAGATATCGATGAAAGCGCAAATATCAAGGATATTCCACTAATTTCATGGAGTATATAAGCCAAAACTTTAACCCGTGATAACTCGAGATTTTAATAATCAAAAATTTGTGAATAAATTTTTTTTTATTAATATTGGTTGTGTAAGCGTGATACGAAGTTTGGAGAATGAGTCAATTTGTGTATTGACTAATAAAATTAGAGTAGAGTTGTGCTTAAAAAGATGAGAAAACCCTAACCCTAATTTTCGAAAGGATTCGATATAAAATATAATTAAAATAATTATATTAATGAGTAAAGCGTCAGATTGTTTAGAATTTTGATCAATGACGATCGGATAAGGTTTAAAATTATAAACCCTAACAAGAGATTAGAAACCCTAATCTCGTGATTAAAAACCCTAATGTATCGTTAAACCCTAATCGTATTTATCGGAAACCCTAATTTAAAATTCGTAAATCCTAAAACCCTAATTAGAAACCCTAATCCTAATTGGGAAGCCTAATGTGTATTAAACTTTAATATGATTAGAAAACCCTAATTATATTTTAGTTGTTTTAATTTCTATTTTACAAACCATAATTGTAATTTAGAAAATTTATTTTTCTAATTAAAACCCTAATTTATGGGTTATAAACCCTAATGACCATTTTGACCCTAATTGCTAAATTAGGCAATTTTAATTAGAATATTAATCCTAATTACCAAGATTGAATTTTATGATTAGGAAATATTAATATAATTATTGAATCCTAATTATAATTTTGGAATATTAATTTTCTATTTTGAAAACCAAAATTCAAAAATCTTGGAAATTAAATTCAGAAACCTAAAGGGTTTAAACCCTAAACCCTAAAGGGTTCAAACCCCAAACCAAAACCCAAACCCTAAACCCTAAGGGTTTGTGAATTAGACAAGAATGCCATTAAAATTAATTTACAAATGATCAAAATGCCTTTTTTTCATTTATTTAAATGGTAACTTGCATAATTCACCAACACCTTTGTGGTGAACCACCACATCGATTTGGTGAGTGTTTAATATCGCCTACCAAATTAAATTTGCAAGTCTAGCAACAAATCAAGCAATATATAAGAGATTTAGAGAGAGAAAGTTACTACATTTGGCTTATTTTCTATCTAAGCTCTCACCAACTCTTTTCTCTCACCAAACCTCCAAATATCCATAGTATTTCAAATCACATTATAGTCCTCTAAAACATCAAGTTCATATGGAGATCAAAGATCAAGATTTGAAACAAAGAGGTATAAACCTAATTTTTATTTTGATCCAAGTTGCTAAGAAATTTTTTTGTTTTAAGTGTTTAAAATCTTGTTAATGGATGTTTTATGAAGATCTATGATGATCTATCATGAATCCACAGCATCAAAGTGCTTTAAAATAGTAGTTTTTCAAAAACTGCTCTCGAGTATGAACTATGGTCCGACAAGAAATGTTAGTAGTCGTAGATCTTGGTACGATGTGTTTTTCGTTGTTTTAGGTTTTGGATCTCTAGGCCGGGTTATGTGGTCTTTAATATGAAAGAAGAATCGCATGTCATTACATGGCCGCCAGCACGATATTCACGGTCAAAGTATGTCGACCGACGCCGATCGGGCCAATTTCGGTAACCCAAAAGCCTCGATCAACGCCCCACAACGCTTTTATCGGGCTTAAGATCCCGGCGCTTGTTGTTTGTTTTGACATCATTATGGTAACCATGTTGTAGCATGTATAATATACTATAGATATGGGTCTTTATAACGCTTTAAAAAAGCAACATATCGGGCCGCATCAAGTGGTCAAAGTAGGCCACTCAGACCGCTTTTTACAATTCTAGAATTTCAAGAAAAGTGTATGGACAAAGATCCCGACAAGGTTCGACCGTAATAACTTGTGGATCTATTGTTGTTAAATTGATGTGTTGTTATAATAATGTTCCTCGCCATGTATACTACCGAAGGTGAATCATAAAACCATCAATAGCGTGAATGTAACTCAGAAGAATCGAGCCAGAAGTAGTATTCGAAGTCGCCCTGGGTTTCGGTAACCCGTAAAGCCAAGAAGCTTCTCGACAACTACTTTGAGGCTTTGATCCCGCAAATGTGTTGTATTATGACCATGTTGTGTGTTGTAACGATGTAGTGCTACATAAACACCGCATGATCCAAGTCTTATATCGAACAGAGAATTAAGGTCGGTCAAACAAGAACCTTTCTTAATGTACCGTCGTTGTTTTCGAGCTCAAGAACACCAACAATGACGCTTTCAGGTCACTAAAGGCCTATAATGACGCTTTTGATTTTTTAATTTCAATTTTCAGTAATTAATTAAAAATAGAAAATAAATTATAAAAATTATTAAAAATTATTTTAAAATTATTTTAAATTATGAAAAATAATTTCTAATTAATTCGAATATTTTTCTTTAATATTTATAATTATTTAAATATTAAAAGTATTTAATTTATTTAATTAGTGTATTAAATAAATTAGAGAAAAATGATTTAATATTATAAAAAATCATTTTAAATAAGAATAATGTATTTAAAAATATTTTGAGTTATAAAATGTGACTTTTTATATTTTGGAGAATTTTCATTAATAAATTAATATTAATGATATTAGATTTATTTAATTATTAAATTAAATAAATAAGATAAAATGATTTTATTGATTTAAAAATCATTTTAAATAAGAATAAAGTGTTAGAAAATATTTTGAATTATAAAATATAATTTTCAATATTTTGGAGAATTCTCATTAATTAATTAATATTAATGATATTAGATTTATTTAATTATTATATTAAATAAATGAATTAAAAATTATTTTATTAATATAAAAAATCATTTAAAATGAGATAAATGAATTAAAAATATTTTAAGTGATAATTAATTACTTTTAATATTTTGATGATAATTTCATTAATATTTAAATATTAATGGTGATGATTTAAAAGTGATTTTAATTATTTTAAAAATCATTTAAGTAGAATATTGATGATTTAAAATATTTGAAGTTATTAATAATAACTTTAATATTTTGACAAGATGTTATTAATATTTTTATATTATTAAATATAAATAATGATAAGATTATTTGATAATTAAATCATTTAAAAATGATTTAAGTGTTTGAAAAATTATTATAAATTATAAGAATTGTTTGAAAATTATTATAAGCTTCCGAAAAATATTATAAACGATATTCGACTTATCTAAAATAATATCAAGCTTAGAGACCAAGTTTAATCGACAATCAATGTGTTAATTATCGAATAAGGTGACCGCAATAACCGAGAATGGATCAAGTCCAACCGCATCTATAGGTTATAAACACTAATGTGGCTATGTGGTAATGTGCCTAGAGAAGTTTGAAATCAAAATACGTGATTATGTGTTATAAATGATCAGGTTAACTCATGAGACCGATATCATTGAATATAGTCTTATGTAACGCAGCTTAATTATATCATGTATCAGAATCAACGCTAAAGGCAAGTTTCCTAACTCAACCTCGATTTATATTCATTCAATTATTATGGTTAATTATCGCTAATTATACCATATCCAAGGAATTTATTGTTGATTATTCGCAGCTAACGTAATGCTTAATCATTCAAATCAATTATCGATTCGTAGAATATACCATTGTAGAATAACCGTTGTTGGATATTCATATTCGTAGAAGATGTAATCGACAAAGATGATAATTCTCGCTTATTGTCAAAATATGTTGAGAAATGTCTTAGCTAATTATTTCGCTAGACTCATATTTGTTAGAACTTGATAAATTCGAGAAGAGAATTCAATTGTTATCGATAGATCGATGCCAAATAATTTATCTTGAACTCAATAACGTCCAAATTGTCAACACGATATCGCCAGGAGTAAAATTCAAGAATGCTCGTAAGAATATTTCCATGAAAAAAGATATCGATGAAGCTTAAATATCAAGGATATTCCACTAATTTCATGGAGTATAGAAGCCAAAACTTTAACCCGTGATAACTCGAGATTTTAATAATCAAAAATTTGTGAATAATTTTTTTTATTAATATCGTGTTGTGTAATCGTGGATACGAAGTTTGGAGAATGAGTCAATTTGTGTATTGACTAATAAAATTAGAGTAGAGTTGTGCTTAAAAAGATGAGAAAACCCTAACCCTAATTTCTCGGAAAGGATTCTACATAAAAAATATAATTAAAATAATTATATTAATGAGTAAGCGTCAGATTGTTTAGAATTTTGATCAATGATTGATCGATAAGGTTTAAAATTATAAACCCTAACAAGAGATTAGAAACCCTAATCTCGTGGATTAAAAACCCTAATGTATCGTTAGAAACCCTAATCGTATGACGGAAACCCTAATTTAAAATCCTGAATCCTAAAACCCTAATTAGAAACCCTAATCCTAATTGGAAAGCCTAATGTGTGTATTAAACTTTAATATGATTAGAAAACCCTAATTATATTTTAGTTGTTTTAATTTCTATTTTACAAAACCATAATTGTAATTTAGAAAATTTATTTTCTAATTAAAACCCTAATTTGTGGGTTATAAACCCTAATGACCATTTTGACCTAATTGCTAAATTAGGCAATTTTAATTAGAATATTAATCCTAATTAACAAGATTGAATTTTATGATTAGAAAATATTAATATAATTATTGAATCCTAATTATAATTTTGGAATATTAATTTTCTATTTTGAAAACCGAAATTCAAAAATCTTGGAAATTAAATTGCAAACCTAAAGGGTTTAAACCCTAAAGGGTTCAAACCCTAAACCCAAACCCAAACCCTAAACCCTAAGGGTTTGTGAATTGGACAAGAATGCCATTAAAATTAATTTACAAATGATCAAAATGCCCTTTTTTCATTTATTTAAATGGTAACTTGCATAATTCACCAACACCTTTTGTTGGTGAACCACCACATTGACTTGGTGAGTGTTTAATATCGCCTACAAAACCAAAATTTGCAAGTCTAGCAACAAATCAAGCAATATATAAGAGATTTAGAGAGAGAAAGTTACTACATTTGGCTTATTTTCTATCTAAGCTCTCACCAACTCTTTCTCTCACCAAACCTCCAAATATCCATAGTATTTCACCACATTATAGTCCTCTAAAACATCAAGTTCATATTCGAGATCAAAGATCAAGATTTGTAACAAAGAGGTATAAACCTAATTTTATTTTGATCCAAGTTGCTAAGAAATTTTTTTGTTTTAAGTGTTTTAATCTTGTTAATGGATGTTTTATGAAGATCTATGATGATCTATCATGAATCCATAGCATCAAAGTGCTTTAAAATGTAGTTTTCAAAAATGTTTCGAGTATGAAACTATGGTCCGACAAGAAATGTTAGTGGTCGTAGATCTTGGCAATGTATGTTTTTTCGTTGTTTTAGGTTTTGGATCTCTAATGGTTATGTGGTCTTTAATATAAAAAAGAAGAATCGCTGTCATTATATGGCCATTTACAGCACGATATTCACGGTCAAAGTATGTCGACCGACGCCGATCGGGCCAATTTGGTAACCCAGAAGCCTCGATCAACGCCCCACAACGCGTTTTATTGGCTTAAGATCCGACAGCTTGTTTGTGTTTTGACATCATATGGTAACCATGTTGTAAAATGTATAATATACTATAGATATGGGTCTTTATAACGCTTAAAAAGTAAATATATCACCGTACTCAAGTGGTCAAAGTAGGCCACTTCAGACCGCTTTTACAATTCTAGAATTTCAAGAAAAGTGTATGGACAAAGATCCCGACAAGGTTCGACCGCGTGTAATAACTTGTGGATCTATTGTTGTTAAATTGATGTGTTGTTATAATAATGTTCCTTGCCATGTATACTACCGGTGTGAATCACAAAACCATCAATAACATGAATGTAACTAGAAAAGAATCGAGCCATTAAAGTAGCAATGAAGTCGCCCTGGTTTCTGGTAACCCGTAAAGCCCGTAAGCTTCCGATGCCTACTTTGAGGCTTTGATCCGCAAATGTGTCAGACATGACCATGTTGTGTCAGAACGCGTAAATACATAAACATCACTGCATGATCCAAGTCTTATATTGAATAAGAGAATTAAGGTCGGTCAAACAAGAACCTTCTTAATTACCGCCGTTGTTGTTTCGAGTTCAAGAACACCAACAATGACGCCAGGTCACTAAAGGCCTATATAATGACGCGGTTTGATTTTTTAATTTCAATTTTAAGAATTAATTAAAATAGAAAATAAATTATAAAAATTATTAAAATTGTTTTAAAATTATTTTAAATTATGAAAATAATTTCAACCAATCGAATATTTTTCTTTAATATTTATAATTATTTAAATATTAAAAGTATTTAATTTATTTAATTAGTGTATTAAATAAATTAGAGAAAATGATTTAATATTATAAAAATCATTTTAAATAAGAATAATGTATTTAAAAATATTTTGAGTTATAAATGTGACTTTTATATTTTTGGAGAATTTTCATTAATAAATTAATATTAATGATATTAGATTTATTTAATTATTAAATTAAATAAATAAGATAAAATGATTTTATTGATTTAAAAATCATTTTAAATAAGAATAAAGTGTTAGAAAATATTTTGAATTATAAAATATAATTTTCAATATTTTTGGAGAATTCTCATTAATTAATTAATATTAATGATATTAGATTTATTTAATTATTATATTAAATAAATGAATTAAAAATTATTTTATTAATATAAAAATCATTTAAAATGAGATAAATGAATTAAAAATATTTTAAGTGATAATTAATTACTTTTAATATTTTGATGATAATTTCATTAATATTTAAATATTAATGGTGATGATTTAAAAGTGATTTTAATTATTTTAAAAATCATTTAAGTAGAATATTGATGATTTAAAAATATTTGAAGTTATTAATAATAACTTTAATATTTTGACAAGCATGTTATTAATATTTTATATTATTAAATATAAATAATGATAAGATTATTTGATAATTAAATCATTTAAAAAATGATTTAAGTGTTTGAAAAATTATTATAAATTATAAGAATTGTTTGAAAATTATTAAAAGCTTCCAAAAATATTATAAACGATATTCGACTTATCTAAAATAATATCAAGCTTAGAGACCAAGTTTAATTGACAATCAATGTGTTAATTATCGAATAAGGTGACCGTAATTAACCGAGAATGGATCAAGTCCAACCGCACTATAGGTTATAAACACTAATGTGGGTATACGTGGTAATGTGCCTAGAGAAGTTTGACCGTAAAATACAAAGATATGTGTTATAAATGATTGTGCTAACTAAGCGAGACCCATATCGTTGAATATAGTCTTATGAACGCAGTTAATTATATTGTGTAGTCAGAATCAACGCCGAAAAGGCAAGTTTCCTAACTCAACCTCGACTTATATTCATTCAATTATTATGGTTAATTATTGCTAATTATACCATATCCAAGGAATTTATTGTTGATTATTCGCAGCTTAGTGTAATGCTTAATCATTCAAATCAATTACCGATTCGCAGAATATACCATTGTAGAATAACCGTCATTGGATATTCATATTCAGTAGAAGATAGAATCGATAAAGATGTATAATTTCTGCTTATCGTCAAAATATGTTGAGAAATGTCTTAGCTAATTATTCGCAGACTCACATTTGTTAGAACTTGATAAATTCGAGAAGAGAATTCAATTGTTATTGATAGATCGATGCCAAATAATTTATCTTGAACTCAATAACGCCCAAATTGTCAACACGATATCGCTTGCATGGAGTAAAATTCAAGAATGCTCGTAAGAATATTTCCATGAAAAGATATCGATGAAGCGCTTAAATATCAAGGATATTCCACTAATTTCATGGAGTATATAAGCCAAAACTTTAACCCGTGATAACTCGAGATTTGAATAATCAAAAATTTGTGAATAAATTTTTTTTATTAATATCAGGTGTTGTAAAATCGTGATACGAGGTTGGAGAATGAGTCAATTTGTGTATCGAATAATAAAATTAGAGTAGAGTTGTGCTTAAAAAAGATGAGAAACCCTAACCCTAATTTCCGGAAAGGATTCACATAAAATATAATTAAAATAATTATATTAATGAGTAATGCGTCAGATTGTTTAGAATTTTGATCAATGATTTATCTGGATAAGGTTTAAAATTATAAACCCTAATAAGAGATTAGAAACCCTAATCTCGTGATTAAAACCCTAATGTATCGTTAGAAACCCTAATCGTATTTGATTTTGAAACCCTAATTTAAAATTGGAAATCCTAAAACCCTAATTAGAAACCCTAATCCTAATTGGGAAGCCTAATGTGTGTATTAAACTTTAATATGATTAGAAAACCCTAATTATATTTTAGTTGTTTTAATTTCTATTTTACAAACCCTAATTGTAATTTAGAAAATTTATTTTCTAATTAAAACCCTAATTTGTGGGTTATAAACCCTAATGACCATTTTGAATTCTAATTGCTAAATAAGGCAATTTTAATTAGGAATATTAATCCTAATTAGCAAGATTGAATTTTATGATTAGAAATATTAATATAATTATTGAATCCTAATTATAATTTTGGAATATTAATTTTCTATTTTGAAAACCAAAATTCAAAAATCTTGGAAATTAAATTTAAAACCTAAAGGGTTTAAACCCTAAACCCTAAAGGGTTCAAACCCTAAACCTTAACTCAAACCCTAAACCCTAAGTGGTTTGTGAATTGGACAAGTATGCCATTAAAATTAATTTACAAATGACCAAAATGCCCTTTTTCATTTATTTAAATGGTAATCTGCATAATTCACCAACACCTTTAGTTGGTGAACCACCACATCGACTGATGAGTGTTTAATATCGCCTACCAAATTTAAATTTGCAAGTCTAGCAACAAATCAAACAATATATAAGAGATTTAGAGAGAGAAAGTTACTACATTTGGCTTATTTTCTATCTAAGCTCTCACCAACTCTTTTCTCACCAAACCTCCAAATATCCATAGTATTTCACCACATTATAGTCCTCTAAAACATCAAGTTCATATTGGAGATCAAAGATCAAGATTTAGTAACAAAGAGGTATAAACCTAATTTTTATTTCGATCCAAGTCGCTAAGAAATTTTTTTGTTTTAAGTGTTTAAAATCTTGTTAATGGATGTTTTATGAAGATCTATGATGATCTATCATGAATCCATAGCATCAAAGTGCTTTTAAAATAGAGTTTTCAAAATCTGCTCGAGTATGAACTATGGTCCGACAAGAAATGTTAGTAGTCGTAGATCTTGGTACGTATGTGTTTTCTCGTTGTTTTAGGTTTTGGATCTCTAGTCGGGTTATGTGGTCTTTAATATGAAAGAAGAATCATTGTCATTATACGGCCACCAGCACGATATTCACGGTCAAAGTATGTCGACCGACGCCGATCGGGCCAATTTCGGTAACCCAGAAGCCTCGATCAACGCCCCACAACGCTTTTATTGGCTTAAGATCCGGATGTTTTGTTTGTGTTTTGACATCGTTATGGTAACCATGTTGTAGCACGTATAATATACTATAGATACGGGTCTTTATAACGCTTAAAAAGCAACATATCGGCCGTGTACCAAGTGGTCAAAGTAGGCCACTCAGACCGCTTTTACAATTCTAGAATTTCAAGAAAGTGTATGGACAAAGATCCCACAAGGTTCGACCGCAGTAATAACTTGTGGATCTATTGTTGTTAAATTGATGTGTTGTTATAATAATGTTCCTCGCCATGTATACTACCAAAGGTGAATCATAAAACCATCAATAACGTGAATGTAACTAGAAAAGAATCGAGCCACAAAGTAGCATTCAAGTCGCCTGGGTTTTCGGGTAACCCGTAAAGCCAAGAAGCTTCCGATGCCTACTTTGAGGCTTTGGATCCGCAAATGTGTTGTATTATGACCATGTCAGTGTCAGTAACGTAAAGGCTACATAAACATCGCATTGATCCAAGTCTTATATGAATGAGAATTAAGGTCGGTCAAACAAGAACCTTCTTCCAATACCGCCGTTGTTCTCGAGCTCAAGAACACCAACAATGACGCTTTGTGTCGCTAAAGGCCTATAAATGTACGCTTTTGATTTTTTTAATTTTCAATTTTCGTAATTTATTAAAATAGAAAATAAATTATAAAATTATTAAAATTGTTTTAAAATTATTTTAAATTATGAAAATAATTTCAATTAATCGAATATTTTTCTTTAATATTTATAATTACTTAAATATAAAAGTATTTAATTTATTTAATTAGTGTATTAAATAAATTAGAGAAAATGATTTAATATTATGAAAAATCATTTTAAATAAGAATAATGTATTTAAAAATATTTTGAAGTTATAAAATGTGACTTTTTATATTTTTGGAGAATTTTCATTAATAAATTAATATTAATGATATTAGATTTATTTAATTATTAAATTAAATAAATAAGATAAAATGATTTTATTGATTTAAAAATCATTTTAAATAAGAATAAAGTGTTAGAAAATATTTTGAATTATAAAATATAATTTTCAATATTTTTGGAGAATTCTCATTAATTAATTAATATTAATGATATTAGATTTATTTAATTATTATATTAAATAAATGAATTAAAATTATTTTATTAATATAAAAATCATTTAAAATGAGATAAATGAATTAAAAATATTTTAAGTGATAATTAATTACTTTTAATATTTTGATGATAATTTCATTAATATTTAAATATTAATGGTGATGATTTAAAAGTGATTTTAATTATTTTAAAATCATTTAAGTAGAATATATGATGATTTAAAATATTTGAAGTTATTAATAATAACTTTAATATTTTGACAAAGATGTTATTAATATTTTATATTATTAAATATAAATAATGATAAGATTATTTTATAATTAAATCATTTAAAATGATTTAAGTGTTTGAAAAATTATTATAAATTATAAGAATTGTTTGAAAATTATTATAAGCTTAAGAAAAATATTATAAACGATATTCGACTTATCTAAAATAATATGAAGCTTAGAGACCAAGTTTAATCGACAATCAATGTGTTAATTATCTAATAAGGTGACCGTACAAATCGAGAATGGATCAAGTCCAACCTGCACTATAGGTTATAAACACTAATGTGGCTATCTGGGTAATGTGCCTAGAGAAGTTTGATCAGAAAATACAAAGATTATGTGTTATAAATGATCAGGCTAATCGCGAGACCGATATCATTGAATACAGTGAGTCTTATGTAACGCAGATTAATTATATTATGTAGTCAGAATCGCCAAAGGCAAGTTTCCTAACTCAACCTCGACTTATATTCATTCAATTATTATGGTTAATTATTGCTAATTATACCATATCCACGGAATTTATTGTTGATTATTCGCAGCTATGTAATGCTTAATCATTCAAATTGAATTACCGATTCGTAGAATATACCATTGTAGAATAATTGTTGTTGAATTTATCTTGAACTCAATAACGCCCAAATTGTCAACACGACATCGCTTTCAGGAGTAAAATTCAAGAATGCTCGTAAGAATATTTCCATGAAAAAGATATTGGATGAAGCGCAAATATCAAGGATATTCCACTAATTTCATGGAGTATGTAAGCCAAAACTTTAACCGTGATAACCTCGAGATTTTTAATAATCAAAAATTTAATGAATAAATTTTTTTATTAATATCAGGTTGTAAATCGCGGATATGAAGTTTGGAGAATGAGTCAATTTGTGTATCGACTAATAAAATTAGAGTAGAGTTGTGCTTAAAAAGATGAGAGAAACCCTAACCCTAATTTTCGGAAAGGATTCACATAAAATATAATTAAAATAATTATATTAATGAGTAAGCGTTTCAGATTGTTTAGAATTTTGATCAATGATCGATCGGATAAGGTTTAAAATTATAAACCCTAACAAGAGATTAGAAACCCTAATCTCGTGATTTAAAACCCTAACGCATCGTTTAAACCCTAATCGTATTTATTCTGAAACCCTAATTTAAAATTCTGAAATCCTAAAACCCTAATTAGGAAACCCTAATCCTAATTGGAAAGCCTAATGTGTGTATTAAACTTTAATATGATTAGAAAACCCTAATTATATTTTAGTTATTTTAATTTCTATTTTACAAACCATAATTGTAATTTAGAAAATTTATTTTCTAATTAAAACCCTAATTCGTGGGTTATAAACCCTAATGACCATTTTCAACCCTAATTGCTAAATTAGGCAATTTTAATTAGGAATATTAATCCTAATTAACAAGATTGAATTTTATGATTAGAAATATTAATATAATTATGAATCCTAATTATAATTTTGGAATATTAATTTTCTATTTTGAAAACCCAAATTCAAAAATCTTGAAATTAAATTGAAACTTAAAGGGTTTAAACCCTAAAGGGTTCAAACCCTAAACCCAAACCCAAACCCTAAACCCTAAGGGTTTGTGAATTGACAAGAATGCCATTAAAATTAATTTACAAATGATCAAAATGCCTTTTTTCATTTATTTAAATGGTAACTTGTATAATTCACCAACACCTTTAGTTGGTGAACCACCACATTGACTTTTGGTGAGTGTTTAATATCGCCTACCAAATTTAAATTTCAAGATCTATCAACAAATCAAGCAATATATAAGAGATTTAGAGAGAGAAAGTTACTACATTTGGCTTATTTTTTATCTCAAGCTCTCACCAACTCTCTCTCTCTCCAAACCTCCAAATATCCATAGTATTTCACCACATTATAGTCCTCTAAAACATCAAAGTTCATATTGGAGATCAAAGATCAGATTTGTAACAAAGAGGTATAAACCTAATTTTTATTTTTGATCCTTGTTGCTAAGAAATTTTTTGTTTTAAGTGTTTAGAATCTTGCTAATGGATGTTTTATGAAGATCTATGATGATCTATCATGAATCCATAGCATCAAAGTGCGTTTTAAAATGAAGTTTTCAAAAATCGTTTCGAGTAATTTTTATGGTCCGACAAGAAATGTTAAAGTCGTCACAGATCTTGCACGCTTATTATTTTTGTTGTTGTTTTAAGTTTTCGATCTCTAGCCTGGTATGTGGTCTTTAATATGAAAGAAGAATCGCAGTCATTACATGTCTAGATTTCACGATTTTATATTCACGGTCAAACTCATGTCGACCGACGCTGACGGGCCATTTCTGGGTAACCCGTAAAGCCTCGATCAACGTCCGACAACATTTTTAAACTGGCTTAAGATCCGACATCTTTTTTGTTTTTGACATTGTTATGGTAACCATGTTGTAAAATGTATAATATACTATAGATATGGGTCTTTATAACGCTTAAAAAGTAATATATCACCGTACTAAGTGGTCAAAGTAGGCCACTCAGACCGCTTTTACAATTCTCGAATTTCAAAAAGTGTATGAACAAAGATCCTCGGACAAGGTTCGAACGTGTCATAACTTGTGGATCTATTGTTGTTAAATTGAAGTGTTATTATAATAATGTTCCTCGCCATGTATACTACCAAAGTGAATCACAAAACCATCAATAACGTGAATGTAACTAGAAAAGAATCGAAATAACAAAGTAGCAGTCGAAGTCTGCCTGGGTTTCGGGTAACCCGTAAAGCCCGTAAGCTTCGACGACTATTATTTTGAGGCTTTTGATCCGCAAATGTGTTGTAGATATGACCATGATGTGTAATGTCAGAACGTGTAGTGCTACATAAACACCGCATGATCCAAGTCTTATATTGAATGTAATCTTATAAATTAATGTAGAGAATTAAAGTCGGTCAAACAAGTTAACTTTTAATACACGTTATTGCCGTTGTTCTCGAGCTCAAGAACACCAACAATGACGCTAAGTGTCGCTAAAGGCCTATAAGCGACGCTTTTGATTTTTTTTTAATTTCGAATTTCCAGTAATTAATTAAAAATAAAAAATAAATTATAAAAATTATTAAAATTGTTTTAAAAAATTATTTTAAATTATGAAAAATAATTTTAATTAATTGGAATATTTTTCTTTAATATTTATAATTATTTAAATATTAAAAGTATTTAATTTATTTAATTAGTGTATTAAATAAATTAGAGAAAAATGATTTAATATTATGAAAAATCATTTTAAATAAGAATAATGTATTTAAAAATATTTTGAGTTATAAAATGTAACTTTTAATATTTTTGGAGAATTTTCATTAATAAATTAATATTAATGATATTAGATTTATTTAATTATTAAATTAAATAAATAAGATAAAATGATTTTATTGATTTAAAAATCATTTTAAATAAGAATAAAGTGTTAGAAAATATTTTGAATTATAAAATATAATTTTCAATATTTTGGAGAATTCTCATTAATAAATTAATATTAATGATATTAGATTTATTTAATTATTATATTAAATAAATGAATTAAAATGATTTTATTGATTTAAAAATCATTTAAAATGAGAGAAAATGAATTAAAAATATTTTAAGTGATAATTAATTACTTTTAATATTTTGATGATAATTTCATTAATATTTAAATATTAATGGTGATGATTTAAAAATGATTTTAATTATTTTAAAATCATTTAAGTAATATTAATGATTTAAAATATTTTAAGTTATTAATAATAACTTTAATATTTTGACAAGTATGTTATTAATATTTTTATATTATTAAATATTAATAATGATAAGATTATTTGATAATTAAATCATTTAAAATGATTTAAGTGTTTGAAAAATTATTATAAATTATAATAATTGTTTATAAATTATTAAAAGCTTCCAAAAAATATTATAAATGATATTCGACTTATCTAAAATAATATTCAAGCTAGAGACCAAGTTTAATTGACAATCAATGTGTTAATCATTGATAAGGTGACTGTAATAATCGAGAATGGACCAAGTCCAAACTGCATCCAAATAGTTAGATTTGATAAGTGTTTATATAGGTTATAAACACTAATGTGGATTATGTGGTAATGTGTCTAGAGAAGTTTGATCGTAAAATACAAAATGTTACGTGTTATAAATGATTGTGCTAAATGTGAGACCGATATCATTGAATATAGGTCTTACTTAACGCAGCTTAATTATATCAGGTAGTCAGTAATCAACGCTAAGGCAAGTTTCCTAACTCAACCTCGAGTTATATTCATTCAATTATTATGGTTAATTATTGCTAATTATACCATGTCCGTGGAATTTATTGTTGATTATTCGCAGCTTAGTGTAATGCTTAATAATTCAAATCAATTACCGATTCTGAGAATATACCATTCAGAGAATAACCGTCATTGGATATTCATATTCGTAGAAGATGTAATCGACAAGAGATGTATAATTTCCTGCTTATTGTCAAATTATGTTGAGAAATGTCTTAGCTAATTATTCGCTAGATTTAACATTTGTTAGAACTCGATAAATTCGAGAAGAGAATTCAATTGTTATCGATAGATCGATGCCAAATATATTTGGCTAGATCGATAAGTAAAATAGAATTTGAAATCACAAGATTTCGTTGTTAAATCAAAATCTTGATTCTCGAGATCGAGAAGAACAACCTTTATATAAAGGAACAAAATTTTAAGTCGATATCAACCATCAAGGCTACGAATCTAAGTATTATGCATAATATCTGTACAAGGAGTCATTTACCTAAGTACTTGGCAGAGGGGTATGATTTAATCTTTATGGTTATCTCGATACTCCTCATGATGTATCAAAGTAAATCTTTGATAGACACCGAGAAAGTAGAAGTTCTAGATCCAATGGATCACTCAAAGATAAATCGAAAAACATTCCACTTTGTTATCACAGTAGAATTGATTCTCGATTATTCAATAGAATATCGAGAAACTTTGAAAGCGTTGACTTTTCATTATCGATTATTATTGTCATGAGAATGTTAGAAGAATTGATATTGATTTCTATACCTTTATCAGATGTCTTAACTTCATGGGCAAACTTGTTGCTCACCCTTGCTATAAATAAAACATTTCAAACTAGGAACTAAGAGGCCAAATGGGTCAAAAGAAGAACAAAGGCAAAGGTAAGATGTCGGAGTAGTTATAATGAACATTATTATTATTATGTTCAGATTGTAAACCCTTTTTGTTTATCTAAGGGTATGTTTGTAATTTTAAGGTTAGAAAACCCGGGACTTATGTATTAACAACTTATGTTAATAAGTTATGTATTCCTATTTATATATGAATGGGTAGTTAGATGTTATTATATAATGTGGATCGTGAACACCAAACTCTGGGGTCGTGTAACCTGAATTTGGGGGTGTCATGGTCGGTATCAAGTCAGAGTGACCAAGGTGCCAACAAGTAGTAGAAGAGACGAGGTTATAAACCTTAAGTGGGGTGGGGAAAACCCCAGGATTATAACCATACGCTAGATAGAGAAAACTCATTTAGAGTTCTAAGTGAGAGATTGCCAAAGTACATCAATAATGAGATAAGTGGACACATATAGTGAGAAGTTTGTAGATCGGTGAAGTACTAATCAAGTTATTTAAACCGATCAGTAGGATGTCCAGAGAAGATCAAACGAGTGCGGAGATGCTAGCAAATTGTTGCACCAATGCCAATAGCCGAGGTGCCAAAAGCAAAGTGAATCAAATTGAGAAGGTGGGAGAAGATGAACCCATGGTCAATCTAGGGAGTGATCATGATGATTATCCCAAGATGTATCTCGAGGAGATGAGGAGAGAGTCCGAGCAAGCTAAGGTGGAGAAAAGAATAAGACTAAAGTTGAAGAACAAGATCAACTAGTCCGAGAAGTTCAAGAACTCCTGAGTAAGGCATTTCTCTGGAGGAACTATGGAAGACTTTCCGCACGAGCGCTACGTGAAATGATCAAGAAAGGAACGAGCTCAAAGCGCAGTAGAAAGGATGAAGAAGGAAGGTGGTGGATCATCCAAGGGACAATCAAGCAAAGAAAAGACAAGAAAAGAGGAAGAGGGACAACGACAAATTTCTAATTCTCAAAAAAGTCAAGCCCAAGAAGAAGCAAGCTCAGTAGTAAGTGGGGAAGACTCTCACGGAGAATGAATGATGTGGAAAAACGTGTGCTTTAATTATAAGTGTGAAGGACATATTTCTCTCGCATTGTCCTAAGCCAAATATGAGGAAGTGTTTTTCATGTAAGGCAAACGGGTCACTTGGATTCAACAAGTGTCCCAACAAGAAGAAGACCGGTGAAGGGAGTGATGGTAGACAACTTAGATATATGTAATAGTATCTTTTGGTAGAAGTTTATGATATTAAGTGTTGTAATATCAAGAACGATGTTTAAGCATATGTAAATATATATATGTTTGTATGAATGAAATCTTTATTTTCTATATGAATATAAGATTAAGATTAATTTGTGTGTGTTTAAAACTCATACTTATGGTAAGTTAATGACTCATAATTATATGAAATGTTTCGAACCCTCAAATAATGGACGCCAAAGGTCCGACTAGATAAGTTCATACACTCATATAATTGTGGCAAGTTCTCGAACTCATAAGTGTGGTAAGTTTGATGAACCGGTAATAACTATGTGTGAATGGAGAATTGCAACTTTTGTGTAAAGTTGTCGTTAATAATCCCGATATGATTTAAAAAGGATAGTAATATGTGAAGTACTAAATGTATTATATGCTATTTGAATAAATATGCGATTATATGAGAATTATGTGAGAATTAATATAAGATTTGTAAAGAAAGAGAATTAAATAAGATTTTATTTAAATCGATCATCGCGCCGCATAGACGACGTAATCGAAAACCAACGAGAAGAACAATGGCCAATGAATAATGAAGGAGGTCAAGTCGACCCAATGCAAAACTTATGGATATGATAGCCAAGCTACGGGAAAAATAGGGCTCCAAAGAAGAGGAAGAGCGAGAAATCAGCCAAAATGAAGATTGGCAAATTTTAAAGACTTTAAAGCGGTAGGACCGCCTGAATTCAAAGGAACCACAGATCCGATTGAAGCCCAAACTGGGTGAAGGAGATGGAGAAAGCATTCGCTATCACATGAAAGTGGAAGTAAGAGCAAAAGACGACGGCCAGCAACTTATCTCGATGAAGGAGAAGCTAATCATCGTGGGAGACTAACCAAGCGAGAGGTACAACAAGCATGGTGACATGGACAAGATTCAAGGAAATGTTCTTTGAGAACTACTTCACCGAAAGTATGCAATCCAGATGGAAGTTAAAATTCTAGAACTAAAGCAGAAAAATATGTTTGTTTCTCGAATACACACGCCAAATTCAACGAAGTTGGCAAGATTTTCACCTCATCGTGGACACAGAGGGTAGAAAGGCGAGAAGATTTGAGAATGGATCAAGCCGGGATATTCAACAAGGTAGCAGATTGTCATATCAATACGCACGCTTACAAGGCTGATGGAGAAAGAATTAATTGTCAAGGAGGAGCGAAGTCGCTATCTCGATTTCATCAGAGAAGAAGAAGAAGATAAATGATGGTGGAAGAAAGGTGGGTAGTAATCAATAAGAGGAAATGGAATGAGAATACCCAATGGGTAATAAGATGTAAGATAATAGGAAAGGTAGGGAGCCATGTGCAAATTTGTGGGAAGAACCATGCCGAGTTTTCCTAAAGAAGAAAGGAGTTTGCTATAATCATGCAAGAGGGGCATATGTCACCCAATTGTCCTAACCAAGAAGATACAAGGTTGTTATGCATGTGGATCAATCGATCATATGGTTCGGAATCGTCCAAAGAGGAATGCCGAGAAGGAAAGTGTCAACAAGGGACCCCAGAATGAACCTGGCAATTCGAGGGACCGCATGTACCAGAAGTCCAACTCACCGCATACATTCAAATACGATTTCAAGACAAGATACTAGTGGCGCGAGAGGTGGTAAAGCAGTAATGATTTCGTTTAGAAATTAAATTACGCGAGTAATATGAAGTAGATATTTCTTTTAAATGTTTTTCTTTTATAGATTCAAGTCACATGTTAGAATTTGAAACACAAATGAATATTGTGTTCGATAAAAATGAATTGATGATACAACTTTAAAAGATGTAGAGAATAAGAAAGCGGTGATTCCGAGGACTTTAATCCTTTTAAGGAGGGGTGAATGTGATAACCCGAGATTTCAAATAATCAAAATTTTATTTAATAATTTTTTTTTTATTAATATTAATTATCATTTTGTGACAAAGAATCGTGATACGAAGTTTCGAGAATGAGTCAATTTGTGTATCGACTAATAAAATTAGAGTAGAGTTGTGCTTAAAAAGATTAGAAACCCTAACCCTATTTTCTCGGAAAGGATTCGACATATAAAATATAATTAAAATAATTATATTAATGAGTACGTGTTTCAGATTGTTTAGAATTTTGATCAATGATCGACCTGGATAAGGTTTAAAATTATAAACCCTAATAAGAGATTAGAAACCTAATCTAACCCTAACGTGATTAAAACCCTAACGCATCACTGTTAAACCCTAATCGTATGATGGAAAACCCTAATTTAAAATTCGGAATCATAAAACCCTAATTAGGAAACCCTAATCCTAATTAGTAAAGCCTAATGTGTATTAAACTTTAATATGATTAGAAAACCCTAATTATATTTTAGTTATTTTAATTTCTATTTTACAAACCCTAATTGTAATTTAGAAAAATTTATTTTCTAATTAAAACCCTAATTCGTGGGTTATAAACCCTAATGACCATTTTGACCCTAATTACTAAATTAGGCAATTTTAATTAGAATATTAATCCTAATTAGCAAGATTGAATTTTATGATTAGGAAATATTAATATAATTATTGAATCCTAATTATAATTTTGGAATATTAATTTTCTATTTTGAAAACCTAAATTCAAAAATCTTGGAAATTAAATCAAAATTAAATTGCTTAAACCCTAAAGGGTTTAAACCCTAAACCCTAAAGGGTTCAAACCCTAAACCTTAAACCCAAACCCAAACCCTAAACCCTAAGGGTTTGTGAATTGACAAGTATGCCATTAAAATTAATTTACAAATGACCAAAATGCCCTTTTTCATTTATTTAAATGGTAACTTGTAATAATTCACCAACACCTTTAGTTGGTGAACCACCACATCGACTTTGGTGAGTGTTTAATATCGCCTACCAAATTTAAATTTGCAAGTCTAGCAACAAATCAATAATATATAGAGAGATTAGAGAGAGAAAGTTACTACATTTGCTTATTTTCTATCTAAGCTCTCACCAACTCTTCTCTCACCAAACCTCCAAATATCCATAGTATTTCAGTCACATTATAGTCCTCTAAAACATCAAGTTCATATTCGAGATCAAAGATCAAGATTTCAAACAAAGAGGTATAAACCTAATTTTTATTTTGATCCAAGTTATTAAGAAAATTTTTTGTTTTAAGTGTTTAGAATCTTGTTAATGGATGTTTTATGAAGATCTATGATGATCTATCATAAATCCATAAAGATCAAAGTGCTTTAAAATGATGAGTTTTCAAAATCTGTTTTCGAGTATGAACTATGGTCCGACAAGAAATGTCATGGGTCAGTAGATCTTGTACTTATTTATGTGTTTTTGTTGTTTTAGGTTTTGGATCTCTAGTCTCGGTTATGTGGTCTTTAATATGAAAAAGAAGAATAAGTGTCATTAGATGGCCGATTTGCATTTATATTCATGGTCAAAAGTATCGACCGATCGACGCCGATCGGGCCAAATTCGGGTAACCCGTGAAAAGCCTCGATCAACGTCTAACAACATTTTGTTGGCTCGAGATCCGGCTGGCTTGTTTGTGTTTTGACATCGTTATGGTAACCATGTTGTAGCCTCGTATAATATACTATAGATATGGGTCTTTATAACGCTTTTAAAAAGCAACATATCATCATACCAAGTGGTCAAAGTAGGCCACTCAGATCGCTTTTACAATTCGAATTTTTAAAAGTGTATGAACAAAGATCCCAACAAGGTTCGACCGTGTAATAACTTGTGGATCTGTTGTTGTTAAATTGATGTGTTGTTATAATAATGTTCCTCGCCATGTATACTACCAATGTGAATCATAAAACCATCAATGTGTGAATGTAACTAGAAGAATCGAGCCACAAGTAGCAAATGAAGTCGCCCAGGTTTCTCGGTAACCCGTAAAGCCCGTAAGCTTCTAAGACAAGCCTACTTCGAGGCTTGGATCCGCAAATGTGTTGATTGTGACCATGATGTGTGTCAGAACGTGTAGTGCTACATAAACACCTACAATAATCCAAGTCTTATATTGAGCCAGAGAATACAAGAACAGAGAATTAAGGCGTCGGGTCAAACAAGCAACCTTCTCTAGTCGGTCAGTTAGTTGTTCTTGAGCTCAAGAACACCAACAACGACGCTTTGTGTCGCTAAAGGCCTATAATGATTTCGCTTTTTGATTTTTAATTTTTGAATTCCTAGGTAATTAATTAAAAATAGAAAATAAATTATAAAAATTATTAAAAATTGTTTTAAAATTATTTTAAATTATGAAAAATAATTTCGATTAATTGGAATATTTTTCTTTAATATTTATAATTATTTAAATATTAAAAGTATTTAATTTATTTAATTAGTGTATTAAATAAATTAGAGAAAATGATTTAATATTATGAAAAATCATTTTAAATAAGAATAATGTATTTAAAAATATTTTGAGTTATAAAATGTGACTTTTAATATTTTTGGAGATTTTCATTAATAAATTAATATTAATGATATTAGATTTATTTAATTATTAAATTAAATAAATATGATAAAATGATTTTATTGATTTAAAAATCATTTAAAAAAGAATAAAGTGTTAGAAAATATTTTGAATTATAAAATATAATTTTCAATATTTTGGAGAATTCTCATTAATTAATTAATATTAATGATATTAGATTTATTTAATTATTATATTAAATAAATGAATTAAAATGATTTTATTAATCTAAAAATCATTTAAAAATGAGAGAAATGAATTAAAAATATTTTAAGTGATAATTAATTACTTTTAATATTTTGATGATAATTTCATTAATATTTAAATATTAATGGTGTGAAACCCAGATTTTATGGATGAAGAATTAATTTTCTAAAATAATTTTTTTATATTATGGTGTGAATTTGAGATAATGTTATAGTTGTGGGTAATATTTATAAATTTTGTAAAAGTATGCAAGTTGTCATATTATATTCGATTGGCTCTGGGAATATTGCGTTTTAAATAGGAAATATTAAATACGACTCAAGACAATCATCGGGTGGACCTATGTGGAATTGTTATTTGATTGAGAAAACGACAAAAATATTTTATTGAAAATAATGGCGGAAGTTTTACCGTTGACATTGTTGAACTACTCTAAAGAGTAAAAGTAATAAAGAATACGCTGTTGTCGTGACAAGAGTAATACCAGATTGATTATTGATATTTATGTGAGAAGTCACCGCTTTTGTTCAATTATTGCTACAATAATAGTTTTTGCAAGATCTCACATTATTCGATTCAATTATTGTTGATTTAGAAGTTTTGTTTTATTCACGTAATAAAATATAAACATCTTTTATATAAAAATGTAATACATTATTAAAGTTATTCTATAAATAGAATATATTATATTCTATTACGTATAGTGTTTCGATAGTAAAATCTTTTTATATAAAATGTAATACTTTATTAAAGTTATTCTATAAATAGAATATATTATATTTTATTACGATAGTGCTTCATGTGACGCGATTCCCAAAATAGGTCCATTCCATCCAACCCATTCTCGAGCCGCCAAATACATGGTACAAAAACAAATACAACTTCAAGAATACAATCAGATGCAAAATACGACAACACATATAATCGTGAGTTTGAAAACAACTATTGACTAATAGACATGATAAAAACTCAAAAGGGTCCCTCATTATAATTATTGATACACTATTTCACGAATAGTGAGGACTACTAATGCAACCATCTCGACCGTCAATCCATTCCCCGACTAGTCCCAAATTTATATTCTCATTTCAAGAGAATGGAAAATGAAAGAAAAGGGTGAGCTCAACTAGCCCAAGAAGAAATATTATGACTAAGATAATATACAACAAATTATCATTAGTCTTCAACAGGAAAATCGATAAAATATAATAGACAACAAGTTTTAGATCAACAATCATAATGGAATAAGCAATCCATTAGAAGAGTCAAGTAGAGAAAGAATTCTACTATCTTCTATGAATTTAAAAGTCCATCATCAATATTTTATCCTCAGTAACATCAATCAATACACATCTTTAATCAAATATTCATCTTGCACCGCGGCCAAAGGTATTCATTGTATCACTAATTGGTCATGTTCATCTCAACACTGCTCATCTTCGCACTACGGCCAAAGATATTCATTAGGTAATCATTCATCTTTGCACTCATATGCCAAAGATATTCATCGATTAATCATTCATCTTTGCACTACAAAGCCAAAGATATTCAAGAATATCATCATTTAGGACTAAGGATGATGAAAAATATTTTAAAGGAACGAATCCAAGTGAAACAAAATAAAAATATTAGAGATTCTTATTATTTGTTTTATCCAAGATCAATAATACTTCATAATACCCAATTTTGAAGCAAATTTCAAGAATAAAGATCAAAACATGGATACAATCAAAGAAAGTAACCATAATATACATTTTGGATAAAAAGAAGAAAATTTCATTTTTAGTGAATAGTGCCGTATTCGTGAATAGTGTCAGATACGTGAATAAGGTCATATACGTGAATAAACTCACACCAAAAGATAGAAATTCCACAAGAAAAATCATCACGCTCGTGAATAGTACTCGTGAATAAGAACTTCATGAATAGTAACTCGTGAATAGTAACTCATGAATAGTAACCCCGATATGAAAAGTTCCAAATTCGATAAAAAGTTCCAACCAATATTTCAAAGATAATGATATTGAAGAAATAATATCACTTACTAAGAAAATAACATCCCTTACCTTGCAAAAGAGACAAGATTTTCGATCGAATATCGGATATAGTCTTTCAAGGAACTTGCACCGCTAATTAGAAACTCACAAAGTATCTAAATACTCACAAAATACACTCAATAATATAGAGAGAGAAAGAGAGAAAACTTGTTTTCGTGTGATTTTCAATTTAACTTAGCCTCTATTTATAGGAAAATATTAAAGACGTCAAGGCATTTTAACTCGCAACCTAATGGCTTTACTCGCTACTATTCCCACCCACCACATTTGAAAATTCAATTGAGCACATTTCTCACCAACCAAAAGTGGGGCCCACCAATTCTAGAATTTTCCACCAAAATCATTTATAACCTAATTTCCTAATCACCACCTCTTAAAATTCATAACAAATTAAACGCTCATTTTAACGGTTCAAAATTTGTGGACATATACTCAACTTATATATGTATAACATATCCAAAAATTACAACGATCCAACTACGATTAAAAATTATAACTCACGCAATATATCTCAAAAACACTGGTTTGATTTTTAATACCTCCAATCCGACAAAATACTGATAAAACACCTCAACATTAATTCTTTCATTTATAACCACATAAATAAATCCATCATTTATATCCACATCAAATAAATATTTTCTTATCATATAAATCAATAATTAATTATTCACAAATAATATTATTGTAATCACAATTATGACAACCGGTAGCTGCTCCGGAAAGAGGGGCTTTCAATAAGAATTTCTCCTCATCGACGCACAATTAGGTGACCAAACCTCTCCTCGATGTAACTTTCTAGACATTGCCAATAATGTTATCTAATAATATTATTCAAATAATATGAATTATTGATCCGATAATGAGAAATATCATGCGTTGATAATTATCAAACAACAATAATATAAAATATCAACGCAAAGAATTATTGAATCAATAAAATAAAATATTGAACAAGAACTCATCGTAATAATTATTGAGTAGTGTCTTCTTACGTAAGAATCAATAATTCAAAAATATCGTAATACCGTAGTGCTTCATCGCAACAACGCTGTATTACTTTATTTTACCAACCGTATTCCAACAAAGAGTTGTTAGCAGTATTGATTACGTTATTATTTAAAAACTTAATTTTGTCGTTTTCTTCATCCGGCGCTTATTTCATTATGGGGCCCACAAATGGTCGCGCTGGGTCGCATTTAATATTCCCTCAAAGAAAGAATATTCCACGCACCAAACTAATATTTCCCGATAACAATGAATATTTTATAACCACTGCTTATTTTGCAAAATTTGCACATTTCACCCATAACGAGATAATTATATCAAATTAATACCTTATTATTCACAATAATAAATAAAAGAAATTTGATTTTATTCATTAAAAAGTCAGGGTCTTATACCAAGATAATGTTTTGCATATAGATAAAAAATCTTTTATATAAATAGAATATATTATATTTTATTTAAAAGATTTTTCTTTAAATATGGACCGTCAGATTAAAGTAAATCAATCTGGACCATTCATGGATTAGTTACTATGCATTCCATTTTCTATAAATAGAAGCTCATTCCTTCATTTTTTTTTATTTAATTCAATTTGAACTCTAGAGAGAGAAACTATAGAGAGAGACTAGAGAGATAGAAGAAAAGTTTTCTACTACTTCACTACTCTTATATCAAGTATTATTTTACGGTAAGGGATATTATTCTTTTGTATTCAAGAAGAGAACTTCTGTTATTCTATTTCTTTATTGTTTCATTGAATAACTCAGATACGCGTGATACCCTATACTTGGTGACATTCTTCTATTATTCTGTCTTTATTATTCTGTCGGAATATCCTGTCTATACTATACGCCGGACCTGGTTCCATTTTTATTATTCCGTCTTCATTATTCTATCGGGATATCCTGTCTGTGCTATACGCCGGACCTGGTTCCATCATTTATTATTCCATATTTATTATTCATTTGAACATCCGTCATCGATGTGAATTTCACCGACACGGTTAAGATTATTATTATTCTATTGAAATAACCGCCTATAAGTCAAGCACCGCATATGGTGATATCTTTTGTTATTCCATTCTTATTATACTCGGTTGATTAAAATTTTGACTTCTATACTCCATGAAATTAGTGGAATATCCTTGATATTTCGCGCTTCATCTAAGATCTTTTCGTGAAATATTCTTCCGAGCATTCTTGAATTTTTTACTCACAAAGCAAAGATCATGTCGACAATTTGGACATTATTGGTTCCTAGACAAATTAATTCTTGAACTTGTTTAATTGAATTCTTATATCATTGTTAACATCCTCATGTTTATGTTATGTTGAAAGTCATATGTGGCCTGTAGTACATAGATGGACTTGGTATGATTATAACCAAGGATTATTCGGTATAATCATGACCGTAATGTTACAAATGATGTGAAAATTAAAAGTCCTCATTGGCCCGTAGTGCATTGATGGACAGTTTTTGGTATGATTATGGCTATGGATTCTCTTCGGCCAAGGGAGTAAAGATGAATTGTTTTATGGCATGATCATGACCATTAATGAATACACAAATATTCTTGGCCCGTAGTGCATGGATAATTGTGATCGTGATACTAAAGAATATCCTCGTCAGAAAAGGTGTGATTCGATGATGTGGATTATTTATTGTTTGAGTCTCAATGATAAAAGTGATGAAAAACTTTTAAATCATAAAAGATAGTAGATTATATTCTCTACTCGACTCTTTTAATGGATTGTTTGTTTAAGCAGCTTAAACGTGATGTCTATTATATTTTATCGGTTTAACATTGTTGGAGGCTAATGATAATTTATTTCGCATTCACTATAAAAAAATGGGCCTTTATAACGATTTTTGAGCAACGACTTTATAAGTCATTGCTAAAAGTATATGTTTAGTAATGTAAATTTGTCCTTCGTTCAGATTATCAGGTAGAGCTTTCACTTTTTGCAACAAAATTCATACGCCGCTGCAAAATTACGCTAATTCATTGGCGGGAAAAATTTCGTTAGAAATTCGTTGCAAAAATTTTCATTACTTGATTTCCGGCCATCGTAAGTAACGCGAAAGTTTTTTTGTTGCTAAAATGGGGCTTTTAACGAATTTTCAAGCAACGACTTTTATAAGTCATTGCTAAAAGTGTATGTTTAGCAATGAAACTTGTCTTCGTTCTTGCAGATTGTGTCGAGCTTTTACTTTTTTTGCAACTAAATTCATAAGTCGTTGTAAAATTTGAAAACAAAATTGTTAGAAATTCGTTAAAAAAATTCTAACCACTTGATTTCTACTCACGCAAGGCAACGAAAAAATTTTGTTGCTATATTTAGATTCATTTAATATGGACCACATTCATTGGCAAACAATATTTATTTTCGTTGCATATCTTATACAACTTTTTACAACGACTATTAAAATGTTTGCTTAAATTAAGATAATCACAATAAACATGTTTTTGTAAGACCATATTCGGTATTCGGATTATTGTCAAAAAATATTCATATTTAGTATTTAAAAATTATATCCAAATGCGAAACATATTCGAACCTGTGACCTATCATTTGAGCGCTGGAGCAACACAAGTTATCTGTTAATATCTTGCAAGGATTAATATTTATATCAAAACATGAGATTTCCCCCATATATTCCTTTCTTCTCCTTCACTACATACCATTAATATAATCTCAAGAAGTTATATACTACAATATATAATAATAATAATAATAATAATAATATTAATAATAATAATAATAATAATAATAATAATAACAATAATAATAATAATAACAATAATAATAATAATAATAATACTAATAAAAATAATAATAATAACAATAATAATAACAATAACAATAAAAATAGAGTTGCACCAATGGTGTGTATGTTTTTTTAACTCCCATTTTCAAATTCTCCTTTTCTTGACTTGTAATTTTTTTATAATCAAATATTAATTTCTCTTTATATCTTGTATTAGAGGTGTTTGGCAATGACTTATAAGTTAGTTAAACTAAGTTATAAGTCATTTGTTATTATTTAGTGTTTGACAATAACTTAAATTTTAATTTTTTTTACTTATAAGTCATTATTAAATTTTTTTCATGCTTACGTATGTATATATTTTATTATTATTATTACTATTACTATTACTATTATTATAATTATTATTATATTTACTATTATTATTATTACTATTATTATTATTATTACTATCATTATTAATTTTTATTATTAGAATAATTATTACTAATCTTATAATTATTATTTTATTATTATAATAATTATAATTATTACTATTATTATAATTTCTATTATTATTATTGTTGTTGTTGTTGTTATTATTATTATTATTATTATTATTATTATTATTATTATTATTATTATTATTATTATTATTATTATTATTGTTACTATTATTATAATAATTATTATTGTTATTATTATTATTATTATTATTGTTATTATTATTATTACTATAATAATAATAATAATTATTATTATTATTATATATAATTATAATTATAATAATAATAATAATAATTATTATTATTATTATTATTATTATTATTATTATTATTATTACTATTACTATTACTATTACTATTACTATTACTATTACTATTATTATAACTACTACTATTATTATTATTGTTATTATTAATCATTATTATGATTACTATTATTATTCCTATTACTATTATTATTATTAATTATTATTATTATTATTATTATAATTATTACAATAATTATAATAGTACTAATAATAAAAAAGCATGGTTGGGCAAGTGAGCTTTTTTAAAATAAAATAAAATAACGCTCTCCTCGAGAATTGAACTCTAGACCTCCCACTCTCCTAAATGTTCAAACCAACTAAACTATAAGGATCTTTTATTATAAAAGTCGCCATCTACACATTAAAATACTAAAATACTAATAACATATTTACATCAAATACTAAAAAATACTAATTAAAAAATACTAAAATACTAAAAAAAAAATCAAATTTAAAAAATAATAAAATTCAAAAAAATACTAAAATTCAAATTATTTTGTTAATTAATCAAAAGAACAAAAATTCAAATTACATCATTAAAATACTAAAATCATAACATATTTACATCATTAACATCATAACATAACATATTATCATATTTACATCATAACATATTTACACCATTTAATCAAAATACTAAAATTCAAATACTAAAATTTTACTCAAATACTAAAATTTTACCATAGTTGTATAACATATTAAAATACTAAAAGTCACCTACCCGACATTAAAATACTAATTACATATTTACATCAAATACTAAAAAAAAAAAATTAAAAAATACTAAAATCCCAAAAAATACCAAAATTCAAATTATTTTGTTAATTAATCAAAAGAACAAAAATTCAAATTACATCATTAAAATACTAAAATCATAACATATTTACATCATTTACATCATAACATAACATATTATCATATTTACATATTTACATCATAACATATTTACACCATTTAATCAAAATACTAAAATACTAAAATTTTACTCAAATACTAAAATTTTACCATAGTTGTATAACATATTAAAATACTAAAAGTCACATACTTACACTAAAATATTAATTACATATTTACATCAAATACTAAAAAAAAAAAATTAAAAAATACTAAAATCCAAAAAAAATACCAAAATTCAAATTATTTTGTTAATTAATCAAAAGAACAAAAATTCAAATTACATCATTAAAATACTAAAATCATAACATATTTACATCATTTACATCATAACATAACATATTATCATATTTACATATTTACATCATTTACATCATAACATATTTACATCATATAATCAAAATACTAAAATTCAAATACTAAAATACTAAAATTTTACTCAAATAATAAAATTTTACCATAGTTGTATAACATGTCAAAATACTAAATTTTTACCATATTTGTATAACATATCAAAATACTAAAAGTCACTTTATCTTACACTAAAATACTAATTACATATTTACATCAAATACTAAAAATACTAATTAAAAAAATACTAAAAATAAATAAATTCAAAAAATACTAAAATTCAAAAAAATACTATAATTCAAACTATTTTGTTAATTAATCAAAACAACAAAAATTCAAATTACATTATTAAAATACAAAAATCATAACATATTTACATCATTTACATCATAACATAACATATTATCATATATACATATTTACATCATTTAGTATATTTGATATAATATGTAACGTTATGATGTAAATATGATAATATGATAATTAATTATTATTATTATTATTATTATTATTATTATTATTATTAGTAGTAGTAGTAGTAGTAGTAGTAGTAGTAGTAGTAATAACAATAATAATAATAATAATAATAATAGTACTAATAATAATAATAATAATAATAATAATAATAATAATAATAATAATAATAATAATAATAATAATAATAATAATAATAATAATAATAACAATAATAATAATAATAATAATAATAACAATTAATAATAATAGTAGTAGTACTACTACTACTACTACTACTAATAATAATAATAATAATAAGTAATAATTAATTTTTTATATATATATATAATTAATTATATATATATATATAAAGTTATTAGAATACAAATTTCAAATAGGAATACTGAATCAATATATTTAAAGTTTTTCGTTTTTCATTGGTATTTTTGTTTCAGGCGTCATATATTCATTTTGTAATAGCTTATCAAATTCATAAACTTACAATAACTTCTCAAATTTGCAAACCAAATGCATATATGGTGTCCTTTTATCATATTCTTATTCCAATTAAAGTGATATATTATAATGATAACACTTAAAATTAATCAACTTATTATTATAAATATTATCATTAAAATATGTCATATTTAAAATTTATCTAATAATTATTTATGAATTTATAAATTGTACTTATATGTTGTTCCATATTATTTAATTTATTTTTTCTTTGAATTTAAATGTACATAAAAGAAAAGAGATACATATACTTGGGGCATTTCCCAGATCGATACAAAATGTCAAGAAAGGGAACTCAACATGACAAACAGTGAAACTCAGATTCTAAGACAATACAAGAGCATAAGGCCAAAACATAGCAAATGAGCACTGCATTGGACTTCAAGATTAATTTTTGGCATCGAAAATATGCACAATCAAAGAAAAAATATAATTCAAGATTCCGTCTGATTTTTACGGATTTAAAATTAAAAATAATGACCATTTTATAATTTTGAGAGTACATTTATTCGATCAGAATAAAAAAGTTTTTGGTGAATCTATAAATGAAAAAATCGAACTCATATATATAACATTGGTTCACTCATTATTTTTGCCTAATAAATAATATTTTTTAATATAAGAATAATATAGACAATTGATATTATATTTAATATTATATTATTATTATTTTTTTAATAATTATGTATAATTTTAAAACGATTTATATTAAAAAACGGATAGAGTATTATTTTTGGGCTGACTTATGAGGATAGACTCATAACTCATTATTGACTTCATTATTATTGACCATAATCCAATTGCACCAGCATGACACTTCACCAACTGATCCAAGCCGTCGATATTGAAGGGAGAAACAAATTATGAGGGTCCATAATAAAAAATAAATGTAATTGACGGGTGGATTAATGGCTAACATACGATAACTAGCGTGGTTAGGACATTATTTAATCGTTTGGCAGAAAGAATTATTAGTAGAAGTGAACAAAAAACGGATAAAATCAAAATACCAAACCGAATCGAATCGAATTTTTTTAACCGAATTATTTCGATATTTCAATTTTATTTTTATAATTTTAGTTATATCCGAATTATTAATCGCTATTCGGTTTCAGTTTCTGTTTTCGAAAAATAGTTTATTCGAACCGAACTTTAATACTTAAAAAAACTAATTTTATAAAGTATTAAACTATCACTCTATGACTATCAGTCATCACTAACCAGTGTTTTCTCCCATTTTGTTTTTGCCCTAGCCCGCTCCCAGAGGCCAGATCTCAATTCCTCACTCCTCACTCCTCACTCCTCAGCGGCTCAGCCGCTTCTTGCCGAAAAACCTCTCGAGTCTCGACTGTCTATCTCAATCTCCGGCGGTCCGGCCTCCGCCTCTTGGCTCTCTCACTTTTTCTGTCTCGCCGTTTCGCAGCTCCCCTCTCCCCGTCTCAATCTCCAACTCTCTTACGAGTTACGACTGTCTCTGTCTATCTAAGAACTTGGTATGTTTGTAATTTTTGATTCAACATGACCGTCTCAACATTTACATGACTATCTATTTTATTTTTGGACAACCGCACCTTGGAAATTTTCCTTTTGCCCGTGATTTGGGGGAAAGTGATCATTAAGTGAAATTTCTTTTAGAGTTCTGTTGCTGAAGAATCTTTATTGCTTTATTGTGACATCTTTATTGTGACATCTATATTGCTACATGTGTACTATATATTTCAAAGTCATAATCTTTGTTGAAATGCTTAAATTTCTTTTAGGGGAAAGTGATTTGGGGGAAAGTGATCATCAATGTGACAATTTTGTGTTATCTTTATCACTTTTAAATTTCCCTAGCACATTCACTTTAAGTTTTAAGCATTTCAAATCTCTGTTGAAAACTCTCAAAGTCATAATTTTCATTCCCAAGATTTCCAAGTTTCCCCATATATAACATGAAAGATCCCTAGCCTGTTAATATTTGATGAGTGAATGAGGTACTGGTTAGATGCTCTTTGAATGGAGAATGATATCATGAAACATTTTTTTATGGATGATTTATGTAGTAGTTGGATAGATATAGTTGGTATGCATTATGATTGGCAGAATCCACTAAATTATGAAGATTGATTTCATAATATAAGTGGGTTATAATTTGGTTTAATAGTTCCAAGTTTGGATATGCACTTTTGAATCAACAAGTACACTTGAGTTTTTTCTTTTTCAAATTTTACTTGTTATAGGTAATTGGTTTTGGGGATTAGCATTGATTACGCTGTTATTGGAAATTTCAAAATACCATGGATTTTTTTTCTTTCTTTCTAATTTATAGCTATCATTCATATGTCCCTCATTGTGTAGTTTTTATTTTTTTGCATTTTGCATGCACAGTTTTAAGCATTTTCATTACAGTTTTGAGATGTCTTTTTTTTAGAAAACATTTACAGATTTCTTTAATTGCTTTTTAAATTTGTATTTCTTTCTGTGTTTCACAGCTATTCCTATATATACAATAAAATTTGTAGATTCACCTTGAATACAATAAAATTGATCTAAACATCAATCCCCCAAAAGAATTCAAAATTCTTAGAAACAGTTTCGCATTGTATAGATCATCACTCTATTACTAGGGAGATCAGAGATTAATAGTATGGAATATATGGATAATGCATTCCCTTAATTCAATAGACAGCCACATGAAGAACAACCTTATCTATTGAAGTAAGATCTGCTATGGATACTTATATTTTGAATTGTTTGACAGAAAAAGGTTTCTATCATGACTTCACATCTAGAATGTTAAATTAAACTGCTGAGCCATCTGTGCATGTGCATGTAGGATAAGATGAAGATGGTTTGCCCATGCACAAGCCTTGTAAGTTCATGAAGGGGACTGATATGACCCAAATAAGGGATAATGGGATGGCAACAATATACCAAAATACATCTCTAATAAAATCCCAAAAGAATTTGATGAGGGCTTAATTGAGGCTCAGTTTGTTGTTTTGGGCTTGAATGATTATTAGCTAGATTTTAAACTATTCTTGTTTCCGTTGGTGTTTAAAAAGTTGTGTTATATATTCCATGTATACGGTATACTCTATTACAAAAAGTGTAATAAAATACTCAATCAAGGAAATGCATTTACATGGGTTTGTTTTATGGGCTCTTCTAAATGTGGGAACTGTTCTCTATTACTTGGCAGTAGGCAATTATATCAATTTGCACTCGACATGTCTTGTTGAATATGCACCCAGCAAATGTTTTATTGTATGCCTTGCTCGCATTCCATGTTAAGGTAAGTGTTAAAACATTTAGACTATCATTTAATCCTTGCATTTGGGTTTAAATCGATCAAATGGTTAGAGTTACTGCCTAATCCTTAGAGTAAGTATGATTCTGGATCCTGAATTGCAGTTGCACAAGAATTGTACTCTACTGTTAATTATATCTAAAAATTCAAGTACATTACTACTAATCTGTCTGTTCTATATATTAGTTCCATAGCAATTGTCACAAGTAGATAGAACTACTGAGGTTTAATTCTCTTTCTTTATTTTGTTATGATAGGAATTGTTTCTCATTTCTGCTTTAGTAATTGCTTACCCTCTGTCGATTCGTTTTGTCAAGGTACTGCTAAGCCTGTTAAATCCAGTGTGCCTTTCGGCTCTTATATAACATATCACATTTTAATTGAATGAAAGATTTATTCTTTGAGAAGGTGTCAAATTCCTAGTGGTGTTATGTATGCCAAAGTACAAATTTCTTTATCCTATTTTCCTGGAGTAGAATGTTGAGCCTGTATGCATGCCTAGAGTTGCACACCTAGTTAACATACTAGTTGACGTTTCTATATAAAATATCACATCTGCTTTCTTATACGCATGTGTATATTTAAATTGGAACATTTTATCTGTGGAATATTCTCTCTTTTTTCTTATTTTGATCAAGCAACGAGATGATAAATTTACTTGCTCCGTGCAGCATTCATGGACAGTGTGCCATCATCATGTTTGATGTTACTGCTAGGCTGACATACAAAATGTCCCAACGTGGCATCGAGATCTTTGCCGATTTGTGAAGAAATCCTTATGTTCTCGTTTTGAAGTTCTATTATGATGAATTTTCTTTGGGCAGATTGTAATATATGGTGGCTTGAAGCTTGGTAGTGTGGGTGTTATTTCTAGCATTGGAGCTGTGGTTGCCTCCCATATCTTGTATGCAATGCATAAAATACTTAATCAACCCTTGTCAATAGTCAAGTGAATAAAAGATCACCCATCTTCAAAACAGCAGCAGTCTATGGAGCCTTTCTTGGAACATCAGCCAATCTCCGATATCAGGTAGAGAGCTAGTACTTTATGCTCAACGTAAGCTTTTATTTCCATGTAATATGGTTGCCTTGGTTTTGAACCAGATCATTCATTGATAACTCATGACAATACCTTCTCTTGTCATTCCTGTAAAGATGAAATAATACATTGTAATCATAGGATATTAACCGACAGGCATCAACAACTTGTGGCACAACTTTCATATTTGTGAGGTTTATGGGCAAGGTGGTTCACTGAACCAAGGTCAACTACTAAGAACATTTTAAGGAAATACTACAAAGATGAGCTTGATCAACTGTTGGTCAGATGTTTATATAAAGCACTACCCAGTTTATTTTGAAATGATTAAGCACCTTGATAGGTACTTTATTGATTTGTAGTTTTGTGCATGAGCTGTGACCAAGTGTTGCTAAATGACAGCAGCTACTTCATTTAGTCTATTCCCTAAAGTGATTGCAGTAATATAGTCAACCTTTTTCAGTCTTCTTCTTTTTGAATTCCCTTTCAAGTTCCAAGATAAGCCAGAGGTTTATCTTGCCATCTGTTATACCAGATATGGAGTAAAGTGAATATTATCTGTGCACATAAGTATTGACTAATATGTTATTTGTATGCATAGTATCTATTATGTTAAATATTTACTATCATTTTAGGTCTTGGAGCAGTTTGGAACACTGCCAAAGTAGAACAAGGTTCCATTGTTTCTGTTTTAGGTCTTAGGACTGTTGGTCTTGATGCAAGTTTCATGTAAAAGAATATGTATAATGTATTTGTGTTATCCCCTCTCTCACAGGTATTATGTATGTTTTTGGTATTCCAGGTGTTCAATTTCAGCACTGGGAGAATTATCAATAAAACAGTCTTTGAAACTGAGGTTACCTCTATGGACCATGGCCATACTGGCCAGCTTATTTTCTGTGGCGATGGTCAGGTGTGTGCCTGCTTATTAATTTCTCCTATTTCATCTGATGAATTCTTAAAAAATTTCTTAGGCATTGTCTACTGTTTGAATGTGCAGGGTTGTATATACACAGTCAAAATGAACTCCCACACATGTACCTTGTCTCGGTCTCACTGCAATCGAAGTGCTAGCAAACGCAAATCTCCAGTCACAACTGTGCAGTACAGAACCTTTTCTCTACTGGCACGAGGTCCTGTGCTGCTCTTGCTTACTCGAGATGCACAACATTCGTGCTTCTGTTTGCCCACTGCTTTCTCTTGAAAAAGGAGAATACATAGGTTTGTACTTTAGTTAACAATTATTATTTTCTCTTTACTTCACTACAGTAGAAGGTTTTGTTCTAATGGATTTTCCAGAAGTAGTTATAAATTACATAGATTACTAGTTAGGAGCCTTACTCTTGAAAGATGGTGGTATGGAAGCACTCTTCTTTTTAGATTTGAGGGGGAGGTAGAAATAGAGAGATTTACTCTTCGCCTGCCAAACTAACTAAAATCTTAATTTCTGTTTCTGCTTTTCAAAGACAAATAGTGAAATGAGAAAGCAACCCAAGCTTGTGAGGTAACACTAAAAGTTTCAGATTGAATATTGAACTTTCAAAGATGTTCACAATAAATTATTGAAATGATTGAGCATGGGTTTGCTCAATATTTTTAGTGGTTACAGTTTAAAACTTACCTGAGAACCAGTTCAATTTTGACTTCTAATGACTATTGATCTGGCTGACATTTTGAATCTCTTTCTATGAAGTTACTGGAAGTGAGGAAGCAAATGTCTACTTCTATGACTTAATTCGCCCAAAGCATACATGCGTAAACAAGCTACAGGTCTATTTGATTTGCATACAAGGTTTTGTTACATTACCAATGTCTTCTCTTATAACTGATTGGAAATTTTACGACTGCAGGGTCACGGTTATGCAGTTATAGGCATTGCTTGGAATCATGGAGAGAACTTGTTGGCTTCTTCGATTTTGGTGGGACCGTTATTGTATGGAAGAGAGCAAAAACAAATTAAATCTGTTATATTCAGAGGTAAAGTTTTAAAACATATATGTTGAAGAGCTGTGCAAGGACCTTTATTTTTCCTTGTCCTGTCCCCTCCATTCTTTTGTGAAAGTTGTGAAAAATCATAGTATATCAGAGGAGTTTCTGAGTTAGATGTATCAAAGAGGTTAGGAACCTGAATGACATGAACTCTATTCATTGCATTTAACTCGGATGTCTTTGAGTCAGCTTGTTGAACAACTCAACTGAACTGTTTTGTAATCTAACTAAATTGCCTAATAATTACATGAAAAACTAATTTGCTTGGTTGTGCCATACACAATGTTCTCAAAGTATGTTTTCAGTGTTCTCTTTGATTCTTTGTTATGAAGTATCAAATAGTGTTATAACTAGGTTGGAGAGTGATTATGCATTGATGTGCCAACCATATTTATTGTTTAGTCACTCAAATTGAACAAAAATTGGTGGTATTTTAAAGTATTATGAAATAGGAGCCAAGGCTTGACATTGTACTTTGGCATGAGCAACTCTATTGTTTTTGTGTATTGATTTTGGCACTAAAGTGCCTCTGGCGATCTATTTGCTTCATTTTTCCGACTTGTTATTATTTTTAAATGTGCGGAAAAGACCGCTTCTATGACATGCCTTACAATCTCGAGTATCAAATTTCCGGGATACGTTTATGGAAGACAAGGGACGAAATTATGAAGTGTACTCTCTATATGTAGATATATACTTTGATTAAAGAACCGTGATAGCTTTAGATGGTTAATTGTAAAGATAATGAATGATTATGTAGTGGATGATTTTATTAAGTTAATAATATTTTAGTTTTTTGTATTTTTGTCATTATTTGTTATGGGGACATTGAGCCACCTAGGTACACAAAAAGAATGTCAAATTTTGATTTGGCAATCACGGTATAATTCGTTATCAAAGCATTGAACAAGTTTTAATATAGCAATAATTTTTATACATTTAGTAACAAATTTTTGTTGCTAATGACATTAAAAATATAATATTTGGCAAACGAAAAATTAACCTAATAACAACAGAGAAGATATTGTTGCTAATACTAAAATAAAAGGCAAAATTTTTTTATCGTCATTTAATCGGCGACTTTCGTTCGTTATTGAAAATAACCAAAGAACAAATATTTTCATTGCTGATTCAACATAATGTCGTTAAATAATATAATCAGCAACGAAAATCGTTGCTAAAAAGTTTACATTTCGCAACGAAAATAAGCTTAGGAAACAATTTTCATAATTTACTGCAACGAAAAAAGTCGTTGCAAAATGGTGTCAAATGCAACGAAAACGCATGGTCGTCAAAAAAGAGAGTTCATTTCGTTGCCAATTAGCAGGCTTTTGCAACGAAATGGGGTTTTAGCAACGACATTTTAATTATTCTGCAACAATACATTTTGTTGCTAAAGGATCGATGCCTCTGTACGAAAGCCAAATTTCGTTGCAAAATATATTACTTTTGGCAACGAAAAAAATACGTTGCGGAACAATTAGCAACGCTCATTGCGCAATGAAAGACGCAGCGACAGTAAAGTCGTTACCAAAACCCTTTAGCAACGAAATTTGATACCTTTAGCAACGAAAATCGGTTGTTGCTGAAGCCCCATTTTTTTGGAGTGATTATCTTAGTCATAATATTTCTTACTGGGCTAGTTGAGCTCATCCTTTCTTTCACTGTTCTCTTCAGGAAATGAGAATATAGTTGGGACGAGTCGGGGAACGGAGTAATGGTCCAGATGATAGCATTAGTAGTCCTCATTATTTTGTGAAATAGTGTGATAATAATTGTAATGAGGACTCCTTTTGAGTTTGTATAATCTCTAGTAGACAATAATTGTATTCAAACTCACAGTTTATGTTTTGTCGTATTGTATACAACATGATTATATTAGTAAGTTGTATTTGAATTACATACCATGTATCCTGGCGACCCAAGATGGGTGATGTATACCTAATTTTGGGGCGTCACGATGCAGAATATCAAAGCTTAGGATATGATCCCCTGCTAAGATGTGAGATAAGAACTAGGAGGAGAGAAGGGGAATTCTTTTCGCTAGTATGACCTACCTAAGTTTATTTGGTATTTAATTGGTTTCAACAAAGTATAGGGATAATATGTGATATGTTAATTAACCCTTGTTTTGTGGCGGTGTTTAAAAATGGCATCCAGAATGTTGAGATTATCGATGGAGCATGAGGAGACCGTTGAGTCTCCACGCATCAATAATCGAGGATATTATGCAAACTGAGGACAATACTCCTCATGAAAACAATAACACCGATGAAATGGTGAATGATGGGATGGTCGAGGCTTTATGCAATTCATGCAACAACAAAGTAAGGCGCTCTCGTCCAAAATGCGTAGAAATATCGATAACTCTCGGACGGCCACCATTAGCGATTTAAAGAGCAATTCATGCAACAACCAAGTAAGGCGCTCTCATCCATAATGCAAGTGGAAACAATGGTAACCCACGGTTGGTCACCATTAAGCGCTTTAAGGAGCTGGGACCAACGGAGTTTTGGGAAAGCCGTAACCACTTAAGGCGAGACATGGATAAAGCAGATTACAAGATATTTGATGTCTTAGAATGCTCAGAGGAGCAAAGGTTCCATTCGCCACCTTTATGTTGCGTGAAGAAGGAGATCATTGGTGGGAATCAGAAACGCGTACCCGACTGGCCTTTTCAAGATGTCTTGGGAGAAGTTCAAGAATTATTCAACGACAAGTACTTTCTCCGAAAGTATTACATCACATGAAGGAGGTAGAATTCATCAAGTTGGAGCAAAACAATACGACCAGGTCGCGAAGACGAGGCTAAGTTTGCGGAGTTATCCCGGTTTGCATCCCATTTGGTCGATAATGAGGAGCGAATAACGCGAATGTTTTTGCGAGGTTTGAAACCCGATATACGTCAATACCTCATTTCTCATAAACTGTGTTTGTATTTAGATGTTGTTAATAGGGCTCAGTTATTGGAGCGTGATAATGAGTCAACCAAACCAAAAGAGAGCAGCTGGCAAAATGATAATACCGGTGATAACAATCATCAAAGCGGTGACAATAAGCATGGAGGGAATCAACATGTCGAAATGGTAACCACGCCGGTGGTAATCATGGCCAAAATAATAAGAATGGACATTTCAAGAAGAGAAGGTTCAATAATGGACGTAAAAGACGCCAAAGACCAAAGACCCGTTTCAAAGGAAGAAGAACGACCACCGATCGTATGTTTCAAATGCGGACAGGAGGGACACATCCGTCCAAACTGTACGCAGCAATCCAAAACGTGTTTTAATTGCGGAAGAGAAGGTCACCTAGCTCGATTTTGTCGTATGGTGAAGTCAACTCCAGCTGGGATAGTGATGCCAAAGGATGTCCCAGACAAGCCAAAGCCGGTAGTTTAAGAGAGCATTTTTTTTTTCTCGTGACGAGGAACCTGAATAAAATTATCACGGGTAAGTTAATCATAAGCTCTTACGAAGTCTATACCGTGTTAGATATCGGTTCTACTCACTCTTTTATTTCACCTAGTTGTGTTCAATGTTTGTACTTAACTCCGGAGAAGTTAAACTTTGATTTATCTATTGAAACTCCATTGGGAGAAACCTTCGTTACCTCCACTGTTTATAAATCTTGTTTGATTCAAATCGACACTTTCACGTTACCTGTCGATCTTATCTCTTTGAAAATACTTGCCTTTGATGTGGCTTTTTTTTTTAAACGATTGGTTAACTACTCATCATGTTTTTCGTAAGGTTGTTAGCTTTCATATTCCTAACCAACCTATTATGCGAATTCAAGCAACCAAACCACTAAATTCAATCATTGTCATATCAAACCATAAGTAAAGAACCCCGATCCTTTTGTTGATGACTTCCTTGTGTGGAATGCACCGAAGCCAGACTTTCTGTAGGCGACGTCGTGAATGACGATGACAAGTTGATAGGTATCATTATGAGGTGCTATCTAGGTTAAGGGATAGAAGTCACAGTTGGTATCAATGTGACGTACTATCCAAGTCTTGGATGAGAATAATGATTTTGAATGATATTTCTATCATTAATAAATCTCTTGACGTATTCCTGAAGACTTCTTAGCCTACCCCAGAGCGTGAAATCGAATTTTGTATTGATACCAGTACAAAACCCATTTCTTAAACCCTCAAAATATTTCTTCAACTAAAACAAAACGTAATACGCGCCAAAGACGTTGACTCGAAATTTGTTGAAGATTACGATCGCATTATTCAATATTATCGTGGAAGATCGAACGTGGTAGGCGACGTGTTGAGTAGAAGATCGTATGCGTTTACATAAGTGCGATGTTGTTAACACAAAGACTCATTTCAGTATAACTTGCAAATAATGAAGATAGAGTTAAAGACTACAGGGACCCACGTGAAGATAACGAATATACGAGTAAAATCGACTTTAATCGATAAAGTTAAAGATGCTCAAGCTACATACACCGAATCGATGAATGTGAAGAAGAAGGTTCAAGAGGCGTTATTCTAGAAGCAAGAGTTGCTGAAGAGAGGAAATCTCAACCCTCGATTTAATTAGCCCATTTGAAATCCTCGATTGAGTAGGAACTTTGGTTTATAGACTCGTTTTACTGCCAAGTATGTCGCGTGCTCATAAAGTTTTTAACGTATCAATGTTACGTAAATATGTGGATGACCCGAACCACATTATTAATTTAGAATCGGACGAGATAGCGGATGATTTAACGTATGAGATCTCGTGTTAAAATCTTGGATAAGAAGAATCGTATCCAACACTCAAGGGTTATACCTCAACAGTTAGAATCTGAAATGAAGTCAAGGTATCCTCCCCTGTTCGGCATACCAGGTACGTACGTAAATTTCGAGGGCAAAATTCCATAAGGAAGGGAGATTGTGAAACCCCAGATTTTATAAATAAAGAATTAATTTTCTCGAAATAATTTTTTTTATATTATGGTGTGAATTTGAGATAATGTTATAGTTGTGGGTAATATTTATAAATTTGGCAAAGTATGCAAGTTGTCATATTATATTCGATTGGTCGGGGAATATTCGTTTTAAACAGAAATATTAAACGACAAGCACAATCATTGGTGGACCCCACAACGAAATTATTGTCGGATTGAGAAAACGACAAAAATATTTTATTGAAAATAACGGCGGAAGTTTTACCGTTGATACTGTTGAACTACTCGGTAGTAAAAGTAAAAGAATGTCTGGCGTTGTTGCGTAGTAAGTACACAAGATTGATTATTGATATTTATATGAGAAGTCACTCGGTTTTGTTCAATTATTGCTACAATAGTCACGCATAGTATCTCACATTATTTGATTCAATTATTGTTGATTTAGAAGTTTTGTTTTATTCACGTAATAAAATAGAAACATCTTTTTATATAAAATGCGAATACTTTATTAAAGTTATTCTATAAATAGAATATATTATATTCTATTATGTATATAGTTTTTTGCATAGTAAAATCTTTTTATATAAAATGAATACTTTATTAAAGTTATTCTATAAATAGAATATATTATATTTTATTATGCATAGTGTTTGCATAGTGCACGATAGTGTTTGCATAGTAAAAATCTTTTTATATAAATAGAATATATTATATTTTATTTAAAAGATTTTTCTTTAAATATGGACCGTCAGATTAAAGTAAATCAATCTGGACCGTTTCATGGATTAATTCTTATGCATTCCATTTTCCTATAAATAAGCTCATTCCTTCATTATTTTCTTACGAATTCATCGAACTCTAGAGAGAGAAAATATAGAGAGACTATAGAGATAGAAGAAAAGTTTTCTTCGCTACTTCACTACTCTTATATCAAGTATTATTTTACGGTAAGAAGGGATATTATTCTTTTGTATTCAAGAAGAGAACTTCATTATTCCATTTCTTTATTGTTTTGTTGGAATAACTTTTGTATACTCGGGCTACCCTATACTTGGTGACATTCTTCTATTATTCATCTTTATTATTATTCGTCGAATATCTCAGCATGCTATATCTGGGACTGGTTCCATTTTATTATTCCGTCTTTATTATTACGCCGGAATATCATGTCATGCTATATGGGACTGGTTTAATTGACAATCAATGTGTTAATTGTCGAATAAGGTGACCGAAACACCGAGAATGGACCGAAGTCCAACCAGACCGGAATAGTTAGACTTGATAAGTGTTTATATAGGTTATAAACACTAATGTGGCTATGTGGTAATGTGCCTAGGAGAAGTCTGATTGTAAAATACAGTATTATGTGTTATAAATGATTGTGCTAATTGTGAGACCGACATTGTTGAATATAGGTCTTACGAACGCAGTTAATTATATTGTGTAGCTGTAATCAACGCGGAAGGCAAGTTTCCTAACTCAACCTTGAGTTATATTCATTCAATTATTATGGTTAATTATTGCTAATTATACCATGTCTAGGGAATTTATTGTTGATTATTTGCAGTTAGTGCATGTTTAATAATTCAAATTGAATTACTGATTCGGAGAATGTACCATTGTAGAATAACTGTTGTTGGATATTCATATTCATAGAAGATAGAATTGACAGTACAGATAATTCCTGTTTATTGTCAAAATATGTTGAGAAATGTCTTAGCTAATTATTCTGGCTAGACGCACATTTGTTAGAACTTGATAAATTCGAGAAGAGAATTCAATTGTTATTGATAGATCGATGCCAAATATTTCGGCTAGATCGATAAGTAAATAGAATTTAAAATCACATTATTTTGTTGTTAAATCAAAATCTTGATTCTGAGACTGAGAAGAACAACCTTTTATATAAAGGGAACAAAATTTTTAAGTCGTATATCGATCATTGCACGTGACCTATAAGTATTATGCATAATATCGGGTACAAGGAGTTGGCCGGCTCTAAGTACTTGCAGAGGGGTATGATTTAATCTTTATGGTTATCTGATACTCCTGCGTATCTATCAAAGTAAATCTTTGATAGATACCCGAGAAAATAGTAGTTCTAGATCCAATGGATCACTCAGCATAAATCTGGAAAACATTCTACTTTGTAATTGCGTAGAATTGATTCTTGATTATTCAATAGAATATTGTAGAAACTTTGAAAGCATTGTACTCTTTCATTATCAGATTATTGTTGCGGAGAATGTTAGAACAAATTATATTGATTTCTATACCTTTATTGTATGTCTTAACTTGCGGGGCAAACTTGTTGCTCACCCTTGCTATAAATAAAATATTTCAGCTAGGAACGAAGAGGCCAGCGGGTCAAAGAAGAACAAAGGCAAAGGCAAGATGCTGGAGTAGTTATAAAGAACTTATTATTATGTTGTATTTGTAAACCCTTTTTGTTTATCTAAGGGGTATGTTTGTAATTTTAAGGTTAGCAAACCTGGGACTTATGTATTAAAAACTTATGTTAATAAGTTATGTATTCCTATTTATATTTAAATGGGTAGTTAGATGTTATTATATTGTGCATCGTGAACACCAAACTCGGGGGTCAGGTAACCCGGATTTAGGGGTGTCACAGGTTGGTATCAAAGCTGTAGTGACCAAGGTGTCACAAGTTAGTAGAAGAGCCGTAGGTTATAAACCTTAAGTGGGGTGGGGGAAAACCCTAGGATTATAACCATACGCGAGATAGAGAAAACTCATTTAGAGTTCTAAGTGAGAGATTGCCGAAGTACATCAATAATGAGATAAGTGGACACATAGTGTGAGAATTTTGTACTGGTGAAGTACTAATCAAGTTATTTAAACTGATTATAGGATGTCTGGAGAAGATCAAATGAGTGCGGAGATGCTAACAGCTGTTGCACCAATGCCAATAGCCGAGGTGCCGGCGCAAAGCGAATCAGTTGAGAAGGTGGGAGAAGATGAACCCATGGTCAATCTAGGGAGTGATCATGACGATTATCCCGAGATGTATCTGAGTGGAGATGAGGAGGCAGAGTCTGAGCAAGCTAATGTGGAGAAAAAGAATAAGACTAAAGTTGAAGAACAAGATCAATTAGCTGCAGAAGTTCAAGAACTCCGGAGTAAGGCATTTCTCTTGGAGGAACTGTGGAAGACAGAATGAGCGCTACGCGAAATGACTGAAGAAAGGAACGAGCTCAAGGCGCAGATAGAAAGGATAAGGCGGAAGGTGGTGGATCGTCTGAAGGGACAATCAAGTAACAGAAAGAAAAAAAAAGTGAAAGAGGGACAACGACAGCCCTAATTCTGAAACCTGTAGCAAGTGTGGGAAGACTCACGCGGGAGAATGCATGATGTAGAAAAAACGTGTGCTTTAATTATAAGCAGGAAGGACATATTTCTCTGCATTGTCCTAAGCCAAATATGAGGAAGTGTTTTTCATGTGGGCAAACGGGTCACGGATTCAACAAGTGTCCCAACAAGAAAAAGACCGGTGAAGGGAGTCGACGGTATATAACTTAAGTTGGAGCGTTAGTATCTTTTGGGTAGAAGCTTTTGATATTAAGTGTTGTAATATCAAGAACGATGTTTAAGCATATGTAAATATAAATATATTTGTATGAATGAAATCTTTATTTTCTATATGAATATAAGATTAAGATTAATTTGTGTGTTCTTAAAACTCATACTTATGGTAAGTTAATGACTCATAATTATATGAAATTTTCTGAACCCCTCAGCGAATGGATGCCAAAGGTCTGACTAGGATAAATTCATACACTCATATAATTTTGGCAAGTTCCTGAACTCATAAGTGTGGTAAGTTTGACGAACTAGTAATAACTATGTGTGAATGGAGAATTGTAACTTTTTATGTAAAGTTGTGTTAATAATTCTGATATGATTTAAAAAGGGATTGTAATATGTGAAGTACTAAATGTACTATGTGCTATTTGAATAAATATGCGATTATGTGAGAATTAATATAAGATTTTTATTTAAATCAGATCATGCCGCCTTGACGACAGAATCGAAACCAATGATTTTTACCCGTGTATATTCATAAAGTACTATTCACGGGTACTATTCATAAAGTACTATTCACGGGATACTATTCCCAAAGTACTATTCATTAGGTACTATTCACTCAGGTACTATTCACCCGAAGTACTATTCATGATAAAAATTGATTTCTTTGTTGTCCAAATCATTTTTGATACAATATTATTCTTTAATTTTACTCCACAAAGCAGTATCATGTTGGCAATTCGGACATTATTGAATTTTGGATAAATTAAATTATAAATCTTTAAAAATTTATTATTTGCTTTCTTTTAATTGAATTCTTATATCATTGTCATCATCGTCATTCTTATATTGTAATGAAAGTCATCTTTGGCTTACATTCATAGATGGACTGTTGATTAGTATGATTATGACCAAGGATCATTCGGTATAATCATGACCCGTAATGTTACAAATGATGTGGTAAAAGTCCTCATTGGCATGTAGTGCATTGATGGACAGTTGTTGGTATGATTATAACCATGGATTATTCGGTATAATCATGACCATTGATGATTACATGAATATCCTTGGCCCTTAGTGCAGGGATGATTCGATAATGTGGTTTATTTAATAACCTAAGTCTCAACGATAAAGATGATGAAAAACTTTTTAAATCTTAGAAGATAGTAGATATCATGCTCTACTTGACTCTTCTAATGGATTGCTTGTTCCGCTGCAGTTAAACTTGATTTTATTGTATTTTATCAGTTTAACACTGGTGAAGGCTAGCGATAATTTATTCTGCATTATCTTATTCATAATATTTCTTACTAGGCTAGTTGAGCTCACCCTTTTGCATTCATTGTTCTCTTCAGAAAATGAGAACGTAGTCGGGACTAGTCGGGGAACAGAGTGACGGTCCGAGACGGTGGCTATACTAGTCCTCACTATTTTATGAAATAGTGTGATAATAAATATAATGAGTACTTCATTTGAGTTTGAATACTGTCTATGAGACAATATTCGTGTAAAAACTCTAAGCTACGTTGTTGTCATATTGTATAAAAGAAGTTTGTATTTGATTTATGTATCATGTATTTGGTGACTCAGAATGGTATACCTTTTTTTGGGGGCATCACAGTTGGTATCAAAGCTTAGGGATATGATCCATGGCTGAGATGTGAGACAAGAACTAGGAGGGGAGAAACGGAGAATTTCTTCGCTAGTATGACCTACCTAAGTTTATTTGGTTTTTAATTGGTCGGTCAGAGTGTGAGATCCCGAATTTTATGAAATAAAAGTATTCAATTTTTCTGTTTTGGTAAATAGTTAAATTGATAAAAGTTTAAAGTTAAGGGTAATATGTGAATTTTTTTTTTCAAAGTAAGCAAGTTGATATAAAATATTCGTTGTGTCGGGGAATATTCTTTTTGTCGGGGAATATCCGTACGATGGTACAATCATTTGTGAACCCCACAAAGGAATTATTGTCGGATTGAGAAAACGACAAAATATTTTTATGAAAATAATAAATAAAATTTTTACAAGTTAATGTTGAAACACGGTGTTAAAATGCTGAAATAATAATAGTTGGCGTAGTAGCACACGGTATTGATTATTGATGCTTATGTGATAAGTCACTCGCTTTTGTTTTATTGGTATTATTAATATAATAAAATGTAATACTTTTATAAAGTTATTCTAGAAATAGAATATATTATATTCTATTATGCATAGTGTTGCATAGTGTATGCATAGTGTTTTGCATATTAAAATATATTTATATAAAAGAGAATACTTTTATAAAGTTATTCTATAAATAGAATATATTATATTTTATTATGCATAGTGTTGCATAGTGTCTACATAGTGCATGCATAGTGTTTTCAGATAGTAAATTTTTTTTTACATAAAACAGAATACTTTTATAAAGTTATTTATTTTATTAGAAAATAATTAGAATATATTATATTTTATTATGCATAGTGTTTGCATAGTGTCTGCATAGTGTTTGCATAGTAAAATCTTTTATAAAGTTATTCGTTTTATTATATTATAAATAGATATATTATATTTTATTTAAAAGATTTTGCTTTAAATATGAACCGTCAGATTAAAGAAAATCCATCTGGACCGTTCATGAGTTAGTTACTATGCAGTCCATTTTTCTATAAATAGAAGCTCATTCCTTCATTATTTCTTACGAATTCACTGAAACTCTAGAGAGAGAAATTATAGAGAGAAAGAAGAAAAGTATTCTGCTACTTCACTACTCATATATCCAGTACTCTTCTTTCTAAGGTAGGGGATATAATTGTCGTACTCGTAAAGGATATTATTATTATTTATTATTATGTTGGAATAACCTGTATACGCGGACTACCCTATACTTGGTGAAATTCTTCTGTTATTCCATTCTTTATTATTATGTTGGAATAACCTGTTTATGCGAAGTACCGCATACATGGTGAAATTCTTCTAATATTCCGTTTTATTATTCTGTCGGAATATCCTGTCTATGCATTTACACCGGACCTGCTTCCATTATTTATTACTCTGTCGAGATATCATGTCTCAGACGCTTTACTTAGGACTGGTTCCATTATTTATTATTCGTCGAAATATCACATGCGTGCGTTTACAGGACACTGGTTCCATTATTTATTATTCTGTTGGGAATAACATGTCGGTGCAGTCTATCTCACGCATGGTGAATCCTTCTGTTATTCCATTCTTTATTATTCTATTGGAATAACCTGTCTATGTGGATTATCACATGCATGGTGAATGATCCTTCGTATTCATACGAATAGTATTTTCATTAAAAAGGGGTTTCTGCCAGGGGAAGATTCGTAATTTTTCTGACCCTCAAAAATTCTGGAAAAATTTGAAATGATAATTTGATGAGTTTTCTAAATTATGTCCAAAAATGGCGATTTTTGGATGTATAGATTAAGAGTTATGAATTTTACGGGAAAATACTATTTTAAAAGAAAACCCTTATAACTCCTTGTGGTTAACTCCAAAATTGATGAAATTTTTATTGAAAGTATATCTATATAATATCAATATACTCTGTGAATTTTGAAATTTTTGGATAAAAGTAAAATTTATGATAAATGTCTAAATATTTGGCGGTTTTGGCCATATGAAAAATAGTAAATGAATTTTAAAAATTCTGAGAAAAATATATGTTCAAGATGGGACTATATTCTGCTAAATCCCAGAAAAGAAATATTTTTGGGACTGATTTGGTATTTTTCATGAAAATGAACTAGTTATGAGTAAATGAATTAAATATGTTATGTGAAGTAATAAAATTGGAAAATAGGATTTTATGGCTTGGGAATCCTATATAGGATATATGCAGATTTTTGATGAGGGATTTGATCATTGATTATGAAATCTTATGAGTATGGCATTTTTGAATGATTAAATGCATTATTTGATAAAGTGTAAACAATTGAAATAAATTGTTTATAAGTTTAAGAAATGATTAAAATATTGTTATAATATTAATGATATTAGATTATGAGATTATTAAGTGATTGATAACATTTCACTACAACAAAAAGGCTTATCAGTGACTGCCTATCAGCGATATCCCGTGGTCGCAGATGGGTTTTAACGACCAAGCTCGATTCTTGATGGCGATTCTGCAGTAGTAATCCAGTTCTTTGGATGGACATCATGACAAATAATAGCGACCGCTTTATTAGCGACCGCACTCAGCGACCGTGTCCGTCGCTATTCTGACTATACTGAGTCAGTTGTAAGATGTGATGTGGCACACGTGGCAGTGACCGGTAAATGCGACCGATGCGGTCGCTAGCTTCCAACAAGGTAATGCGGTCGCTGATACGGAGTTAGCGACCGCATGCAGTCGCTGATGTGTTTTTTTTTAAAATTTTGCCTGTTTTCTTGATTTCCCAAAAATAACATGTTGTACCTGCTTTTAATCCCAAAACAGCAGTATATACAAGCATCCATATTAACATCCATTCATCCATGAATAAACATTCATCCAACACAATACAATTGTAAATATTCATCCAACACAATACAATCGATATCGTAAACATCCATATAAACAAATACAATTGTCCAAAGAATGAATCTAAAAGAGTACAAGGCTTTAAAAATTAAAAAAAAAAAAACCAGTCTAGGCGCTCTTCATGGATCATCCAAATTATGATCCTGTAATTAACAAAGTAATAAAACATATATGTTACATATGTTGATACTGCTACGACATACTTAGGGAAAACTAAACAATAGACAATACATATACCTGGTCGTCATTCTACTGATGTGCTGCCGCTGCCGCCATTGCCTCCGCCAATTCATCATGACTCAGAGACTGCAGATGCCCGCCCAAGATATCTGAAGAAGATCACAACTCGACAGATCGCTCTCACGGTCAACAGAGGTATGATATAGGTGGATAACTTTGATGATTGTGTAATGCTGGGTGGCGTGAGCTGCCTGTGCCACTGATGGTCGGGCGCCGTTTTTGTCCTTGGCCTTTGACATAATTTTTCTTCATGATGGACGCCCTCTCCCATAATTCTTGATCAATAGACGGACGCGGGGTGCCTTCAGGATAGCGTTCGTTCATTAAGCCCTTATAAGTGTCCTGTTAGAAGATGAACAATTAAATAGTTAAAAATAAATAAAAAATACTCAAAAAAGTTGTCACAATTTATACACAACATATTAGGATAAAGTGAACTTATTACCGCTATATCTAAATGACCTCCTCAAAGCCATCATGGTGGCCACATACACATCCAACCAATTGATAGGTTGACCTTGAGACTGAGACTCCTACAGTTCATTTTCTCATATTATTATGTAAACATATGATATTTTAGTTTACAAAAGATGACTGTAAACATAAAAACAAATAACTAAGCCAATAAGCTTGCTATAGATACGTAACCTAGCAGTAATATGCTGCAGTAGTGATATACTGTCGCCTTTGTACGTGCCTTTTGCCTTTTTGCCTTCAGATACACTTGAGGATCTATTCGAGGCGGCAGTCTTACGTCTCTTGACCCAGGACTCATCTCTCCACTAGTCACACATTTGCACCCATATGGGATGTGCGCACCACCAGAGACTATGCTCATGCATATACTGCTCACCCTGTCCCGGATGGTCAATCTCAGCATTGTGCAGAGCTTTTTGTCGTTCCTTGTTCAGATTATCTTTAGTTCGGACGGCGCACTTCTGCCAAAATAGTGTCTGAATAACTGATGCCTATGCGTCATCCCATCTATACCGCTTCTGCAAATAAAACAACAATAATAATATTAAAACTGTTATATTATATTATCATAATCCAACATTACTAAACAATATTATTTGATTAACTATGTATTATCTATCGAGTGATAAAAAATATACGAAATTCAAATTAAATCAAGATCCTTATGGGCGTAGAGGTGTGTGTTTACATGTAATCACCGGCGTGAGGCCGATTACATAAGTATAATTATGAAATGCACTTCACAATTTTACTATCTTGAAAATCACTACAATATACAATAATTTCTGATCATATATATTTATAACAATTGAAATATTAAACCCTTATATATACACGATGTTTAACTTACGTGCTTTCTGGAGGAGGATGAATCTATATAAGAATGCGATCATTCGGATTAGTCGAGGCCTTCGGCACATGATTAGGGTTCCCAAACCCAACCCAGCGCTTTTCGTCTTTGCAGTTGAAGACATCTATAAATAAAAAATTTAGGATATTAGTATGAGTTATAAATGAAAGATACATAAACGCGTCAAGGATATAGAGAACAGGTACATATGTAATTGTATATTAAAACTAAACATACATTTTATATAAAAGGACAATAATGACAATTAATTGTATGAAATAGTTAACCAAGACAAACTAAACATACATTTATATTCATTATAATACGATTAAAACATGTTAAGGATATAAAGAACATTCATATATGTAATTCATTGTAATACGATTAAAACTAAAAATACATTTTAATGAAAATCGTTGTCAGAGTCAGAATCATTTTGTACAAGTGTCGGAGATTCATAACCATCTTCTTCTTCTTCAGATTCTGTGTCAGTGTCAGTCAATAGCTCTTCCTCAAAGATATCACATATCGGCATAATAATAAGCTCTCTGGGATCCAATTCATCAGGTTCATCTCCACCCTCTAACTGAATTACATCATTATTGCCCGAATTGTGTACTTCTGTGATGCCACCATCTCTTCTCTGCCCATGTGCCCACCAGCATTCTTCATAATTTTTTATGAACCCGGAAACAAGTAAATGATAGTTTATCATGTCTCTGTCCATATAATTTACATTCTTATACTTCAAACATGGACATCGATTCAAGAATGACCATTCATACATTAGGGTGACTATACGATACTCAAAAAACACTTGGCAACCAAATTCTAAATTCACCAGAAGATTTATCTGGGCACTTGACTATCGTCGTGCCATCCAACTACGGTCTGAATAGAGGTCCATGATTCCACGGTACCTACTATAGACAACATAATAAATGTTAACATATGACTTGAGCATACTTGTAATCATATGACTGGAGCATACTTGTAAGCATGCATATGATTAACATTTAATCATACTTGTAAGCATATGAGTTGAGCATACTTGTAACCATATGACTTGAGCATACTTGTAAGCATATGAATGACATTTAAGTAAATTTAGTATGAGAAACTAAGTAAATGCTACTTAGTTTAATAGTTATATTATATCATGTTATTTTATTTTAATTTATTTTAAATTTGTTTTTATTGTTTATCGTAAGTGAATACGTAAGGTATTTCATTTATGCTAGCTTTATATCAGAGTTTGCTAACTCATTTATACAACTTTTGAGTATCTTGGAGATTCATTCATACCCCTCACGGTCCCTTTCTATAATCTTTTATGTTTTGGGATAGTAGCAACTTGGTTGAGCAATTTATAGCTTTTATAACATTTTGTAGCTTTATTCTTTATACATAAGTGTTAAATACCCTTGTTTTTCTGTTATAGCCAAAATAGTCTCTATGGACCAAGTGTGTCTAGTTACCTTCTCTGTTGCACTAACAGCTCCTAAACTTCGCTTATTTTGGCTTAAAAAATTTCAATAGCTTACCATGCTAAAAACCAAGTTTGGCTTGGCCCCGTGAGGCTTAGCCTAGCTTGGTGTGGCCTCCTGTGGCCTCGCGACCCCAAGCCCAGCCCAACAGCTCCAAGAGCCCCTTAATAGGCTTTAGTGGATCACCAATAGGCTCGTTAATATATAGTATAAATGTTCGCAACTACCCGACCAATAAAAAAATTTCGCCAGAGTCTTCCCTGTAATATGGACTAGCCACATGCACGACGGCATGTAAATAAGGTCATTTCTAGGCACCCAAGACACAAACCAAGAGTCCACATAGACGATCTTGTATAAGTATAAGTAATGTGAAGAAAAGCCTAACTATTACCCATAGACGATCTTGCATAAGTATAGTTCTCATATAGGCGTAAGTACAAGTTTAGCAGTCTTATTTTACAATCACAAGTACAAGTTTATCATATTACTCGAGAAAATACCCAAAAAATGTAATCCAAGATGCATAATAACACATAAACAAGTCTCTATAGAAACTTGGCAATTCCTATGAAAAAACAGGTTATCAAATTAGTGGCGGACTAAGGAAATGATACCCAAACAATGGTTGAAAATAGATGATATCTCCACTTTAAAAGATTAGGAATCTACTAAAAATGATTTTAGACTGGTGAACTAAAACCTCTAAATATATTAATTTGTATACACACTAATATATTAATACATTAGTATACCAATTGCAACAATTTTAAGTTGATTAGAAAATAATACATTGACAAACTTGAAAAGTCTAAAATAAATAACTCACCAGTTGGGTGATCTGGATAGATTGAACTCTGGAAAAAGGGTTGTAGTGGATTGAACTCTGAAAAAAGGATTTTAGATTTAACATTAAGAACTAAAGCTGTGTTTTACCTCAGCCCATAGGTGGTATAAACTATCTTGCTCCAATTCAGAAATACAGAGAATTAGGGTTACTGTATGGCGGTAAAGAATGACAAAGGGCGGTGGTGGCGGCGAGACTCTATTCCCCTTTCTCCATCTTCTCCCCCTTTCTCCCTCTTCTCTTTGAGCTCCCTCTTTTCTTTTCCTCCCGTCTACTGTGTCGTGCAAATACCTAGAACTGATTACAACACAAGCTAGTAGATTTCCACAAAGCAAATGGAGAATTCAAATGGACAAAGCTTTTTAATATATAAAATGGAAAAATAAAATGGCATTTAAATGTTTTGAAATCAATCAATCAAGTCTTCAAAATTAAAAGAACCAAAACAACTAGACGAGAAGTAAAATCATTTCTAGAACACTGACAACATTTTAAATGTCCTTCCCTACTGCTTTTTAAATGAACAGGATTTCAGGCTCTTAAAAAATTATTGGTGAAAACAATTGATATAACTTGGGAATCAACTGTCCTTCCTCATTCCATTTTAGTAGAACTTGGGAATCAGTTACTAACAAAATATTAATTTCTTCATATACATAAAGAAATATGAACTTCTCCAACAAAATCAGTCCCCAAAAAAATATGAGCTACCCATAATTTTGAAACAAATATACCCATAACATACAATAAAGTAAATCATTCTTCATATCAGCTACCCATAATTTTGGAACGAAGAAAGTAATAAATTGTGAAAGGAAGATTAAAGGGGTTACCGGCGGTGGTACGGTGGTGGTGAAGGCGTCGGCCGGCCGGATGTTGGTGGTTCCTCTTCTGTTCTCCCTCTAATCCCTCTTCTCCCTCGGCTGAGATTCGCCCTCTTTTTTTCCCTTGTCGACTGGTTCGAGCGAATGCCTGAATCTGATTAAGGTTATAAGAATCAGCAACCGCCATCAACGACCGCATGCGGTCGCTAGTGTTTAATGATGTGGATAAATCAATAATTAATTATTCATAAATAATATTACAGAATCACAATTATGACAACCAGACAGTTCCCAAGAAAGAGGGGGCTTTCCAATAAGGATTTCTCCTTACTGGCACGCAATTAGGTGACCAAACCTCTCCTTGACAGAACTTTCTAGACATTGCCAATAATGCTATCTAATAATATTATTCCAAATAATATGAATTATTGATCTAATAATGGAGATGATGTGCAGTGACAATTATTGAGCAACAATAATATAAAATATCAACGCAGCAATTATTGATTCAATAAAATAAAATATTGAACAGTAATTACTGTAACAATTATTGAGTAGTGTCTTCTTACGTAAGAATCAATAATTCAAAATATCGTGCAATACTGGTGTGCTCTCGTGTGAACAACGCGTATTACTTTAGTTTACCCACCCGGTATTCCAACAGTGTTAACGGTAACGATTACGTCGTTATTTGTAAAAACACAAATTTGTCTTTTTCTTCATCCGATAGTTATTCTGTTATGGGGCCCATAAATGGCTGCACTGGCGTACAAATATTCCCTGACAAAAAGAATATTCCAGGACCAAACGAATATTCCCCGACAATTAAATATTTTATAACCACTTGCGTATTTTGAAAAATTCATATCTCACCCTTAACTTTAAATTTTTATCAATTTAACCATTTACTGAATAGTTATTATAAGAAAAATTGAATACTTTTATTTAATAAAATTCGGGGTCTTACAATCTCCCCTCCTTATGAAATTTCGTCCCCAAAATTTACGTACCTGGTTTTTCAAAAAGTTGAGAATACCTTGCTTTCATTTGATTTTATCTCCGGGTCATCATGATTTCTCGTTGCTCATCTCCGTGATAACTTCATTTGGGTTCCTCATTTGTTGGGAAGTCATGACAACCGCTATCCTCGAACTACTCTTCTATTTTTAACTCATGCTGGGCAAACATTTGGTGTCATCACTACCATTGGAATATACTTTTCTATAGGCATATTCCACCCTCAACCGCCTCTCGTCGTACTCTCTGTTTCATGATCTCGAATCATCAATCTTGATCCATATCGAATTCAAAGTTGACCGCTATGTACAGGTAATTCAAAACTCGATGTTGGGTTCTCCCAATTGCTTTCAAAAAGAGAAATTCATATCATCTATTTTAGCCTTCTTAGATCGGACATCTCTTTCCACAATATCCACGTGTCGTGCGGTTTTTGCCCATGCATCACTTATTCTCACTCGTTCAGTTTTTTCTTCTTTCAGCTCAGATTCCATCTTTATCATTTTATACTCTGCCAAAGAATGCTTCTGTTCAAGCATCACATATCGGGTAACACAAGCTTGAATTGTTGCATCCTTTTGCTCCACGACCGCCTATCGTTCTTCAGCCTGCTCTTCTAACTCATGAATACGATTTTGAAATTCTACATTTTGATCATATAATACCTCTAATAAATTTTCCTCAGGTACCTCTTCTTCCTCTTCTTCCTCACTCTCAGCTGTTACCTCTGCGACTATCTCGGGTGCAACTATCAATTCTTCACTCACAACAAGAATATCTCTAATTCCTTCTTCGTCTGACATCACATTATCATGGTTAGTGATTAGAGCTATCCCCACAGTCTCATTCACTCCATTGTTAGCATTCTCAGTTGCCATTCTCAAATACTGCCATAAAATAAGGGTTAATTAAACAAATTAACGTATCACATAATATCCCGATATTATGACTGACCAACAAATAAGCTTAGGTAGGACACACTAGCGAAGGATTTACTCATCTCTCCCCTCCTAGTTATATTCCCCGATCTCCGCCAGAGACCATATCCCTAAGCTCTGATTCCAAATGTGACAACCCCAAAATAGGTCCATTCCATCCAACCTATTCTGAGTTGCCAAATACATGGTACAGGAAACAACTACAATTTTATTACAACAATTGTCGTGCAAAATACAACAACACATATGCTATGAGTTTGGATTCAAATATATACTAACTGTGACTCTCATCCCAACCTTGGATAGCAAGTCACAACGACACCTTACATAAAGGTATAGTCAAAAACTGTTTTAGAAATTAAAATCTTTAGGAAGTGCTCAAGGAAACCTTCGTAAATGGGAGGCCATGCTTCTAGGTTATGATAGATATCATATGGCCACAGAATTATCCTTGGTTGACCCAATAGACCCCAAAGAAAAACGAGAAGATTACTATCACATTCTTCCCAATGGTGAGTCTTCTCTTGACATATCATTATCTCCACTGTCTCTAATTGAGAATTATACTTCAAACAAACACCAAGATTATATAGGTAGTGCTCGTAAATATACTCAGCAAGTGGATAAGCACAACCCTGTCTTATGATAACACGAGGTGGTATGTCATTAGACATCTTGTATGATAGTAGCAAAACACCCTTACAACGTTGGGTTCGCCTCACCCTAGTTGATTCACCAAATATAACTACTAAATGATGACCACCGTTCCATTCCCTTGTTACCCCCGCTCGACCCAGCTACACTCTTATTACCTGAAAGGAATTGTGAAGCAAAAAGGGTGAGCACACAACTAGCTTCGATAAAGAATATCATGACTAAAGATAATTAAATTATCAATAGCCTTCATCAATAATAAATCAGAGATTTATAACATATGGTAGATGATAAAAATTTCAACTATAGTTGCAACAGAACGAGAAATCCATTAGAAGAATCAAATAGACCATAAAGTCTATTATCTTCTCCATGTTAAAAATCCACCAACAATGTTTTATCCCTATAACATCACTCAACAGTTCCTTTCCACAATCATATGAATAACTCATAATCATAATTGTGGTTCTAAATTCCTCTTCTCATCCAGGACGAAGATAATTATCATAACCTATCTTCACCTGAAACATCAAAGATCATGGTTATACCAAATCACATTTCCTGTTCATAATCATACTGATAAATTCATCTTTGCACTACGGGCCAAAGATATTCGTCAACAGACCATCTTTGCACTACGGCCAAAGATATTCAACAACATGTTATCTTTGCACTACGGGCCAAAGATATTCATCAACAAACCATCTTTGCACTACAGGCCAAAGATATTCCTCAACAGTTCATATTTGCACTACATGCCAAATATATTCATCAACAGTTCATATTTGCACTACAGGCCAAATATATTCATCAACAATTCATATTTGCACTACATGCCAAATATATTAATATCTCAAAGAAATATATAATCATTTCAGAATTTATATAAACAATAATTATAACCATGTTGATTATTTCACCTTTGCACTTAAGCTAAAGATATTCAATTATAAATTCAATGGTCATGATCATACCAGTCACAATTCAACTTTTCACTACTGGCCAAAGAGAACCTTAGTCATGATCATACCAATAATCTACCCATCTTTATACTCAAGTGAAAGAGAATTTCAACATTAGGGTTATAAAAATGTTATATATGATAATAAAAATAATATGATCAACAACTGCACTTAATCTCAAGAGCAATATTCATAAATCAACGATAATTTGGTCAGAAAAAGAAACCAACTTTGTCGTGAATAGTACTCGTGAATAGTAACTTGTGAATAGTAACTCATAAATAGTGACTCGTGAATAGTAACTCGTGAATAGTAACTAGTGAATAGTAACCCCGACTCAAAAAGGTAGAAATTCCACAATAAAATTCATACCAATATTTCGATATAATGATATTGAAAGAATAACATTTCTTAAATTTATAAACAATTTATTTTAATTGTTTACACTTTACTAAATAATGCATTTAATCATCCTAAAATGCCAAACTCATAAGTTTTCATCACCAATAACCAAAACCCTCATTAAAAATTTGCATATACCTCATATAGGATTATCAAACCATAAAATCCTATTTTCCAATTTTCTTCCTTCACATAACATATTTAATTCATTTATTCATAACTAGTCTATTTTCATGAAAAATACCAAATCAGCTCCAAAAATATTTCTTTTCTAAGATTTAGCAGAATATAGTCCCATATTGAACATATATTTTTCTCAGAATTTTTAAAATTCATTTACTATTTTTCATATGGCAAAAAACCATAGAATATTTAGACATTTATCATAAATTGTACTTTTATCCAAAAATTTCAAAATTCACAGAGTATACTGATATTATATAGATATACTTCCAATAAAAATTTCATCAATTTTGGAGTTAACCACAAGGAGTTATAAGGGTTTTCTTTTAAAATAGTCTTTTCCCGTAAAATTCATAACTATTAATCTATACATCCAAAAATCGTCATTTTTTGACACAATCAATAAAACTCAACAAAATTATCATTTCAAATTTTTTCAGAATTTTCTAAAGGTCAGAAGAAGTACGAACCGAAAAACATAATAACCCTTAAAATCCCTTACCTCAAAAGAGCAGTACTTCTGACTTGAATATCGGATATAACGCTGAACGAACTTGCGCCTTATAGCAACACTCAAGATATCTAAATACTCATAAAAATATTCTTGATAATATTGAGAGAGAAAACTTATGTTTCTGGTGTGATTTTCAATTCTAACATAAGCACCTATTTATAGGAAAATGCTAGAACGCCAAAGGAGACTAAATAATAAAATATTATTATTATTTATCAACGCATGCTACTTGGAAAATTCAGCAACCCTCCACCCAAGACCAGCCCTCTCATTTTGGGCAGCCCACATGTTTAAAACAATAGTGGGTCCCACCCCTAATTTTTAATAAAAATTATTTTATTTTCTGAAACTTCAACAATTCATAGAAAATAGTAGTTTGCTTATCGAAAAATACTAATTTTATGTCCATTTTATGCGAAATCAATTCCCTACAACTTTTTAGCTTTGAGTTTTCCAAATTCCAAACCAAAAATGCCCAAGAAATCCATATACTGACGATTTTTAATACCTCCAATCCAAACTAAAAATCTCGATAAAATACCTCGGCATTAATTCCTTCATTTTATCCACATAAAATAAATATATCCATCATTTATATCCACATAAAATAAATATTTTCTTATCATATAAATCAATAATTAATTATTCATAAATAATATTATTGAGAATCACAATTATGACAACCAGGGCGGTTCCAGGAAAGATGGGGCTTTTAATAAGGATTTCTCCTTCTTGGCGCATGATTAGGTGACCAAACCCTCTCCTTGTGAACTTTCTAGACATTGCCAATAATGCTATTTAATAATATTATTCCAAATAATATGAATTATTGATCTGATAATGGAGATGATGTGCAGTGACAATTATTGAGCAACAATAATATAAAATATTAACGCAGCAATTATTGAATCAATAAAATAAAATATTGGACAGTAATTACTGTAACAATTATTAAGTAGTGTCTTCTTACGTAAGAATCAATAATTCAAAAATATTGTGCAATACCGTGTGCTACTGTGCAACAACGCGTATTACTTTAGTTTACCCACCGGGTATTCCAATAGTGTTAATGGTAACGATTACGCCGTTATTTGTAAAAACTCAAATTTGTCTTTTTCTTCATCCGACAGTTATTCTGTTATGGGGCCCACAAATGGATGCGCCGTCGTACAAATATTCCCCGACAAAAAGAATATTCCACGACCAAACGAATATTCCCCGATAATTAAATATTTATTTTATAACCACTTGCGTATTTTGAAAAATTTATATCTCACCCTTAACTTTAAACTTTTATCAATTTAACCATTTACTGAATAGTTATTATAAGAAAAATTGAATACTTTTATTTCATAAAATTAGGGGTCTTACAACCCCGACATTAAAAAGTTCCAAATTTGATAAAAAAATTCCAACCAATATTTCGGCATAATGATATTGAAGAAATAATATCATTTTAAAAAAAAATAATATCCCTTACCTCAAAAAGATAGTACTTCTGAATGGATATAGTGCTGAAAGAACTTGCACCGTATAGCAATACTCAAAGTACTAAAATACTCACAAAAATACGCTCAATATATCGAGAGAGAAAAAGAGAGAGAAATCATTAGTTTCTGGTATGATTTTCAATTCTAACCTAAGAACCCTATTTATAGGAAAATGCTTAGAACACCAAAGCAGAAAATTTAATATAATATTAATATAATTTATTAAATTTCCTACGCACACAAACTTAGTCCACAACATCAGCCACTCACCCAACAAAAACAAAAAAAACGTTTTTCTAATTATAAATATTTAAAACTTCCAACAATTAATAATTAATTAATCCGGAACTTCAATAATTCATAATAAATAGCCCTTTTATCAGAAAATTCGAATCTTGCGACTTGTTATAGGAAATTCAATTCTCTACAACTTTGCGTAAGAATTTTTTCCAAATTCAAAATGTAAATTGACCAAGAAATCCATAAACCAAGCGATTTTATAAGCTATAATCAAATTTGATCAAGAAATGGGCCCCTGAGACATGTTTAACATGTTTTAATTAACTTTTGCAACAAAATACTCTTCCTCCTCATATACTCATATATCCCACATTCATTGTAAAAATATCATCATTATTATATTATAATAATATAATAAAATATTATTTTATCGAGAAAAGATAAAATATCGATTTTCAACAATTGTCACTTTAAATATTTTCTCCATCTATATCCACATAAAATGAATATTTTCCTCATCATATAAATCAATAATTAATTATTCACAAATAATATTACGAATCACAATCATCGACAACCAGCGGTTCTGTGAAAGAAAAGGGCTTTCAATAAGGATTTCTCCTGGCGGTAGCATGATTAGGTGACCAAACCTCTCCTTGATGAACTTTCTAGACATTGCCAATAATGTTTTCTAATAATATTATTCAGATAATATGAATTATTGCTTCGATAATGGAAAATCTGTGTAGTGACAATTATTGAAAGAACGATAATATAAAATATCAACGCCAGCAATTATTGAATCAATAAAATAAAACACCGAGCAATAACTACTATAACAATTATTGAGTAGTGCCTTCTTACGTAAGAATCAATAATTGGTTCAATCAATGTCTTCTTTGTGCATCAGCAACAACGCCAGACATCGTATTTTAACCAACCGGGTATTCCAACGATGTTAAGCAGTAATAACTTCTATTTGTTTTTATAAACAACTTCTACTTGTCGTTTTCTTCATCCAATCGCTTTCAGTTATAGGGCCCATTAAAAGAGGCTACTTGTCAGCATTTAATATTCCTACAAACAAAGAAGAATATTCCACGACTAAACGAATATTCCCAAACAACAATGAATATTTTATAACCACCGCTTATTTTAAAATATTTTAGCATTTTACCCATAACTAACCACATTAATCAATTCAACCCTTACTATTTCAAAATAATAAATAGAGGAAATTAAATTTCATTTATAAAAAGTTGGGGTCTTACAACCTTCCCTTTTTATGAAATTTCGTCCTCGAAATTGACGTACGTACCTGGTGTTTCGAAAAGGTGAGGATACCTCTTTTTTATTTATGATTCTAACTCCCAGTTCATTTCTTCAATAGCATGGTTTCTCCATAAAACCTTAACTTTTGGTATAACCTTAGTGCGTAAGACATGCTCTTTCCTATCCAAGATCTTGACAGGTACCTCCTCGTATGTTAACTCTTCAGCTATCTCGTCTGGTTCTAACTCAATAATGTGGTTCGGGTCCTTCACATATTTACGAAGTACAGATATATAAAAAACGTTATGAACACGAGACATGTTTGGAGGTAACGCGAGTCTATAGGCCATATTTCCTACTCTTTCAAGAATCTGAAATGGACCAATAAATCGTGAATTGAGCTTTCCTCTCTTCCCGAATCTTGTTACTCCCTTCCATGGAGCCACATGCAACAATACATGATCCCCAATACTAAATTCCACGTCCTTTCGAAGAAGATCCGCATAACTCTTTTGTCGATCATGTGCCGTTTGTATACGTTGTCGAATCATTTGGATCTTTTTCGTAGTCATACGTACCAACTCGGGTCCCAACAATGTTGCTTCACCCCCCTCATCCCAACATATTGGAGAGCGACACTTTCGTCCATATAATGCTTCGAATGGAGCCACACCTATACTTGCCTGATAACTGTTGTTGTAGGAAAATTCCACCAATGGTAAATACTTATCCCAACTTCCTTTGAAATCGAGGACACAAAGTCTTAATAGATCTTCAAGAGTTTGAATAGTCCTCTCTGATTGTCCGTCCGTTTAAGGATGGTATGCCGAACTAAATTGTAAATCTGTGCCCATAGCTTTTTGCAAACTAACCCAACATCTTGAAGTGAATCTTGGGTCACGATCCGAAACTATAAATACTGGCATGCCATGCAATCTTACAATCTCATTTTCGTATATACTAGCAAGACGTTCAAGGGAATAAGTCTCATGTATAGGCAAGAAATGGCTGACTTGGTTAATCTTGAAAGTAGTATGCACACAAGCCAATCATGTTTGATGATAAAGCATATACTTTGTAACAATCTTATTCATTTATTAATAAAAAGTATTAATTTATTAAAGGCTTTGAATTATCTACATGATCTTTGTTTTTATAATATGTGATAAACCCATAGTTTTAAGCAATGCTTTTAGAATAATGATGATGATCATTCTAATGAGATCTAAATTCTTAGAAAGCTTAAAAACTAAAATAGTTCCCAATCATCGGATTACTAAATTGGGGATTAGTGAATCTGGATAGATTGGTACATACGTTGCTTGCTCATTGGATGAGGATGATTGATCTCATGATCATTTGTGTGGAGACACTAAAGCAAGTATGTAGGTGCTTATTAGAGAATAAGTTCACTTTGAGCGTGGCTCGCTAAGGAATACCTAATGGAGTTTTATTTGCCTATCAATAGGAATTCAGTAGTGATAGTAGTACAAGTAATCCTTGGACTTGAGATCATCATAGTAGTATCTTGTGTATGATGAGTTATACTTTGACTTATTCCTTAAGACCCTTAGGGTATATCAAAGGGTATGCTTGGGTATAATAAGTTATACATAGAGATAATGTATGATCAATAAAGAATCTACCACTTCTAATAAAAGAAGAGAAATGTCCTATGTGATTCGATAAATGACAATGAAGAGTCCTTGGTTGGCGAGTAATGAAATTAGAAAGGAGTTTCTAATTTGCATTATTTGGAGTTGTGCATTTAAGGATCGAAATACATATAATTAAATAAAATAAGACTTGACAAGTAATTCCATGTCTTATATTTAATTGGGACATTGTATGGTGGAAGGATTGAATTGTGACTGGTAACTATTTACTCAAAGGTTCTTTTATGATTAATGTTGAAATCTATATTATCTACGGAAAGTCGTTGATCGCTAGGGAGGCTTTATCCTATTGTAGAATAAATATTATTTATTTAAATAAATTAATTGTTTAATTTATTTATTTAAATAAGATTAGAATTGTTCTAATTGATTTATTCACAAATAGGTTTAATATGGAGAACCTAAAGGGTCACACCATAAAAGGAAGAATAATTATTTAAGAAGTTAATGGCATAATCGTAATAATATGTTAAGTATATTTAATTTAATCTATGGTGATAGAATAAATTAAATAGCTTAATATTTATTATTTAATATTTTAGAAATATTAAATATAAATTAATAAGAGGAGTCTTATTAATATTATTACAATTATTATTATTTTAATTTCTAAAAGAGTTTAGGAATTAATTTAATATAAGTACTCTCATTTATTCCTAATTGGATTAGGAAGGAAAATTAGTTAAAGGAGTTTAATTAATTATCCCTAATAAGATTAGGGAGCTTAATTAATTTAAAGAATTTAATTAATTAAATAAAACCCAATTCCTTAATTGTTAAGGTGGGTTGCCCACATCTATAAATAAGAGGAGTCTTATTATGGGGGGGGGGGTTGTTGACTTTTACAATGACATAATTCCAATTTGTTGGAGAGTACCCTTTTCTATAGAGATAGAAAACTAGGGTTTGAGCAAAATACACCATCTTCTTGAATTCTTTATTTTTCCTTGGTGGATCACCTCTAGAGGCCAAACGCTTGGGTGGCTAATGTTGATCTAAGGAAGGAACCAAACCCGGTGGATTCAAGTTGAGCGAAAAGGATTGGAGGTGAACTTGTACGAGGAAGCTCGATCTTCAAGGGTATGATTTTATTCTTTATCTTTTCGTTTAATTAATAATTATGCATAAAGGGTGATCGGGTATATGGTTTGTAAATTTTTAAACTCGATTTTACACGCTTAGCACTTTTTATGCAATTTGATTGCTTATTTCATGAATATTACAAACCTAACAGTGGCATCAGAGCCAAACCTTTATGCGAATTATTAATTGTTTTAATTTGATATTATATTGATATGTGTTTAGAACAATTTAATTGGGCATAATTTTATTGTATAAAATTTAATAAATAAATAAATAAAAAAGGGACTGAATTTTTTTTAAGGCAACAGGATGCACACGGAAATCGAAGCATGTTAACAAGTTAAGAAAAAATTAAAAAGGTTAGGAGATTTTCAAGGCAACTCACGCTTTTTTTTTTAAGAAAACAAGGATCTTTGAATTGCTAGAAAGTGGCATGATGAGGAAGTTACATGATTCTAGTATAAATACTTATATATTATATATATATAAATTACGGTAATACTTATATTTTTATATATATATATATTACGGTTTTATATATATATATATATATATATATATATATATTAGTAATAATTTTAGAATTAAAATAAAAGTTTATTTTAATCTTAAAATAAAAGATTTATTTTAATATTAAAATAAAAGTTTATTTTAATTTTAAAATTAAATTTCATCTTAACTAATTAGAGTTGGAATTGGATTCCATGATAACTAATTGGAGTTGAAATTGGATTTTATTTTTCCTTAAATAAAGGAGTTTATTTGTGAATAGGAAAAGAATCCTAATTTCCTTAAATAAAGGAGTTTATTTAGATATAAAATAAGATTTTATATTATTCAAAATAAAGGAGTTTATTTGTGAATAGGAAAGAGAATCCTAATTTCCTTAAATAAAGGAGTTTATTTAGATATGAAATAAGATTTCATATTATTCAAAATAATGGAGTTTATTTGTGAATAGGAAAGAAAATCCGTGTTTCCTTTAATTAATTTTTTTTTATTACATGGAATTGGATTCCATAATTAATTAAAATAAAGGAGTTTATTTTGATTAAAGATTTTGATTAAAATAAAATAGTTTATTTTATTCAAAATTGAATAAATTAAAATAAAATAGTTTTATTTTGATTTAAATTTGGATTAAAATAAATGAGTTTATTTTGATTCAAAAATAGATTTTATACTAACTAAATTTGCCCATTAAATGATATCAATATATATATTAAATGTTTATTATTCATAAGATGAATGTTATTTATTGATGCATATGATGATGTGTATGATAATAAATGGGATTGATTATGGACTATTGACCAATGTGATTGGATTTTATTTTAGTTGGATGCATAAATGTATGTGTTTTATTAAATGGGGTCTGCGTACCTCGTCTTCTCTAATTTTTTCTTAATGTAAATTCTATCTCCCTCCTATGTACTTCCCCTTGACTGCTGATCAAGGTTTCTATTTATTTTAAATAGTTTTGTAATAGGAATAGTTAGAATTAATTTTGAAGAATTGGAGATCAAGGAGCAAGGATCGCTTGAAGACCCATTTGTAATGGAGCCCAGGTTTAAATGTAATAGTTATATTTAAATATTATTTCTTGCACCCCTAGGGTTTGACCTTTTGGTTCACTTGGTGGCTCTAGTGAACCAAACTAGAATAAAAGTCCATAATCAATTCGGGTAGAATATAGTATTCTATATGTGCATGCTTATACTATATATATTATATATTATGCAAACATGCTTCAGCATGTTTATTAATATACGACGTATTTTTATATATATATGCATGCGCTAAACAAGATGAGACAAATTAATAACAAACCCTCAATTTTTATATTATTAAGTCCTAAGCGTTCAAAGATATTTGGAATATCGAACGTCGCTTTCTAGCATGATAAAATTAATAGAGTATTAAATATTTAATATGAGTTTGTTGTGTCACCACAACAAGCAAGTATTATAAGTATTTAAGATGTTAATTTATCACATTTGATACTTATAAAGAAAATTGAACAATATTATTTTGTTGTGTCACCACAAGGATGATATTTTCTTTTTTGAATATATGGAGTGCTAGGTGGACTTAACTTAGATAATTTTGATTAGGATGTGCCACCACTTGATTAAAATAATCTAAGAGGCAAAAGAAAAGGAGTTGCATAGTTGATGTAATTGACAAAAAGTTGTCTACCTATTTATTTATATATAGTTTGTTTGTGTCACCACAAGGTTTGTATACATTTGAAATGGGATCCTTATTCTCACTAGCAAATCTTTAATTAGATTTTTGCGAACTATATAAGTGAGGTAATATAGTTTGAATAAAATAGTGAGAGATACCAATTTAAAACAAGACCTAAATTATTTTGGTAATTAATAAAAGAATGTATGTTAAAATGTTAAATAAAAATTCATTTACAAAATTTTACAATGTCTTAATTACTATCAACTGCGAAACATATTAGATGTTATTTAAGCTGGACCAGTATTAAGCGGATTGGTTAAGGAATATGAGAATAGTTCTCTCATGGTGAAAAGCTATCTTATGTCCTTAATCGCCTATCCCGCAATGGTTGCGCATAATGCCTCGAGGAAGAGATTGCTACTTTTAGAAAGTGGAAAGATGATGCAGATTGGCTCAATGCATCATGCTCGCACCCATGAGTAACGAGCTCAGGCGTCGACATGAAACTATGGATGCTCCTACTTATATTCCGCACATCAAGTAGTTGATGGTGAGGAAAGTGGGACCGATAGATATCGAGATATCTAAGGAGCTCTTCCGATCTAGAATGGCCAATGGCACTATAGTACAGACAAAAGTTCTTAACATAATCAATTTGATTGGTCAATTAGGACAACTGGTTTTGTCATGGATGGAGAGTTGAGCCAAGATTTGATCTTGCACTCACTCCCGGACTCCTTTCATAATTATTATGAATTTTTCATATGAACAAGCTAGATATCAGCTTTGCTGATTTGCTTAACATATTGAAAAATGTTGAGAGTCACTTTCCAACCAAGAAAGATCAAGTCTTACTGATAGGGGCCAAAGGATCTTCTGAAAAGAAGAACGATTCAAAGAAGGTAAATAGAAAGGCATAAACAAAGGATAATAAGAACAAAACTGATACGGATAGCAAAGGAGTTTGCTTCCACTACAATAAGCCTGGACACTGGAAAGAAACTGCGAGAAGCATCTTGCAGAGGCTAACCAAAGAAGCTTAGTGAAGTTTCGGTTATAATACAGTTTTTGTTCATGATTGAAATAAATTTTCTTTAAGTCAAGGTTCTACTTGGGTATTGGATACCGACTTTGGTTATCATAAATATAGATTTATGAAGGGACCAAGCAGAATTAGAAAGCTAAACAAATATAAGTAATCCTATGTGCGGGAAATGTAACAAAGGTTGCTACATTAGCCATAGGAACTTATTGTTTAGCATTGCCTACGGGCAAGTCTATTAAGTTAATAAGTTGTTATTGTATTCCAGTTCTCGTTAGAAACATTATTTCCATTTTATTGTTGGACAATGAAATTTTGGTATTATAATTAAGAACAATTGTTGTTCTATTTTGTATAGAACTGGAATATTACTTAATAAATTTAGTATACTTGACTTACATAAAAAATAATTTTGCATATTGAACAAATTAGTATAAGAAAAGGAGATGATCATTCAAAGAGTTGAATGTGTGTATTTGCTAAAATACAAGTGTGAATTATTTGAAAGGTTCAAAGAATTCAGAAGTGAAACAAATTGGCAATGTATTAAGATTCTTTGATTAGATCAAGGAATAAATACTTGTGCAATAAGTTTCTAGATCATCTCAAATGGTTTTCTCATAATGGACACATCGATCTTTGATAATTGATTGATGTATTTGAATGGAAAAATCGTACCTTGTTGGACATAGTGCGGTCCAAAATGATTTTACCGACATTCCAATATCCTTACGGGATAATGTCCTAGAAATGGCTACATATCTACTTAAAAGGTAACCTCAAAATCCGGCCCCAAGACTCCATAAAAGTTATGGACGAGGAGGATTTCTAATCTTAAGTATGTTAAGATAAGGGGTTGTCCAACTTATGTGAAAAAGTTTCAAAGGATAAGCTTGGGACAAGATTTGACAAGTACAATTTGTGGGACATCCTAAAAGTAAGTTTAGGGTATATGTTCTATAATTCTACTTAGCAAAAGGTGTTTGTTCTATTTAAACACGCCTTCTAAGATAAAGGTGTTTATCATTAAAAGGGGCTAGTGGGAGGATAATAGATCTTGAAAAGTTCAAGAACCACAAAACACTATAAGTCAAATAAGAGGAACCTGTAGATAGACCTATTGTACCACAACCGAATCGTAAATCTGGAATAGTACCGAAGATACCTAGGAGGTATGGATTCATCATGGATGATGATGATGAGGTACACATCATAGAAGATGGTGATCCAGTTATATACGATGAGGTAAGTGTTGTAGACACTCAGAGAAATGGATTGAAGCAAGTTTCTCAAATATGGAACATTCGTTTTGATGAGGCAATCAAAAGAGTTTGATTTTATCAAAAAAAAATAAGAATGAACCTAGTGTGTACAAAAGGGTCAGTGGGAGCATCGTGACATTCCTAGTACTATATGTTGATATACTACGGATAAGGAATGACATACCAATGCTACAATCAGTAAAGATAAAGTTGTCTAAACATTCCTCCATGAATGGTTTGGAAGAGTATCTTAATTGGGGATATAAATCTATATAGATAGATTTAAAAGGATGCTCAACTTAACCCAAGGAACGTATATTCATTTGATGCTAAAGTCGTTTAGCATGACAAACTCCAAGAGATGTCTCATGTCGATGAGCTATGGAGTGTATCTCTCCTAATAGTCCCCAAAGACTCCAAAAGAGAGATCACATGAGTAACTATCATGCATGCAATGAAATGTACGAGACCTGATATTGATCAGTCATATTATGAAGAAGTTCACTATGAGTCAGTGAAAAACATCTTAAAGTGCTTAACCGGCACTAAGGATGTAATCATATTCATGGTGGGTCTAAATTAAAACTAAAGGGCTTAACAGACTCAAGTTTTTTAGACAGACCAAGATGACAGAAAATCCACTTTAAGGTAAAGTGTTACCTTGAACGGTGGTGCAGTGAATTGGAAAGATTCCAAACAATGAAAGAGTTGTTGGTTTAGTGATAAAGACAAAGTATATAACTATAAATGAAGTCGCAAGTTGATTGTTTGGATTAAAAGTTCATTTCGTAACTAGGAATAGTTCTAAGTCTCATCTTGGATCTAAACATGTGTTGTGGCACTTTCATTTGATTATTAGAATCATTGAAAGATGGGAAATCACTATAGAGATAGTGGACTCTCATGAACAACATTACATATCCATTAACTAAAGCTTATCCAAAAGCAGGATAATCGTCACTTTAGAGAAGAAGAGTATGAGTTACCATGACGATTGGCTTTTAGTGCAAGTGGGAGATTGAAAGTAGTATGCACACAAGCCAATCATGTTTGATGATAAAGCATATACTTTGTAACAATCTTATTCATTTATTAATAAAAAGTATTAATTTATTAAAGGCTTTGAATTATCTACATGATCTTTGTTTTATAATATGTGATAAACCCATAGTTTTAAGCAATGCTTTTAGAATAATGATGATGATCATTCTAATGAGATCTAAATTCTTAGAAAGCTTAAAAACTAAAATAGTTCCCAATCATTGGATTACTAAATTGGGGATTAGTGAATCTGGATAGATTGGTACATACGTTGCTTGCTCATTGGATGAGGATGATTGATCTCATGATCATTTTTGTGTGGAGACACTAAAGCAAGTATGTAGGTGCTTATTAGAGAATAAGTTCATCGAGCGTGGCTCGCTAAGGAATACCTAATGGAGTTTTATTTTCCTGTCAATAGGAATTCTGTAGTGATAGTAAAGACAAGTAATCCTTGGACTTGAGATCATCATAGTATCTTGTGTATGATGAGTTATACTTTGACTTATTCCTTAAGACCCTTAGGGTATATCAAAGGTATGCTTGGGTATAATTAGTATGTACATGGAGATAATGTATGATCGATAAAGAATCTACCACTTCTAATAAAAAAGAGAAATGTCTATGTGATTCGATAAATGACAACCCAAAGAGTCCTTGGCAAAGCGAGAATGAAATTAGAAAGGAGTTTCTAATTTGCATTATTTGAGTTGTGCATTTAAGGATCGAAATACATATAATTAAATAAAATAAGACTTGTGAGTAATTCCATGTCTTATATTTAATTGGGACATTGTATGGTGGAAGGATTGAATTATGCGGTAACTATTTACTCAAAGGTTCTTTTATGATTAATGTTGAAATCTATATTATCGGAAAGTCGTTGATCATTTAGGGGAGGCTTATCCTATTGTAGAATAAATATTATTTATTTAAATAAATTAATTATTTAATTTATTTATTTAAATAAGATTAGAATTGTTCTAATTGATTTATTCACAACCCGGTTTAATATGGAGAACCTAAAAGGTCACACCATAAAAGGAAGAATAATTATTTAAGAAGTTAATGGCATAATCGTAATAATATGTTAAGTATATTTAATTTAATCTATGGTGATAGAATAAATTAAATAGCTTAATATTTATTATTTAATATTTTAGAAATATTAAATATAAATTAATAAGAAGAGTCTTATTAATATTATTACAATTATTATTATTTTAATTTCTAAAAGAGTTTAGGAATTAATTTAATATAAGTACTCTCATTTATTCCTAATTGGATTAGGAAGAAAAATTAGTTAAAGGAGTTTAATTAATTATCCCTAATAAGATTGGGGAGCTTAATTAATTTAAAGAATTTAATTAATTAAATAAAACCCAATTCCTTAATTGTTAGGTGGGTTGCCCACATCTATAAATAAGAGGAGTCTTATTATGGGTGGGGGGGTTGTTGACTTTTACAACGACATAATTCCAATTTGTTGGAGAGTACCCTTTTCTATATAGAGATGAAAACTAGGGTTTGAGCAAAATACACCATCTTCTTGAATTCTTTATTTTTCCTTGGTGGATCACCTCTAGAGGCCAAAACGCTTGGGTGGCTAATGTTGATCTAAGGAAGGAACCAAACCCGGTGGATTCAAGTTGAAGCGAAAAGGATTGGAGGTGAACTTGTACACGAGGAAGCTCGATCTTCAAGGGTATAATTTTATTCTTTATCTTTTCGTTTAATTAATAATTATGCATAAAGGGTGATCCGGGTATATGGTTTGTAAATTTTTTAAACTCTGATTTTACACGCTTACGCACTTTTTATGCAATTTGATTGCGCTCATGAATATTACAAACCGAACAAATCTATCAACAATAACCCAAATCGCATCTATGCCTTGAGAAACCTTGGGAAGACCCGTAACGAAATCCATGGTAATGTGTTCCCACTTCCATTTTGGAATCTCAAGTGGTTGTAATGGACCCTTTGGCACTTGATGCTCCGCCTTTACACGTTGACAAGTTAAACACATCGAGATAAACTTTGCAATCTCTCCCTTCATATTGTTCCACCAAAATGTATGTCGAAGATCACGATACATTTTGGTACTTCCAGGATGGATTTCAAATGGTGTATTGTGTGCCTCCATCATGATCTTGTACTTCAAATCAGAATCATTAGGAACACAAAGTCTGGAATGGACTCAAAGTATTCCTTCTTCATCAATTCTTGCTTCTGGAATAACACCTTCTTGTACTTTCTTCTTCATAATCATCAGCTCCGGGTTTGTGGCTTAAACAACTTTAACTTTCTCGATTAAAGTTGGTTCTATACGTATACTTGACATCATTGCATGGGTCCCTGGAGTCTTGAATTCTATCTTCATCTTTTGTAAATCACACAAATGGGCCTTTGTTTTAACAACATCGTATTTTTTCCCGCGTATGATCTTCTACTCAATGCGTCAACTACCACGTTCGCTTTTCCAGGATGGTATTGAATAGTGTGGTCGTAATCTTTCAATAGCTCGAGCCAACGTCGTTGCCGCATGTTAAGTTCCTTTTGGGTGAAGAAATATTTGAGGCTTTTATGGTCTGAATATATCTCCACTTTTTCCCCATATAGATAGTGCCTCCAGATCTTTAGCGAAAGCAACCGCGCCGCTTGACTCTATATCATGAGTAGGATAATTTCTCTCATATTCTTTAAGTTGTCGCGAGGCATAGGCTATGACTTTCCCACGTTGCATGAGAACATATCCTAACCCTTTGCCTGAAGCATCGCTGTAGATAACAAATCCATCCGAACTAGATGGTATTATCAGAACAGGTGCAGAAATGAGCCTCATCTTGAGTTCTTGGAAACTCTTCTCGCATTCCTCGCTCCATACGAATTTTGTATCTTTACGAGTCAACTAAGTTAATAGAGTAGCGATTCGAGAAAATCCTTCCACGAATCTTCGATAATAACCAGCTAAGCCTAAAAAGCTAGTACTTCGGTCACCGTCTTTGGTTGCTCCCAACTTTGTATTGCTTCAATCTTCGCCGGGTTAACAGACACTCCATATTTTGACACCATGTGCCCAAGGAATGTTACTTCCTCAAGCCAGAACTCGCATTTCTTCAGCTTTGCATATAGCTTGTTATCACGAAGCCTTTGCAGTACCAGCTTCAAATGGCGCTCATGATCTTCACGACTTTTGGAATAGATGAGGATGTCATCAATAAAGACAATAACGAACTGATCCAAATAATCCTTGAATACTTGGTTCATCATATCCATGAAAACCGCAGGAGCATTAGTCAATCCAAAGGACATGACTAGGAATTCATAATGCCCGTATCGAGTTCTGAATGTAGTCTTCGGAATATCCTCAGTTTTAACCTTCAGCTGATGATATTTAGAACGAAGATCGATTTTTGAAAAGAATTGGGCTCCTTGCAACTGGTCAAACAGGTCATCAATGCGAGGTAGCGGATACCTATTCTTGATAGTGACATGGTTTAATTCCCGGTAATCGATACAAAGTCGCATACTCCCGTCTTTCTTTTTTAAAAATAAAACAGGAGCACCCCAAGGAGATGTACTAGGACGAATGAAACCGATGTCTAACAACTCCTGTAGTTGGACCTTTAACTCCTGAAGTTCAATAGGAGCCATTCGATATGGGGTTTTAGAAATGGGCTTTGTACCAGGTTCAAGGTCAATAAAGAATTCAACTTCACGTTCTGGAGGTAGACCGAGAAGTTCTACAGGAAATACGTCAGAAAAGTCAATAACAACAGGAATATTATTCAAATCTGACGTGTCTTTATTCAAATCCATAACATGGGCTAAGAAAGCTTGACATCCGTTTTTCAATAAACGAATAGCTTTATGACTTGATATGACAGTGATTGATTTTAATGGTTTAGTTGCTTGAATTCGAACAACAGGTTGATTAGGAATATGAAAACAAACAACCTTACGAAAATAATCAATTTTGGCATGATGAGTAGTTAACCAATCAATCCCTAAAATCACGTCGAATGCAAGTATCTTTAAAGAGATAAGGTCAACAGGTAATGTGATGGTGCCAACTTGGATCAAACAAGATTTATAAACAGTGGATGTGATGAAAGTTTCTCCTAACGGAGTTTCCACAGATAGGTCAAAGTCTAATTTCTCCGGAGTCAAGTTTAAACGTTGAGCACAAGCAAGAGAGATAAATGAATGGGTAGCACCGGTATCTAGTAATGTATAAACTTTGCATGAATTTATGATTAGCTTACCCGTGATCACCTTGTTTGGGTTCCTCGCATGTTGACCGACCACCACGACAAACGCTCTTCCGAGAACAGTTGACTTTGACTTTTTGGGATAGCCTTTGAGTCACCATCCCATTGGACTTTGGTTCGCTTACGGTCTTGATCTCGAAGCGATATGCCCTTCCTTTCCATGATTATAACATACCTTAAACTGCTAGGCAAGGCGGTTTGGGTGATATGTCCTTCTTTTCCGCACTTATAGCATATAACCGGTGGTCGTTCTCCTCCTTGGAACCGATTCTTCTTTGGTCTTTGACGTCTTCACATTGTCATTGTTGAATCTCCTCTTTAAAAAATCTCCCAGACTTCGCTTCTTCTATTTTATGGCCACGATTACCACCGGAGTGGTTACCGCTTTTGTCTGAATGTTTTCCTCCCCATTGGTTTTATTGCTTCGATGATCGCCGCCACCGGTATGATACAGTTGCGGTCCTTGGTTGAACGTATTTCATTATCTAGCTCTAATAATTGAGCCCACATTGACAACATCTGAATATAAAAAAATTTATGAGAGATAAGATATTCATAGAATCTCGGGTTTTAAACCTCTCGAAACATCATCGTCATTCGTTCCTCATTCTCTACCAAATGAGGTGCAAACCTGGATAACTCTGCGAACTTCACCTCGTATTGGGATACCGTCATGTTGTTTTGTTCTAGTCTAATAAACTCTACCTCCTTCATATGGCGAATACTTTCAGGAAAGTATTTTTCGTTGAAAAGTTTATGAAACGTTTCCCAAGACATACGGAGTGCGGCAGGCTGGGTACGTTTCACAGACTCCCACCAATAATCTGCCTCTCCACGGAACATAAAGGTGGTGAATGGAACCTTCTGTTCCTCCGTGCATCTCAAGTCATCGAATATCTTGGTAATTTGCTTGACCCACGTTTCCGCCATGATCGGATTCGGCCTTCCCTTAAATTTTGGTGGTCCTAACTCTTTGGCGCTTGGTGCGTGACAATAAGCGTTGCTATCATTTGCTTTTGTATCACATATACACAGTCTCCTCGTCTGGTTTTTCATGAACTGCAAAGAGCTCCTAAACATCCCGTCGTTCATCGTCTACTCAGTGGTGTTGTTTACAGGAGGAATATTGCCTTCTTGTTGCACATTCCCCTGGGTGGTGATTAAAGGTGTTTCCACGGTCTCATTAACTCCACCATTAATATTCTCAGCTGCCATTCTTAAATACTGCCATAAAACAAGGGTTAATTACAAAAATTAACATATCACATATTAACCATATACTTCAATTGACCAACAAATAAGCTTAGGTATGACACACTAGCGAAGGATTACTCGTCTCTCCCCTCCTAGTACTATTCCCGATCTCGCCAGAGACCATATCCCTAAGCTCGATATTAACCCATGACGCCCCCAAAATAGGTATACAACACCCATTCTCGAGTCGTCCAAAATACATGGTGTACGTAAACAACTACAACTTTATTAATACAACATAAAAGCGTGAGTTTAAATACAAATATTGTCATCTAGACAATATCCACACTCAAATAAATCCTCAGTACAATTATTGATACATTATTTTACAAATATGGTGAGGACTACTAAAATGACTTTCTAAAACCTTCATTCCATACCCCGACTAGTACTCGCTACATTCTCGCCTCCTGAGAAGAAAAATGGAACAAAAAGGAAAATGGTGAGCTCAACTAGCCCAGTAAAGAATATTATGACCAAGATAATATAGAACAAATTATCGTTAGTCTTCAACAGGAAAAAGTCTAATAGAATTCAATAGACAACAAGTTTTAAATCAATATTCCCAGCGGAAATAATAATTCATTAGAAGAGTTAAGTAGAGAATAAAATATACTATCTTCTATATATGAATTTAAAGTTCATCATCAATATTTTATCCTGTTACATCAATCGATATATATCCGAATCAAATATTCATCTTTGCACTCTGTGCCAAAGATATTCATCGATTGGTCATGTTCATCTAAACACACATTCATCTTTGCACTACAGACCAAAGATATTAATCAGAAATCATTCATCTTTGCACTAAAGGCCAAAGATATTCAATTATATCATCATTTATTAGGACTGAGGATGATGAAAAATATTTTAAAGAAAACGAATCCAGTGAAACAAAAGAATAAATATTAAGGATTCAGTATTTACCTATTCCATGTCCAAAAATACCTCATAAATAATCATAGTGGAGTAAAATTCAAGAATGATCAAAACATGGATACAATCAAAGCTAGTATCCATAATAGATATTTTGGACGAAAAACGAAAATTTAATTTTTACGTGAATAGTCAGTATTCGTGAATAAGTGTAAGATATCGTGAATAGTGACTCAGACACTAAAAGATAGAAATTTCACAAAAATCATCATGCGTCGTGAATAAGTACTCGTGAATAGTAACTCGTGAATAGTAACTCATGAATAGTAACTCATGAATAGTAACCCCGAACATGAAAAAGTTCCAAATTTGATAAAAAAATTCCAACCAATATTTTAAGATAATGATATTGAAGAAATAATATCATTTTAAAAAAAAATAATATCCCTTACCTCAAAAGGATAGTACTTCTGAATGGATATAGTGCTGAAAGAACTTGCACCGTATAGCAATACTCAAAGTACTAAAATACTCACAAAAATACGCTCAATATATCGAGAGAGAAATCTTTAGTTTCTGGTGTGATTTTCAATTCTAACCTAAGGACCCTATTTATAGGAAAATGCTTAGAACACCAAAGCAGAAAATTTAATATAATATTAATATAATTTATTAAATTTCCTACGCACACAAACTTAGTCCACAACATCAGCCACTCACCCAACAAATTTTTTTTTTTTTTTTCTAATTATAAATATTTAAAACTTCCAACAATTAATAATTAATTAATCCGAAACTTCAATAATTCATAATAAATAGCCCTTTTTATCAAAAAATTCAAATCTTGCGAATTAGTATAGGAAATTCAATTCTCTACAACTTTGCAGAAGAAAGTTTTTCCAAATTCCAAACAGAAATTGACCGAAATCCATAAACGAATGATTTTACAGGCTATAATCAAATTTCAGTCAAGAAATGGGCCCACAGACATGTTTAACATGTTTTAAACAACTTTTTGCAACAAAAATACTCTTCCTCCTCATATACTCATATATCCCACATTCATTATAAAAATATCATCATTATTATATTATAATAATATAATAAAATATTATTTTATCAGAAAAGATAAAATATCAATTTTCAACAATTGTCACTTTAAAAATTTTCTCCATCTATATCCACATAAAATGAATATTTTCCTCATCATATAAATCAATAATTAATTATTCACAAATAATATTACGTAATCACAATCATCGACAACCAGTGCGGTTCTGGAAAGAGAGGGCTTTCAATAAGAATTTCTCTTTCTTGGTGGCGTAATTAGGTGACCAAACCTCTCCTTGTATGAGAACTTTCTAGACATTGCCAATAATGTTTTCTAATAATATTATTAGGATAATATGAATTATTACTTCGATAATGAAAATCTTTGTGTAGTGACATTTATTCAAACAATGGTAATATAAAATATCAACGCAGCAGTTATTGAATCAATAAAATAAAATCTTTGAGCAAGAACTTCATCGTAACAATTATCGAGTAGTGCCTTCTTACGTAAGAATCAATAATTGGTGCAATACCGCAGCATCTTCTTGTGCAACAACGCAGATATCGTGTTTTAACCACCGTGTATTCCAACGATTGTTAATTGATAACAATAACCACGCCTGTTATTTATAAACAACTTATACTTGTCGTTTTCTTCATCCAATCGCTTTAGTTATGGGGCCCAAAAAAGACTACGTCGTCGCATGCGAATATTCCCCATGTTAAAGAATATTCCACGACTAAACGAATATTCTCCGACAACAATGAATATTTTATAACCACATGCTTATTTTAAAATATTTGTGCATTTTACCCATAACTAACCACATTAATCAATTCAACCCTTACTATTTCAAAATAATAAATAGAGGAAATTAAATTTCATTTATAAAAAGTTGGGGTCTTACACATTACCATTGAACCATAGGTACCAGGATTATCATAATTAAGCTTATTCCAGTTTAGGTCTTCAATCCAGTTGTGTTTATTGAATGTGCAATATATCCATACAAACAAAAATTAGCACTTAAAAGATCTTTTTAACAGTCGTTGCAATCTTATAAATATTTGCGACAGGAATCTGGGCAATAGTAAGATATAAGAATTTAGACATACTTAATAGTTGATTTCAACATTGCATAAACTATCAACCAAATAAATATTTATCTTTCCACACTCTTCTATAGGAAAATAGTATTGTCCGAGATAAAAAAAAGTCTCACACGTGGCTAAAAATTCATGTATTTGTCGAATTGAAAACTAACAGAACATAAAGGAATTAACTCCTATATTAAATAAAAATGAAAATAATTATAATTATGAATGGTATAATATTAGAAAAGTAGTGATTTTAGGATATAATAATTATATTGTAACATAATTAAATTAGTAAAATTTTTGAAAATTAGTGGATTTTAGGGTTTATAAATAAACATATTAGCGAGGATTATATATATGTATGATAATGTATGGTATACGATTATAAATGGTATATAATATTGTAAAATTCTAAAAATAGATTTATTGGGTTGTCAATATTAGTAATGTTAGAATTTATATATATGCATGGTATAATATTATAAAATTCAAAAATTAGTGTAATTATGTAACAATGGACATTACCAAAAGCAGTTTAGATTTGTAGTGATTTAGAGGATTATAAAATCAAAATATTAATTTGAAATTAAAAAATAGTGATTTTAGTAGATAATAATTAAATTAGAAAGGATAATAATATCGAGCAGTTGACATTACCAAAATAATTTAGATTTGTAGTGATTTAGTGGATTATAAATTCAAAATATTAATTTAGGATAAAAAGTAAATATTTTAGGAGATAATAATTAATTTAGTAAAGATAATATTAGAACATTTAACATTATCAGAATAATTTAGATTTGTAGTGATTTAGGGATTATAAAATCAAAATATTAATTTGGGATTTAAAAATGGTGATTTTAGGATATAATAATTAAATTAAAAAGACTAATATCAAATAGTTGACATTACAAAAGCAGTTTAGATTTGTAGTGATTTAGTGGATTATAAATTCAAAATATTAATTTGGAATTAAAAAGTAGTGATTTTAAGAGATAATAATTAATTTAATAATGATAATATTAGAACAATTAACATTATCAAAATAATTTAGATTTGTAGTGATTTAGGAGATTATAAAAATAAAATATTAAGTTGGGATTAAAAAATAGTGATTTTAGGAGATAATAATTAAATTAAAAAGATAATAAAAGCAGTTAACATTACCAAAAAGCAGTTTTGATTTGTATTGATTTAGTGGATTATAAATTAGAATATAAATTTGGGATAAAAAAAGTAGATATTCTAGGAGATAATAATTAATTTAGTAAAGATAGTATTAGAACATTTAACATTATCGAGAATAATTTAGATTTGTAGTGATTTAGAGGATTATAAAATCAAAATATTAATTTGGGAATAAAAAATAGTGTTTTTAGGATATAATAATTAAATTAAAAGAATAATATCGAGCAGTTGACATTACCAAAATAGTTTAGATTTGTTGTGATTTAGTGGATTATAAATTCAAAATATTAATTTGGGATTAAAAAGTAGTGATTTAGGAGATAATAATTAATTTAATAATGATAATATTAGAACAATTAACATTATCGAGGAAGAATTTAGATTTGTAGTGATTTAGGGATTATAAAATCAAAATATTAATTTGGGATTAAAAAATAGTGATTTTAGGAGATAATAATTAAATTAGAAAACATAATATCGGATCAGTTGACATTACCAAAAACAGTTTAGATTTGTAGTGATTTAGTGGATTATAAATTCAAAATATTAATTTGGGATAAAAAAGTAGATATTTTAGGAGATAATAATTAATTTAGTAATGATAATATTAGAACATTTAACATTATCGAATAATTTAGATTTGTAGTGATTTAGGGATTATAAAATCAAAATATTAATTTGGAATTAAAAAATAGTAATTTTAGGATATAATAATTAAATTAAAAAGAATAATATCGAGCAGTTGACATTACCAAGCAGTTTAGATTTGTTGTGATTTAGTGGATTATAAATTCAAAATATTAATTTGGGATTAAAAAGTAGTGATTTTAGGAGATAATAATTAATTTAATAATGATAATATTAGAACAATTAACATTACCAAAATAATTTAGATTTGTAGTGATTTAGGAGAGTATAAAATCAAAATATTAATTTGGGATTAAAAAATAGTGATGATTTTGGAGATAATAATTAAATTAGAAATGATAAAATCGAGTAATTGACATTATTAAAAAATATTTAGATTTGTAGTGATTTAGTGGATTATAAATTCAAAATATTAATTTGGGATTAAAAAAGTAGATATTTTAGGAGATAATAATTAATTTAGAGATAATAGAACATTTAACCTTACCATTAATTTAGATTTGTAGTGAATTAGGGATTATAAAATAAAAATAGATGATAGGATATAATAATTAAATTAAGGATAATATTAGCAGTTGACATTACCAAAACTATTTAGATTTGTAGTGATTTAGTGGATTTATCAAAATATTAAAAATAAAATATTAATTTGGGATTAAAAAATAGAGATTTTAGGATATAATAATTAAATTAATTAAAAGGATAATATCAAGAGCATTTAACATTATCAAAAATAATTTAGATTTGTATTTAGATTTGACATTACCATAGAAAACCAAAATAATTTAGATTTGTAGTGATTTAGTGGATTATAAATTCAAAATATTAATTTGGGATAAAAAAGTAGATATTCTAGGAGATAATAATTAATTTAGTAATGATAATATTAGAACATTTAACATTATCAGAATAATTTAGATTTGTAGTGATTTAGGGGATTATAAAATCAAAATATTAATTTGGGATTAAAAAAATAGTGATTTTAGGATATAATAATTAAATTAAAAGGATAATATCGAACATTTGACATTACCAAAACCGTTTAGATTTAGTAGTGATTTAGTAATGGATTATAAATTCAAAATATTAATTTGGGAATAAAAAGTAGATATTCTAGGAGATAATAATTAATTTATATAATGATAATATAGATGGACGCATAATATTTAATAATAACATTATCGTTAATAATTTAGATTTGTAGTGATTAGGGAGGATTATAAAATCAAAATATTAATTTGGGATTAAAAAAAATAGTGATTTTAGGATATAATAATTAATGAAATAATTTAGAAATTATAAATTCAAATATTAATTTTGAGGAGGTAATAATATTAACATTATTAAATATTGTGGATTTTTATCAAATAAAATAATATTAATAAGTATAAGTTGATGTTGATTAAAGATGAAATTGATTGTTACGTGAAAGTCACTCAATTATACTATTATTGCAGAATTGTTGGAAATCTCATATTATTGATTCAATTATTGATATCTGCATAATATTTATTATTATTAAATCAATAATTGAGACAACAAAAGAGGTTATATTGACAATGTCTAGAAGTTACTGTCGAGGAGAGGTTTGGTCACCTAATTGCGCTAATAAGGAGAAATCCTTATCGAAAAACCCCTCTTTCCGGAATTCAGTTATTAAATATTGTGAGTTATAATATTAATGATGAATAAGTTGTGTTGATTAAAGATGAAATTGATTGTTCCATTGTAGATTGGGATTATTATTGGAAATTGACATTTATTTGATGATAATTGACCCGGAGGTTATACTATTGGGAAGCACTTTTTGTGTGTATATTATTCACTGAGTTACTATTCACGAGTTATTATTCACGGGTACTATTGATTCACATTCTTATACTATTAGGGGTGGTGGTGCAAGATTGATAATACTTGCATGACTAAGTTAAAATGGAGGTATAGTTGAAGGTACTATCTTGTAATTAATTTTTCACATGATTATACTATTTATTCACATGATTGTACTATTGATTCACATGATTTACTATTAGGGGAGTTGGTGCAAAATTGATCGATAATACTAGAACTAAATTAAAAATGAAAGAAAAGTTGGAGGTATCAGATCGTAATTTTCGAGCCCCAAACGTGAAATTATCGAAACTATATTTTCCTATAAATAGAAGCTCATTCTTCCTTCATTTCTCACCAATTCACTAAAGTTATAGAGCAATTATTATAGAGAGAAATTATAGAGAGAGAAAAGAAAAGTATTCTTCTACTTCACTACTTCTATATCTAGTTTCTTCTAAGGTAGGGAGTATTATTTCTTTCTTTCGTCTTCATGAAGAGAACACATTATTCCATTCTTTGTTATTATGTTAGAATAACTTTCATGCTAAGTACCACATACTTGGAGAAATTCTTCTATTATTCCATCTTTATTATTACATTGGAATATCCAATGCATGCGTTTTACGCCTGGGACTGGTTAAAATCTTTATTATTACATTGGAATATCACGTCATGCATTTTATATCGGATTCGGTTCATCTTTATTATTACATTGGAATATCCTATTCGAGAAAGGCGTTTCTTGGACGGACTGGTTCCGTTATTTATTATTCATTGGAATAACTCCGTCGTGCGAAATACCGCATGCATGGTGTGATTTCTGTTGTTATTCTATTCTTTATTATTATACATTGGAATATCATATCCTGTCGTAAATACGCTGACCACTTTATTCTATTATTTATTATTACATTGGGATATAGCCATACATGCACAATCTGCATACATGGTGATTTCTTTTGTTATTCCATTCTTTATTATACTCGGTTGGTTAAAGTTTTGACTTCTATACTCCATGAAATTAGTGTAATATCCTTGATATTCAAGGCTTCATCCAAAGATATCTTTTCATGGAAATATTTTTACGAGCATTCTTGAATTTTACTCTACAAAGCAAAGATCATGTTGACAATTTGGACGTTATCGGTTCTGGATAAATTAATTATTGAACTTGTTTTATTGAATTCTTATATCATTGTCATCATCCTCGTGTTTATTTTTTTTTGAAAGTCATTTGTGACCTGTATTGCATAGATGGACATGGTATGATTATGACCCAGGGATTATTCAGTATAATCATAACCGTAATGTTACAAATGATGTGGAAAAAGTCCTCATTGGCCCGTAGTGCATTGATGGACGCTTTTGGTATGATTATGGCTATGGATTCTCTTTGGCCGTAGTCTGCAAAGATGAATTGTTTTATGGCATGATCGGGACCGATTGATGAAAACATGATTATCTTTAGCCGTAGTGCATGGATAATTCGTGGTCGTGATACTAAAGAATATCCTTGGCCTATAGTGCAGGGATGATTTGATGATGTGGATTATTTATTAAGCTGGGTCTCAACGATAAAAGTCATGAAAAATCTTTTAAATCATAGAAGATAGTAGATTTTATTCTCTACTTGACTCTTCTAATGGATTGCTTGTTCCTACCGCAGATTAAACTTGATAGTTATTATATTTTAACAGTTTAACCTCTGTTGAAGGCTAACGATAAATTATTCGCATTATCTTAGTCATAATATTTCTTCTTTCGGGCTAGTTGAGCTCACCTTTCTTTCACCGTTCTCTTGAGAAATGAGAACGAAGGCGGGACTAGTCGGGAAGCAGTGATGGTCTTAGATGGTGCATTAGTAGTCCTCACTATTACGTGAAATAGTGTGATAATAATTGTAATGAAGACTCCTTTTGAGTTTGTATACTCTCAAGTAGGCAATATTTGTATTCAAATGCACAGTTAATGTTTTGTCGTATTGTACATGACAGTTGTATTATTAAGTTGTATTTGTATTCTGTACCATGTATCTGGCGACTCAAGATGAGTGATGTATACCTAATTTTGGGGGCGTCACATAATAATTAATTTAATAATGATAATATTGAAACAAATAACATTATCAAAATAATTTAGATTTGTAGTGATTTAGGAGATTATAAATACAAAATATTAAGTTGGGATTAAAATATAGTGATTTTAGGAGATAATAATTAAATTAAAAAAGATAATATCAGAACAGTTAACATTACCAAAAGCAGTTTTGATTTATAGTGATTTAGTGGATTATAAATTCAAAATATTTATTTGGGATAAAAAGAGTAGATATTCTAGGAGATAATAATTAATTTAGTAATGATAATATTTGAACATTTAACATTATCGAGAATAATTTAGATTTGTAGTGATTTAGGGATTGTAAAATCAAAATATTAATTTGGGATTAAAAATAGTGTTTTTAGGATATAATAATTAAATTAAAAGGAACAATATCGGAGACAGTTGATATTATAAAACAATTAATATTTTGAATTTATAAATTCAAAATATTAATTTGGGATTAAAAAGTAGTGATTTTAGGAGATGGTAATTAATTTAATAATGATAATATTAGAACAATTATTAACATTGTCGAGAATAATTTAGATTTGTAGTGATTTAGGGGTTATAAAATCAAAATATTAATTTGGGATTAAAAAAAATAGTGATTTTAGGAGATAATAATTAAATTAGAAAAAATAATATCGGATCGTTAACATTACCAAAATAGTTTAGATTTGTAGTGATTTAGTGGATTATAAATTCAAAATATTAATTTGGGATAAAAAGTAGATATTTTAGGAGATAATAATTAATTTAGTAATGATAATATTTGAACATTTAACATTATCGAATAATTTAGATTTGTAGTGATTTAGGGATTATAAAATCAAAATATTAATTTGGAGTTAAAAATAGTGATTTTAGTATATAATAATTAAATTAAAAGAATAATATGTAATAAAGTTGACATTACCAAAAAAGTTTAGATTTGTTGTGATTTAGTGGATTATAAATTTAAAATATTAATTTGGGATTAAAAAGTATTGATTTTAGGAGATAATAATTAATTTAATAATGATAATATTAGAACAATTAACATTACCAAAAGCAGTTTAGATTTGTAGTGATTTAGGGATTGTAAAATCAAAATATTACTTTGGGATTAAAAAAATAATGATTTTTGGAGATAATAATTAAATTAGAAATGATAAAATCGTAAGCAGTTGACATTACCAAAAGCAGTTTAGATTTGTATTGATTTAGTGGATTATAAATTCAAAATACTAATTTGGGATAAAAAAAAAGTAGATGTTTTAGGAGATAATAATTAATTTAGTAATGATAATATTAGAACATTTAACATTATCGTAATTATTTAGATTTAGTGATTTAGGAATTATAAAATCAAAATATTAATTTAGTATTAAAAAATAGTGATTTTAGAATATAATAATTAAATTAAAAGGATAATATCAAAACAGTTGACATTACCAAAAGCAGGTTTAGATTTGTAGTGATTTAGTTGATTATAAATTCAAAATATTAATTTGGGATAAAAAAGAAGATATTCTAGGAGATAATAATTAATTTAGTAATGATAATATTAGAATATTTAACATTATCGAGAATAATTTAGATTTGTAGTGATTTAGGGGATTATAACATCAAAATATTAAGTTGGGATTAAAAATAGTGATTTTAGGATATAATAATTAAATTTAAAACGATAATATCGTAGCAGTTGACATTACCAAAGCAGTTTAGATTTGTAGTGATTTAGTTGATTATAAATTCAAAATATTAACTTGGGATAAAAAAAAGTAGATATTCTAGGAGATAATAATTAATTTAGTAATGATAATATTAGAATATTTAACATTATCGTAATTATTTAGATTTGTAGTGATTTAGGAGATTATAAAATCAAAATATTAATTTGGGATTAAAAATATAGTGATTTTAGGAGATAATAATTAAATTAGAAATGATAATATTAGATCAGTTGACATTACCAAAAAAGCAGTTTAAATTTGTAGTGATTTAGTGAAATATAAATTGAAATATTAAATTGGGATTAGAAAAATAGTGATTTTAGGAGATAATAATCAATTTTATAATGATATTATTAGAGCAGTTAACATTATCGTAACAATTTAGATTTGTAGTGATTTAGGAAATTATAAAATCAAAATAATAATAATAATATAAAAAGCTATTTAGATTGAGAAAATAGTGATTTAGTGGATTATAAAATCAATATAGTAAGTTATGATTGATATTATTTGTTATTTTAATATTGTTTTTAATGTTTTAAAATCGTATAATATTATGTTGTAATATAATTATAAATGGTATAATATTATGTTGTAATATAATTAAATTAGTAATGATAATATCCACACAATTTAGATAAATAGTTATTTTGTTATGTACATGTATTATAATTCATTAATTAATTTAATATCATTATTGTAGTTCTATCTCCCATTTCACAATCCTATTTATAGGAGCAATCGCTAAACACAAAGTGACAAATTAATTTAACCATTCCATCATTAGTGTTATTAGTAGACATGGCTTATTCAATTGTAGTCAGAAGCCTGCTTTCGTTTTTGCTTGTCTTCTCAATACTGTCCATGAGTGTGCAAGGCAACACCAAATACTTCTTTGGTGTTGGAAGGTCCATGATAAATGTACCTAGCGGACCAGATCCTATACATCATTATCATTCACCACCGATGGATTTTTTAAATGGTGAAAGGTCCATGAGAAATGTCCCTAGCGGACCAAGTCCTATACATAACCCTCCTTCACCACCAATGAACTCCATAAATGGTGGAAGGTCCATGAGAAGTGTCCCTGGCGGACCAGAACCTTTACATAACCATCATTCACCGCCAATGAACTCTATAAATGGTGGAAGGTCCATGAGGAGTGCTCCTAGCGGACCAGATCCTATACATCATCGTGATTCGCCACCAATGAATTCCTTAAATGGTGGAAGGTCCATGATAAATGTCCCTAACGGACCAGATCCTATACATCATTATCAGTCGCCACCAATGGATTTTTTAAATGGTGGAAGGTCCATGAGAAGTGTCCCTAGCGTACCAAGACCTATACATAACCCTCCTTCACCATCAATGAACTCCATAAATGGTGGAAGGTCCATGAGAAGTGTCCTTGGCGGACCAGATCCTTTACATAACCATTCTTCACCGCCAATGAACTCCATAAATGGTGGAAGGTCCATGAGGAGTGCTCCTAACGGACCAGATCCTATACATCATCGTGATTCGCCACCAATGAATTTCTTAAAAGGTGGAAGGTCCATGATAAATGTCCCTAGCGGACCAGATCCTATACATCATCGTAATTCGCCGCCAATCAATCTCAACAACTTTTTTTAATATATACTATACTTACTTTATATATATATATATATATATATATATATATATATATATATATATATAATATGCTTGTCCTACAATGTATTGTTTTGGTCGTTACGACTTACTAGAACTTTCCGTTGAAGTGGCTGCATCCAATAAACAAATATATGATTTAGCTAAGAATTACTTAATTTCTCATACTATTTTGATGAATGTGGCGTTTAGTTTTGTGTTCTTTACTTTATTTTTCTTTATTTGTTTGTTGAAACTGCTATTTGAGTTCTCGATAGCTCTTAATGTTGATATGTAATTCGAATTATCAAAATCAGTAAATAATTCCTAAAATCGACATAGATAACTTATCAAAATTCATTTTAAACAAGTAGTAATTTTGAGCTTCTCTTAACATTAATTGTATTAAATTGTATTAAAACAAGTAGTAAGATATATTTTCAGTTTCAAGTAGTAATTTTAAACAAGGTACGTAGTTACATTTAATTGTATTAATCAAAGAAATTTTTAAATAACTATATCCTCAAAGGTAGTTACGTTTAGTTTTGTGTTCTTTACTTTACTTTTCTTTATTTGTTTATTGAAACTGCTATTTGAGGTCTCGATAGCTCTTAATGTTGATATGTAAATCGAATTATCATGGATACTAATTTTACATATCAAAATAATTTAAGGAGAAAAATTAATGACGTCGAAAAATTCCTAAAATCGTACATTATTCTACAGTTCTTTAATAACATCGGTAAATAATTCCTAAAATCGACATAGATAACTACAAACTTTGGGGTGCAAATTGTGTTTTAGTCTTAGTTGTTTTACTTTTGTAGGTGGCTAAAGCCTCAGGTGAAGGGTCTTTCTTAGAGAAAGTGAGAGGAAGCTCAACTGAGAAATGAACTTCCTAACGTGATAAGCAGGGGCGGCATAGGTAGCTGCCTCTGCTGAATTTTTTTTATATTGGTATGGGGGCAGCACAGGGACAGGGGCGGGGGCGGAGCCACATGGGGGCAACGGAGACAGCTATCTCCACTTGCTCATTCTGGTAAAGAAGAAGAAGAGTTGGGGCTATTCCGGAGCTACCGTTATTTTGGGCTTATTTGTACACATACCTGATTCTTATTTTGTTGAGTGATATGAATCCTAGAATGGTATTCCTCCAGCCCTGATTGGCGACTCCCAATACTTACTACCTCCGTCCCATAATAAGTGATTTTTTAGTTTAAATCACACATACCAATACATAAGTTAAAATGGCAAAAATACCCATAATATATTTTCTTTGAAGTTCAAGAGTTAATGAGTGTCATTTAATTGTAGTGATTGCAAGATGCAATAAATACCATTGGATGCATAAGGGCATATATGAGAAAATATTGTAAAAATTGTATTAGAGTTCTAACACATTACTTATTTTGAGAAAAAATATTAAGCCTAAAAAATCATTTATTGTGAGACGGAGGTAGTAATATATTCCAACACATCCTCAAAAAGACGACCTAATTACATTTTTATACAAATTAGTGAAACTAAGAAAAAGTAAAGAGAGTAAAAAAAAACAAATTTATCTTTAATGGCCCCCACAAAATTACATAAAGTCATGTGTTCTTTTATTCTTTTATACTAATAGACCTCACTAAATGACATATTTATCCCTTATTTTTTGTATCTTAAGTCATGATTAATTTTGAAGACAAATAAAATTATACATTACATCATCCTTTTGAGGACGGGGAAATATATGTTATAAAACAAAGAGAGGCAATATATCCCGCTGTCACACAAAAAAAAAATTCATTTGTAAAATTATAAATTAATTTCTTTAATAATGAGATGCTTAGAATAAATTTAGAATATTATGTAATTTTGTACTATCAGCAAAAAGAATGTCTATTTTTATGAAAGAGAGAGAGAAAGAGAGAGACTTTTACGATGACAACAATATATTCCCTCCGTTTTTAAAAAATTATCGTTTTAGAAGAAAAAATTTGTTCCAAAAAAAATTATCGTTTATAATTTTCGAGGAGAATAAATTATATACTTTCCTATATTACCCCAAAGCATGAAGTCGAGAAAATATTATCGATGAAATGAAATAATTACCAAGTTATAAATAATTTGGATGGGAGTTCAAAAGCAAATACTTTGTAGCCAATTTTTTTTAATACTTTATACTTTCGAATATATATATATATATATATATATATATATATATATATATATATTACAATAAAATATAATGAGTAATAATATATAGTATATATATACACTATATCGATTTCATAATAAATTTTTTAATCACAATTGTTCATAAGTAAGTAATTCATTATTTATTTTAAAAGTAATATAAATTAGATTATTATTTAGTTTAAAATATTATAGAGAGATATATTGAGAGGATATGAGTCGTATATGGTTAAAATTTGATTAACAATTTCGATTGTAAAAAAGTGGGTGCAAATTTTAGTAGGTGCAAATTGTTTTGAAAGCAGGAAAGTGTAATACCCAATTTCGGTAAAGTGTAATACCCAATTTCAAATTGGGTGTAAATCGATTCTTCCGACCCTCAAAAAAATCTATTTATCATATATAAAAAAAAAAATCAAAATTAGGTGAGCAATTAATTTACATTTGGCTAATAAACCAAACATGGCACTGACACCCTCTACCTTCTCATTATCCCAATGATTCTCTTCCTCAGACATTAATAGTTTTCAATTTCATAAAAGAAAGTGATGGAATTTCAAACAAATTTTACTTGGTAAATGACACTTTCTTAATCCATGTGCTAAAACCTTAAATGACAATTTTTAGGAACAGAAGGAATAATAATTTAAGCGGAGTTCTTAATTTGTTGACCTAAACCCCTCAATGGACAAAAGGTTAGCAATGGTTACGATTAGTGTGTTTATTATGGTTATGGTATGGGAAATGCGACCATTAATCTTAAAATCATGTAGTACTTGGTTATCCCTGAAGCTTACCAAAGCCTATCCCTCTCAAAATACCAATTCTCAATATTAAGATTAGTTAATTAATACTCCTATTAAGATTAATTCAAATTTTATTTATTTAATTTTTAAATTTAAAAGTTTAAATTTGCTTCTGCTGGGACAAAATCCTGGATCCGCCGCTGGTGATAAGTACCGTTGATGCCACTTGAACCAGATGGCCTGCACCTCAGCACTCGAGCTGATCAGGTCAACATTGGGGAAATGTTAGCTGATGCCTTCTTAAACCATTTGAGTGATGATATGGTGATAATGGAGATAAATGGTTGAATTTCCAAACCATTATTGCCGCATGTAAAAGAATTTCAAATTTTAATTCATCCTGCAAATTTGGAGCTTAGTGATAACATGGAGTACTCCGTTTGAAAATATATATATATATATATATATATATATATATATATTATTAAGTGATATGAAGTTTTTATTTAGGTGTCATTACTTATATTTTTTAATTAGTTGAGTACTATTATTATGTCACTATTAATATATTCCTAACTAATAATGTGAATATGTTTTAAAAAAAAATTACTTTAAAAGTTGTCGTTTTAAATTTAAACGCGGGAATAACATATCATACATTAATTAATCGAAATAATGAAGCTAATATGCATGGATTTGGCATGAGTCCGGGTTACGATTGTTTGCAAGGAGATTACACTTGAGGTAAAATTATTAATATTAATTGTCTTGTTTATTTTTAAATTTAGACTTAGGACTATTAATCGAGAAATTATAAAATAGTTTAATATGATAGATTATTTAATATCATATTCAACTAGGTATTATAATAATCCACACTATTTAAGACTAAAAAAATTATAGACAAAATTAACCTTAACATTTTTTTAAATTTCCTCTTTTTCTAAAATGACTTGCACTTTTTAGATTTTGATATATTGTTGTAATGTATTAGTACTTAGTATGAGAAGGCTGTTAGCTTTTACCCATAGGATGGAGGAAAGATTAATATAAAATTATAAATTATATCACCACGATTACTTTTATTAATTTAAATAAAAAGAAGAGCATATAGCTTGGTAGCTGATATATGATACCAAGCTACAGGGGAGTAATATATTATATAGATTTGTAGTTAATTTATGATAATTTGATTTTCAAATATTTTATATAGGAAGAGTATGGTAAAGTACTATAAACTCACTAATTTATTTTAGCCGTATTTAAAAGTTTATAATTAATTGTTCATCATTTTTGATATATAAAGAAGTTTAAATTACAGTTTAAAATATATTATTATTATTAAGAAGCAGTATAATAATTCCAAACGATATTTTTTTATTCAATTTTTATTTAATTCCAAAAAAAACAAACATAACATTGAATTATTTTAATTAAGTTGTCTCATAAATAATAAATATATGACTAGTACTATTTATAAACATAACCCTAGAGAACAAGGAAGTGTTTTAGCTACTACTTATAAGGTTTTGGATGCATGAGAGGTCTTGGAATCTATTTTCTGTCCAGATAGAAATGTTAAGATTTCAGCTATAAAAAAACTAACCAATTCAAAAAAAAAGAACAAAAAAAAGAAGAGTGTTTTGGCTTGCATTCATAATAAACATTCAAGGGTTTGTCATCATAATTCATTAAATATCACCATTATTAAATTAACAGCTCATCTATATTAAGAAGAGGAATGAAATGATAAAATTGTTTATAATAATATGTCATTAATTATTTTCAATGTATGTGAGAGAGTGACTTTCAAATTTATTGATTGAAATATTATTCTCTCCATACTTATTAAATATGGAGAGAGAATTAGAATAAGAAAAGTATGAGATATTTAATGCTACGGGCATAACAGGAAAAAATGTGTAAAAGTTTGGTTATTGTAAATAAAAGTGGACATTTAACATAGTAATAAGGACTTTTATTACGGGACGGAGAGAGTAACGAATATGAAATGATTATAATCACCCTTAACTATTAAGTTAAGACATGTGTCGTCTTTTGATTGACTATGTTTTGATATCTTCAAATTATGTATATGCCCCATGCGCTGGCTTATTTGTAGCCATATATCATATGCGGATATATATGTAACTGCCACGTACGTTAGTTATGCCCCATGCGCTGGCTAAATGGTAGCCGTATATCATATGCAGATATATGTACCTGCCACGTACGTGTCCACAAGCTTCACATTCTTAATTAATATTTAATACCTATTAAACCAAGATAGTAATTTTCAAAAATTAGATCAGAAGCCTGCAAAAATCATGAGCACCGCAAAGGTATAAGTTAATAATAGGTTGTATGGTACATATTTATTTATTTATTTATTTATTTACCAATTTTATTTTGTGAACTCAGGCTACTGAAAAGATTAATGATAAAGGGGTATTAGAGACTAGGGTTGAGACGGTGGATTTTCGGTCACCGGCGGGGAAAAATGAAGAAGCTGTGAAAAGGGACGTGGTGGTGGTCCATCAGAGTGAAGATTCCGGCACCGGAACCGGAGGTGGTCGGAATGTTTTTGTGGATGCAGCTGCCGCAGTGGCTAGCAAAGTTGGAACTGGAAAAGGTGATATATAGCTAGATCTGGTGGGAAACAGTGGAATACATACTACATACCTTTCATGTGAAGAACATGTATGTAGTTTGTATTGAATAAAAGTTTACTGTACTTGATAAAAGAATACACATCTTTCATGGCTTTTCATTTTGGAGTTTTGTGATTTTGTGATAATAATAAAAAAATATTCCTTTTTCTTGTGCAATATTTTACAATTACAAAATTAAATAATTTTCAAATATTATTTATAATAATATTTTTGAGATTTCATTATTTAAAATTGTTCTTGATAATCTCATTTTTATTAGTTATAAAAATTCACAAGAAATTACAAACAAACAAAATCAAAAGTAATTATAAAAATTGTTAAAGTAATGGTTAAATTTGTAAAATTATAAAATAGAAAAAATCAAACTAGTGAAAAGAATTAGTTCAAAAAAATCTCAAAGCAATGGTTAATTGTAACTGACTATTACAATTAATTTTTTCAATATCATACTTTATCCTTTTAATATTAGTTGTTGAGAATATGAGAGAGGACTATACGTATATATACAGCTGAATAGTACACTGTCATATATAATAGAGAATTATACGTATATATACAGTTGAATAGTACAATTGTGTTATGACGACGATTTTTTTGGGCTATAGTGACGGTTCAACCGTAATCATAGATCAGAATATATAAGCGAATGTGTCTTATAAAAATGTGCCAGTATATATATATACATGTGGATCCAGGTCGGAATTTGAAATAAAAAGGCGGACCAAATTTTTTTTTTTTTTTTTTAAAACAACTAAAAAAAATAATTAATTTTATGGAATTGAAATTTTTCATGTCTGATATTTTGGGGTGATTTGAATCATATCTACAGACATGGTGGTGAGTGCACTGCATCACTGCTGTATATAATGCACTCCAAATCATCACAAAATAAAAACACTTTATTATGAAAAATTTCAATTCCATAAAATATTAAATATTTTATATATATATATATATATATATATATAAAGTCGATTTAGGTTCGGACCTTTAAATTTTATCCCGTCCAGGATTTTTTATTTTTTTCTTTTTTTAACAATTAAAAAAATAATATTTTATGAAATTTAATTTTTACATAATCTGATATTTTGGTGTGATTTGGATAAATATATGAAAATATGTATATGCAGTCTGCATCTGGGTATATATATATTTTAGTGATAATATGATCCAAATCACACCAAAACATCATATTATGAAAATTTAAGCTTTAATAAAATATTATTTTATTTTTTAATTTAAAAAAAAAAAAAAAAAAATTATGTCGTTTAAGAAAATCCAGGATCCCGATAGGATCTTGGTACATAATATATATATATATATATATATATATATATATATATATTCATATTTCTTTAAAATAATAAAATGTTAAATGTGGCGACGCCTCAAAATAATGATACATCACATATTTTGAAGTCGTCAAATCGTAAGATGAATAAAAATACAACCTTAAAATATCTGACGTGTCTTTGTGAGTTTTAATACAATTAATATCAGTTTACAGGCAAAGATTCAAACTCAAAATAAATTCATCTCAATACATTTATTATCACACTATTTATTTCATAGAATAGTGAGGACTACTAATTCTATCATCCGGATCACATTCAAGCTCTCCATTGGTCATCGCTACGTTCTTTTTCTTGAGAGAAACAACGAAAAAGAAAATGCCATGAAATTTCAACTAAATTTCAAAGAAGAAATATTATGGACCAAGATAATACATAATAAATTATCATTTAGCTTTCAACGGTGTTATAAACCGATAAAATATAACAAACATCAAGTTTAAGCTGCGGTAGAACAAAGAATCCATTTAAGAAGTGAGTAGAATAAAATCTACTATCTTCTATGATTTAAAAGGTTTTATTACTTTTATCTTTAAACTCGACTTTAATAAATAATCCACATCATCCCTACACTACTGGTAAAGATATTATTAAGATTATGAATTATCAAATTATATTTCTGACGGCCGAGGATATTCGTGTAAGAATTTCAACTTTTATGAATAAATAATAATTTTACTCAAAATATATTTTTGAATATTATGGTGTGGATTTGAAATAATGTTATAGTTGTGGGTAATATTTATAAATTTTCTGAAAGTAATGAAATGGTTATATAATATTAGATTGGGGGGGAATATTCGTTTTAATGAGGGAATATTAATGACGACGTATGACACAATCGTTAATTGAATACATGACGGAAGTATTATCGTAGTTAAGAAAAGCAATGTAATTATCTTTTATAAAAATAACTTGGTGAAAGTATTCTACAATTAAAAGCATTGTTGGTATCCAGGTAGTAAAAATGCGATGTCTGGCGTGCATTGGTTGCGTAGTAAGCGGTATTAATTATTGATCTTTACGTGAGAAATCGACCGATTATCTTTCGATAATTCTTCTACGATGAATTCTTGCGTCATATCTCTCATATTATTGATTGATTATTGTCGCGTATAAATGCGTTATATTTATTATTATTAAATCGATAATTGAAGGCAATGAAGTTAATCGTATTAATTATTTACTGATATTAATGATATCAGAAGTTATTCGATGAGGAGGTTTGATCAACACAATTGCTTGGCAAATAAGGAGAAATCTTTATCGGAAATTTCACTCTTTCTTTGGGAGCGGCGCGGTTGTTAAATATTGTGAGTTATAATATTAATGATGAATAAGTTGTGTTGATTAAAGATGAATTTGATAGTTAATTTGTGTTGGAATTATTAGTGTTAGTAGAAATCGGTATCTATTAGATGATAATTGATGTACAGGCGTTATATTGATAAATCGGGTAATTTATCGAATAAATGAAGCGATTAATTCTTTCTTAATTAGCGTCTTTATATATTTATTTATTGAATGTGTGTCTTATTGAATCGCGTTCTTTGTCTTATTAGGGGAGTTGGTGCGAGATTGATAATCTTTGCGTGATTACGTTAAAAATAGAGGTATAGTTGAGGTCTTATCTTGTAATTAGTTTTTAACGTGGTTATCTTATTAGTCGGCGTGAGATGAGCTATTAATTTCATTTATTTCTTATTAGGGGAGGTGGTGCGAGTTTGATAATCTTGCGAATTAGAAATAAAAATGAAGAAAAAGGAAGGTATTATCTTTGTAATATTTTGGTAAAGCGTGCGATTATCGGTATATTTTCTTATAAATGAAATTAATTCTTGTTGATTACCGTGCGATTAAAAAGCTTTAGAAGCGATTATTATAGAGAGAAATTATAGAGAAAGAAGAAGAAGTCTAGCTCTTTTGCCATTTATTACAGTGTCAGGTTTTT